>VZRF01003101.1:1117267-1449295 GCA_013396875.1 Vireo altiloquus
AGACAATATAGGATAAACCATCAAAGGATAAACTCTAAGACAAAAGTCACTCCAAGACACAGGGAAGAATTTTTTTCTGGTATCCAACATCAAGGAGGCATTCTGCAGGAAATGGGCTGTCACAGAATTGCTGATATATCATAAACGTGGGAAAAGGTGGCTTGGGCTGGATGGAAACTAGAGACAGGCTGAAAAAGAAAGGAGGAAAAAAACTGTGGTATGTGAGAACACAGGGATAATGCAAGCTGCAGAGCTTATCCCACCATGTATGAGACTGATATGGGGACAACTTGAACCTTCCCTGTGAGGGTGGTGAGGCCGTGGCACAGACTGCCAACAGAAGCTGTGGCTGCCCCTGGATCCCTGAAGTGTCCAAGGCCAGGCTGGACAAGGCTTGGATCAACCTGGTCTAGCAGAAGATGTCCCTGCCTATGGAGGGGGGGTTGGAATGAGATGATCTTTCAGGTCCTTTCCAACCCAAACCAGTCTGTGAGTTCAGTAACTCCTAAAAGCTGTAAGCTCCTTTGCTTCTGTTCTCCATACCCTATCCTTGCTCTTCCTTACAAAAACAAAACCTTTATAGCTTGGCTCCAAGGGTCAGTCTGCCCCTCACTGCCTCATCTCTTTCACAACTCCCAAGAAACACACACTTCCCAGACACCTTTATGAGAAATCCAGCATAAAACTAGAAAGTCCCTGTATCACGGCAGCAACACCCTCCAAACGCATGCTTTAATAATATATATGCTAAGTGTGGTACGCCTACAACCTGATGAGCACAGGGGAGCACCCAGGGAGTGCTCATTCCCTGGGGGCATGTGATGCTGCAGCCAGGATGGAAGGTAACCTGTGCCCACACCATGCATCAGGTCACAGGATCGGTCAGGTTGGAAGGGACCACAGTGGCTCATCTGGTTCCACCTTCCTGCTCTGTCAGGGTCATCCCAGAGCACAGGGCATACGATTGTGTCCAGACAGTTCTGGAATATCTCCAGTGAGGGAGACTCCACACCCTCTCTGGACAATCTGTTCAGGGCTCAGTTGCTGCACAGGACAGAAGTTCTGCCTCATGTCCAGGTGGAACTTGCTGGGATCAGTTCCTGTCTGTTCCTCTGGTGCCATTGCTGGGCCCCATGGAGCAGAGCTGGGCCCTGCTCTGAGCCCTCCCTGCACACAGGGACACACAGGGCTCAGGGCCCCTCTCAGCTGTGCCTCCTCTCGAGGCTGAACAGCCCCAGCTCCCTCAGCCTTTCCTCGTCAGGGAGATGCTCCAGTCCCTTCATCATCTTTGTCACCCTGTGCTGGACCCACTCCAGGACCTCCACGTCTCTCCTGTCCCAAGGAGCCCAGAAAGGGACACAGCACTCCAGATGTGCCTTAAGGCAGGGATGAGGGGCAGGATCATCTTCCTTCTGGCAATGCTCTTCCTAACGCACCGCGGGATTATTCCTGCCCCGGTGCTGGACGCTGCATTTACCTTTGCTCAGTTGCAGACAATTATTTTCTACCCATCTCCCAGCCCCGCACCCCGAGGGAACCCCAGAGCCGCCCTGTCAGCCCCTCTCCGCACCTCTCCGTCCTCAGCACCCACAGCCCGACAGGAACCACAGCTCCGCTCACCGACCCGGGACGGCGCCCGCCCCCAACACGCCCCTCCGGCGGCCAATGGGGATGGGCGGCCGGGACGAGGGCTACGGTGGGGGAGCAGGACAAGGACAGGGGCAGGCCCCGAGGCTCCGGACATGGACAGGGACATGGAAAGGGCTCAGCATCAGGACAGGGATGGCATCCCCTCCATTACCTGCCACCGGCCCCTCTGTCAGCGCGCGGCCCCGCGCACGCGCGGTGGGCGGGAGCGGCGTTGCGCGTGCGCCGCGGGGAGCGCGGGTTTGTTTTGTAACGTCCCGGCGGGCTGAGGTGGCACCGGCGGCAGCGCTGAGGAGAGGGAGGCAGCGCCGGGAAGGTGAGGCTTGGGGCGGGATGGTCTCGGGGGAGAGGAAGGGTTTTGTGGCGGTGCTATCCGGCAGCACCGGGGGAGTGGGAATTTGGGGATGTGAGGGGGTATGGGCGGAAAGGACTTCAACTCCCAGCATGCGCTGCGATGAAAGGGTAAGTGACTTAGGCGGCGGCGAGGAGCGATGCATGCCGGGCGTTGTAGTTCTTGCCTTATTTGCGGGCCGCTTCGAAAGCTGTCCCGCAATATCGGTAGTTATGGAGGAAGGGAGAAGCAGGGCTTAGTTACCTGGTTTAGGGTGTATTTAGCTTGTGTGGAGATTATTTGGCATATCTTTACCTGGCATGTGGTTTATTTACCTGTTATAGGCCTCACTTACCCGCCCGGGGCTTATTTGTGTCAATTCGATAGTCGCCTGGTGAGAAGTGACAGGACCTGAGTGAGGGTAAAAGTGGCCTGAAGGGGTGAGGGAAAAGCTGAATAAATCTGAGTTTTGGTGCTTTAGAGACGAGAAGGGTGGTGGGGTTTGTGGCTACTCCCTTCTGTGTGACTGCTTTTCTCTCTGTCTCTATAGTAAGTAAGAAAAGAAGCTGTAGGTTAAACTGCAGCAGGGAGTGCTAGCACTGTGCTTAGGTGCTAAGGTAAAAGGTTCTGGTAATTGGATGATTGCACTGGACATTGGAAAGATAAATCATAGAATCACAGGGTGGTTTGGGTTGGAAGAGACCTTAAGGATCATTTGTTTCCAACCCTCTGCCATGGGCAGAAATACCTTCCAAATGGGGATGCTTTGTTAGTGGTTCTACATTTAGGTAAATTTACAGGATTTAGGCTCTAGGTTAGCAAATATACAAACATTTCATCTCGTTTAGGCTTATTTGGGTCTTATTGGGTTGAGCCCAATTTCCATCATTTTGCTTTTTAAACTATGGTTTGTACTGTATGGGTTCTAATTGCTAGATTTAAATTTTGTCTTTGTTTCCTCCTGTTCCTGTTGGTTTACAGATAATGAAACCTCGCCACGTATCTTCTAATAAAATGGGGAAACCGACTGGTGGGAGATTAGCAAAAAATCCTTCTAAATCTCAAACTCAACAAGGGCCTTCCAGCAAAAAAAAGGGAACAGATGAACAAGGAAGAAAACAAGGTCAAAAAAGACAGGTATTCATTATTTTGGATCAAATAAATTAGAAGAGTAACCAAAGTGGGGGGAAGAGGGAAAGAGATATTTTTCCCCATTTTTTAAAATTTGAATTTATAGAGAATAATTCATTAAATAAGCATAGTCCTCTCGAGGAAATGCCTAGTGTGAATAGCTCTTTTGAGCTGCCTTCAATAAAGCTTTTTTTTTGTGGTCAGTGTCAAAGACTTCTGTCAGGCACTGACATAGTGAGTTCATAGGAGTAGATGAATGATTGCACAGCAGAGGATGTTTCAAAATTGTCATGTTTGCTGTAAATTTTTCTCTTCAGCAAGTCCCTCAGACAGTCAGAAGGGAAGTTAAGGAACTGAAGGACTATTCCCCAGCAGGTAGGGTCCTGTTCTTCCCTGTTAAATCTGAACTGTCACATCTTTGACTCTGATCTGACTGAACTGAGTCACAAAGCTGTCTATCCAGGTTTGACAAGTGATACCTTTCGCTTTTTTCCTTTGTGGTAACAGGAGAAAATGGTTCTTCAAAAAAGGTGAAGCTGTCCAGTGCTACAATAGGATCTTGGCAGCCTCTCTCAGACAGCAGTAGGCTTTTCCTGGAAAATGTAGTGGATTCAGTAGTACTGTAAGTGCCAAATATCCTGTGGTTCTTCTTTGTTTCCACAAAGAATTATGTAAAAATCATAGATTTATTTGAACTAGAAGTCAGTGTGCTTTTTTATGCGTTCTCTGTGTGTGCAGACTTTGTAATGGAAATTCTGCCTTTATTTTCTTTCCAGATCTGTTTTGTCCCAACAGAGGGACAGAAAAGATGATGTTCAGAAGCACCTCAACGTACTGAAAGAAAAGTAAGAAATTATGAATTAAAAAAAAAGGGGGAGAGATTTCTTTTATCCAGTTGTTTCATACTTTGAGGGCAAGCTGAAACTCACTCTGACATAAAGCTATATATCATGTTTCATAAAAGCATTTCCAGGTTTTACTAAAATGATCATTATTTGGAAGCAGTTAAAAATCTTCTTTTTAGAACTTAATTTGAAAAGCAGAAGGGTCAGAACTGGGAAGATATTAATTAACGTCAGTTTATAGTCAGGGAGTGTAGAGGCCAATGGAATATAAACCACACAAGGTCAGTGCAATAGCAAACATGAGAATATTGGGATTTCTTGTTCTGGTTCCTTCAACACCTACTCCATATGATTTTAGAAAAGACAGTTTTTATTCCTCTCTTTACCCTTTTACTTCATTAACAGCAACTGAGTTTAAAACTCAAGTGAGATTAGTTTTACCCCAGAATTTTCTTTTTGCTTTGCAAAGAACTCCAAACAAGTCATGCTTTCCTTTTCCTGTAATTAAAGGGTGCTGAGAAGTTTCAAGACTTTAAAGGTGCCTCCAGGGAAGCTGGGCAACCTGAAGAATATCCTGAGCCTTCAAATGGCAGAGAAACAAATGCTTGAGACAAATGAGGAGTCTTTGGTACAGTTGCAGGTATGAAAAGCAAAGAAAGGAAGAAATTACCTTACCAGACTGCTGGCTGTGGAGGAGTGTCCAGTGTTCATTGTTGTCATCCACCTTTGCTGCAAAGCTGTGTCTCTTTTTGGATGTTTTTCAGTGACTCAATGAGTTCTGTAGGAAAGACCATCTCTAAAGTAAATTTTGTCCTGGTTTTGTGTCTGTTTTGTTTTAGGAAGAAATAACTGAAGCAGAGCGGTCAGCAGAGCGCATTGAGGAAAGCATACAGCAGCTACAGTACAAAATCCAGGTGCTCAAGAGCCAGTTAGGGGAAGATGAAAAAGAGGCCAGGAAGGTATTTCCCATAAATACTTGTGTGCTCCTATAACCTAGAGGAATGGGCTGACTTCCAGAGCTGTCCGAAACAAACTGTTTCTCAGGCCTCATTTGCCTTGGGAATGTATCTTCTTAATCTTTCCAACTTTAGTTGCAGAATTAAGAAATTTGGTTTCAGAAGTGGGATAATAACAGACCAGTTATATTCCTACTTGTGTCCCTGATATTTGGGGTTTTGGACTGTTTTTTCTTTCTCTTCTTCCCTTTCTAGGTATTCCAGGAAAATGGCAGTGGAGCACTCCACCTCCCAGAACTCCCCAAGCGCAGTTTGCAGGCACCCACTTTGCAGGTGAGTGTGGAATATATACTTACATTTTCAGAGACACTTTTTTTATGAGGAGGAAGGCAACAGAATGTGCTTTTATTGCTTAACCTCTGCCAGAGGGGGCAGTTCTGAAAATTCAGAGAATTTGAATAGTTTTTCTTTTTTTTTTTTTTTTCGTTGAGAACTATCTGTTTATATTTTAAAACCAGGACAAAACCCAAAAGCCCTCCTCATCCTTGGAAGTGTTCAGGGCAAGGTGGGATGATCTAGTGGAACCTCGTGGAAGGTGTCCCTGCCCATGGCAGGGGTTGGAACAAGATGAACTTTAAGGTCCCTTCCAACCCAAACCATTCTTTGATCTTATAATTTAAAACATTACATGCCTTTTCCTAGAAACCCTATGGCCCTAGGGAACTTGTAATTTCTGAAATATCTCATTCTGTGGTTTTGAATCCTTTTTATGTTTTAGCTGTAGCTGGGCTGCATGAAAGTGAAATTCCTGTTGCACCCAACAAAAGCTGTTTTTTTATTTGTTGTCTATCATTCTTTCCTTGTTTAGGAGGAAATTTTGAAGGTAAAGAACCAGAAGGGCCTTTTAAAGGATCTGAATGCTATTCAGCAGTCAGCTGACTTGAAGAACTTGTTAACCCTCATTGAAAAGACCTATGAGAAGGTGGATTTGCTTTGAGAAGCTCAAATGTGTGACGTCTCCGTGCTGAGCTTGGAAACTGCTTTCTTCCTAATGGCCTTCCTGTTGAGACTGCTGAATTTCTGTTAAACCATTTTCTATTAATATTGGCATATAAATCTGTAGATACGTTTTGGGACTCAAGTGATTTAAGTTATCTATCAAAGGTTTTTTTGGGTTTTTTTTTACTTGGAATGACTTCTAATGGTGATATATCATCTTTTAGGAGAAAGGAAGGGAATGGATCCTGGGTTATTTGGGTATTTTTACAGAATAAGGGAACTATTCCATAGTATTTGCAGTTCTGTATCTATATCTGTAAATCATTGAAGGCAGTGTCTTTTACCAAAGTAGCTCTTATTTGGGAGTTTAATCTTCAAACCTGGAACAGGTAGTAAAAATAAGCTTATCTAATACTCAATTGTAAATCTGCTATTCAACTTCCTTAGTATTTTTTAATAAAAACCCCTAAATGGCAGGAAATTTAATAATTTTTGTCAAATGTACAGAATAGTTTTTACATTTTCATTACTTAATTAAAAACCAACATAAAACAAGATAAAGTACTTTCTCAAGTCAAATTACCTGCTGGAAGACAGCAGTGCTCTTTGCACTGACTTGCCACATATACTGTTGTTCTTCTGTTTACAAGTTGCTGGTACTCTTAATGAGGCAAGAACTAATTATTTCTCTTCTGTGAGGGATTGAAAGCTTCTCTGTAGTTAGAATCATAGAATATCTCAAATTGGAAGGAACCCATAAGGATCTCTGAGTTCCAGCTCTCTGCTCCTCACAGGAGTATCTAAACCATGTAGCATCAGGAAAACCAGGCTAGGTTCTTGCTTAATCCTGAATCACAGGAAAAGGAATAGAATTATTTAGAAATATTTCTCAAATTTGTGATCATTTGGCAAGGGGAGCATTTGCTAATATAACCATTACCTCAAAATAATTTAATCCAGGGTATGGGCTGAAGATTTTCCTGCATGCCAGCAAAGATGTTAAGTAAAGATATACTCCTTTGCTCTCATTAAGGGTGATTTAATGTGTGGGTTTTGAACTTCCTGAACCACATAGAGACCTTTCCCTTTTTAAAAAAATTTTATCTTGAAAAGAAAGTGTGGAGAAGGAGCCAGATACAGCTTTCACACAAGGAAGTTGAAATAGCAGTAACTGAAGAATGAGTTCCTGTACTACAGGGCTGGATAGTTACAGAGGCAAACCATGATTACTTTAATTTTTTTCCTCAAAACTGAGTGATTTATAGTAGGCTGGCTGTGGGTGTTGTTACTTTGGGGTTGTCATGCACACATAAACAGGGCAGCATGAACCAGGGAACATAAATCCAGACATTGAGGAGGTGGTCTTAGCTCGATGGTGGATACTCTTGGACAGAGTTGCAGAATGATCAGATTGTTGGTTTTGATGAGATCTGAGGCTTCTTCCAGAAGGTTCACTGTTGATCAGTGTATGTGGAGCTGTGACCTTTGTGATTTGACCCAGGAGCACCTGAAACTTCAATTTCACAAACCTTGGCTTTAAGTAGGTAAGACATTTTCCTGTATATGTATTCTTTATTTACTGAGTTTATCCATTTAAAGAATACCCAAGAAAATCTTAATGAACCTCTGGACTCAGGTCAACCTGGCTTAGGGTTTTTCCTTAGAAGTGATCTATAACAAGTACAGAACTGTGATTTCTTTGCATGTGGGAATGGAAGGAGTCAATAGAAGAGCCAAGGGAAGAAGCTGTGCTGGAGGCATTGGGAACATCAGGATATCCATCCCAGCTTCTGACTGCCAAGGTCAAACAGCCCTTCTGTTCTGACAGCCTGAAGCTCTGAACATCCCACATTTATCTCCTAGTACAACCTATGCACAGCTTTGTGATCCATATATCTTTTGGGAAAAACCTGGACTTGGGAGCATTTTTTGGGATATGTTTTCAACAAACCTCATTACCAAGTGAAAATGGCAGCAAGAATAAGAAAGCTGAGGGTCTGTATTATTTAGCCAATGTTAGGTGATCCAAGAGATTAACCCATGAGCCATCAGTTACTTCACACTTCTGGTCCATTTCTGCCCTCCCCCAATAAATTAAAAATAAAAAACCAACACTTTGGTTTAGAAGTACTGGAAACCTTCATTGAAATATGGATTACTTTGGTCAAAAAATTAAGAAGACAGATGTAATGGAAAAAAATTAAAGATTTTTGAAGCACATTGGATGCTGATTAGAGCTCTAGGAACGTGCTACAGCACACATTTTATAGGGTTTGGGGATGACATTAAATGAAATGGCAGGGCTGAGGTCCAGCTCTGAGTTGGAAACTCCAGTGGGAGGGTGGAAGCTGAACCTCTGCAGGAGACTGGTGAAGAAGAGGAAGAGCTCCATTTTGGCAAGAGTCTCTCCAGCACAGATCCTGCGCCCTGGAATGAAATGCAGAACAACCACAAGAAAATCGGTGAGAGCTGCTGCTTCAATATTGGAAGAAAAAAACTCTTTTATCAGCTCTTACTCTGAATAAGGTTGGTGGGAATCAGGGACACTTGAATATTATATTCTAGGTATGAATAAAGAGCACAGTAAGATTTTAAAAGTCTGTTGGATACAAGTTATCAGAGAGGAATTTTTATCTTCAGCGGTATTGTACCAAAGCCAGCTGGTGATGGTTTTTTCTTTTCCTTTGTCTGAATGGTTGCATTTGGAGAGAAATGTATGGAAATGTATTCTGAATTCCTTAACTCCAGTTTTCAATAAAATTGAACTTTTTCTTCATTTTTATATTTTTGCTCTACTTGGCTCAATTTTTGCATCCCAGACCAGCTGGTTTAGTCTAGACTTTGGGTCTATTTGTCTACTCATAGGCAATTTTTTTATACTAAAATTTGTCAGCAAATTCCTTGAAGATTCACATATGCTGGCTAGAGTGGGACTGAGAAGGAAGGTGGGGGAGATATTCTACAGAAATTCAAAAGTGCTGTAAATATAAGTTTTTCTCAGTTCTGTCAAATCCAACAGCTTGTAAACTGCCTTATACATAGCATTATTATTCAAGGCCAGAACTAACAAAAACCTGAACTAAAATTTGGTTTTAACTCCCCTCTGTGACAGAAAGTGGAAAATGAAGAGCTATTGCATGGCTATGATACGAAATAAGCCCTCCAGGGAATGCCCAGACCTGACACTCCTTGGATGTGTTTTCAGCTGAGACATCTAGACTTAAGTCTGGAAAAGAAAGCTTGGGAACTGGAAGTACCATTAAGTTTTTCTACCAAAAAAAAAGAAAAAAAATTTTCTGGATACACCACTGGATGGTGAGTATGACAAAAAATCTTGTTCAAATATCATGCAGGGTTGAAAATATACAAATAGGATAAATAAAGAAATGGAGACTGTTGTGGATATGATAGATAAATTAGCCAGAGAGTTATGTATGGGAACTTAAAAAGAACAATTACAGAGCCTGCAAAGCAGGAGAAATGCCAGAGAAGGAGCAGGGTTGGAATCTCCCATGCTTTGGCAAATGGTGCAGGTGTATAAATTCATGGGTGGGAATGTCACACTCAGGGGAAGCCTCAAAGGGCAAGCACCTTCTGTGCTTTGATTTTACACAGAATTTGGGGGTTTATATGGCAACTCCTCCTTGTTGTCACACTTTATCAAATCTTGATCCAGCCGACATTATTTGTGACTTTTTAAAAGGGACATGGAAAAATTAAGCAGGAAATGCAGAGAAGCACCTTTGCTGTGCGTTTTGTGTAAATGCAAAAGAGAAATCACCTGCTGAAAAAGGCATGAAAGCATCTTTCTTCACAAATTTCCCATTGGCATCAAGGAAGTGCTCAGGGTAGAACATGTCTGGTTTCTCCCACTGTGACTCATCTTTCAGGACTGAAGTCAGTAAAGGGATGATATAGGTTCCCTGAGAAATGGGACAGAGGAATGAATCCCTGGATGGATTCAGAAAGAGGAAGTGTTAAAAGAAGCAATTTTGTAGGCATCTCACCTTGGGAATGAAATAGCCTTTGAGGGTGACATCTGCAGCAGTCTCATGAGGCAAATCCAGTGGCAGGATATTGGCAAACCTCTGAATTTCGTGGATGACAGCATCTGTGTATGGCATCTGAGCTCGGTGCTCGATTCGTGGGGGGTTGGATCCTATCACTTGCTCTATCTCTTCTTGAACCTTTTCTGAAGGAAGAATCAACTGTAAGACACAAGGACTCATTTGCCCCTGAGACATACTGTGCTTTACTAATGTAAAGTATAATAGATCTGGAGTGCAAATCGTAAATTCTCAAAAAATCTTATTTTTTCCTTTCAGAAGTAATGGGAGGTGAGCAAGACTACAGTGTTTGATTGATTCTTTACCAACAAGAAACAAAAATACTTTTTTCTGCCCTCTCTTCTGTCTTAAGATCCTTGTTCTGCCCGAGGGTTGTCTCAAAACCCCCATTTCATTCTGAACAACCCTGTACCATCAGATGGAATGGAGATGCCAGACAAAGGGCAATTCCCTGAATCTTCTCAGGTCCCTAAAGCCTGAGCACAGCTCATTTAACATCTGCACAGGCCTTTGGTTTATCAACAGTTTCTGAGGGAAACCTGGAACAATTTCATTGACCAAAACAGGACAACTCTTATTAATTAATGAGAATTCCCTAAGCAAAGGGCCTTGCCTGTATGAACTCCGTGTTCTGCACTTGGCTGAGCAGTGTGATCCTCACTGGGTCTGAACCGAGGGCACAGAGACAATAATTGATTGAAATCTCAGCTTTTTGTAACTTGGCCTGTTAGCAGATGTGTTTATCCTCCAGGTTCTTGTTTGGTCCCTAATGCCCTGAGTGTAACAGTAGCTACCATAAAACCACTTACTCTGGATTTCAGGGTACTTTAGCATCAGCAGAAAGCCCCAGTTTAGTGTGGTGGAAATTGTCTCAACACCAGCAGTAAACAAATTGCTCACCAAGCTTAGCAAGTTGCCATTATGGAAATACCCATTGGTAGTGGATTTCTCCTGAAAAAAGTGGTTGAGATAAAAGGATGAATACTTAAAGCTTTCCATGTGAAAATGCAATTTATGTAGATAAACAGTTGCTAAGAAAAAATATCCTATATTTTAAAAAGTGTGAAAGTGAAGAGCATTGCCAGGCTTGTGCCTGGAGAAGAGTGCTGACATCTCTATCTACTGGGGCCAGGGGCAAAGGGAGCTGCTTTCCCCATGGGGAAGGTAACCCAGACATGTCAGAGACCCCAAATAAGAGTCCCAGTAAAGCCCAGGCAGTGGTTTTGTTCTGTAATACATTATGTTTTCAAAAGAGCCACAAGGGCTGGGACAACAGAGAGAGCAGATAAAAAGATGCAGCCTTGATAAATATATTGATACAGTCAGAAGAAAATAAATGAGGGTAAGTGTTTGCTGATTAAAAGAGGCTGGAACTTCAACAGCATGAAGTATCTGTTCAACTCTGTCACTTTGTTATATGTTTTTTCTCTTTAGGCAGCTTTGTCTTTAGACAGCTTCCCTAAAGAAATTTAGCCGTAACTGTAAGAACTGAAAGGAAATTGTAAATGTCTTCACAGAGCCTTAAAATTTGGAATCAACAAGAAAAGATTTGGTTACCTCCTGCTGTTTAACAAGGAAAGCATCAATTAAACTTCTTTGGTCATTTTTGTCCAGGTTTTTGAGATGTTCTAGAAAAGTAGCTCGTACGTAAGCATGGAATTCATCTCTGTTTCGGAGGAGAGGCTTGTTAGCCCTTAGGAGGAATCCAAGGTATGGGAAGATATTGTACATCTACGAGAGTGGAAGTTAATAGAGAGAATTTATCAGCCCGATCTCTGAAAACACTATAGAAACAAATTAGCAACATTTGGCCTATTTTCCAGATACAAAGTCAAAAACTTAAGATTAATATTTTGTTCTATAGAATATGAAAAAGGGACTGGATGAATTCATGGTAGAAAATTCATCAAGGACCACTGAATAGATGTAAAAATCTTGCCCCAAATTACTATTTTCCAGGAGTAGTGTCGGTGTCAGGCTCAAACATCTTCAAGTTTCCACCAGGGAGATGGAAATGTTGGCCAGCAACTTTTTTGATTGTTTTAGCCAGCTCTTCCACTAGCATTTTTTCTTTTTTTTTCAAACCTAGAGGAATATAAATCAATCCAATCTGTGGCAGCATTGCATGGTATCAGAAGGTATGTTTACTCATAAGCAGTCTTCAAACTATATCTTAAATATGTTTTTGAGAGATGGGGGCTTTGATTGTTGACTTCATGATTCCCAGACTGTCTCTCGNTTCCAAAGCCTAAAGGAACATAAATCAATCCAATGTGTGGCAGCATTACATGGTATCAGAAGGTATGTTTACTCATAAGCAGTCTTCAAACTATATCTTAAATATGTTTTTGAGAGATGGGGGCTTTGATTGTTGACTTCATGATTCCCAGACTGTCTCTCGAGCTTTTTTTGTCCAAGAAAGTTCTTTGTAAACCTATTATCGCTCAAAGTCTCAGATTTTCCTGTTTAATGAAAGAAACTGACTACCAATATTGCTATTTTCCTGTGGATCAGCAACATAAACATGTGAATCATTACCGTAACCAAAGGTTTCCCAGCAAGCCTCATGCTTTCGTTGGTCAGATTTAGAAGTCTCACAAATCTGGAATCTTTGTAGTCAAATCGTTTTCCAAGCAATATTGACACAATTATATTAGCAACTGCTGCATTAATTATTTTGCTGGCATCGAAGGGCTTTCCTAGACAAGGAACAAGAGAATGTATTACATTGTGGCAAGAGATGTCATTTTTAAATGTAAATTTAATATTAAATATTGCTATTTTTTTGTTATGATTGACTGCTACTATTATCATCCAATGTCAGAATACCATACTGTGGTCATGACTTGGCAGTGGGTTTTTGAGAAATTTCAGAGACAAGCTGGAAAAAGCAATTTCTTTCTAACCTGTCTTCAATTCTAAATAGTTAACTCCATTTCTAAAGGGAGCTCTCTGTAGTTCCCAGGAGAAAAGAATGTAAATATGAGAAATGTTTATGGTAAGGTGCTTGCCTGACCAATGGAAGATGTCCTCTCTGTTCTTGTTGTGCATTCCATTCTGGTGCTGCACACACACAGACACAGGGAGACACGGAGATGATTGCAGCTTCTGAACCTGCTGTAGAAAGCTGCTGGATCTCTCTCTCTCTCAATCATCCTTTTAATAATATCTATCTATAAATAAAGCCTTCTGATCATCAATCCATGAACTCTCAGTCTTTTGTGGAAGGACCAGGCCTAGCTAAGGCCAACAACAACATTGTCTTTCTACACCATACCAAGACACAAAAATGCCAGAGGAGCCAAAATCATCAAACTGAAGTACATTTCATAAAAAGCTCTGAACTTGAGAAGGCTCAAAAAGCCTCTGCATATATGGACAAAACCTTAGAGGTAATGAGGCCCTGGCACAGGGTGCCCAGAGATGCTGTGGCTGCCCCTGGATCCCTGAAAGTGTCCAAGGTCAGGTTGGATGGGGCTTGGAGCACTCTGGGCTAGTGGAAGGAGTCCCTGCCTGTGGGAAGGGGTTGGAATGAGATGATCTTTAAGGTCTCTTCTGACCCAAACTGTTGATTCTACAGGTTTGAAGAATGAACAATCCACCCACCTTCCTGTGAGGCGATGGTGTCTGCCAGGTGCCCATACTCCTCCACAATTCGATCTTCAATGGCCTTTTTGCCCATCCCAAAGTCTCGTAAGGCTGTGAGGGTAAATCTTCGCATCACCTTCCAGTTTTCACCGTGAGCAAAAACAACCCCTGAGACCAAGAGAACATTTCATGGTGGCAGAAGATTTTAAATAATTTTGTAGGCATAGAATGGAGCTGTTTAGTAGCTGTCACTTTTAAAACAAGTTAAACTGCTTCCAGATGAGGAAAAACACCACTGTACCTTAAGTGTTTTCAATCCTCAGCAACAGAGTTATTACATAAGCAAGGAATAAACTATTTAAGATTTATTTAATCAAATCTTAAGAAGAATATATATCCTAAAAGACACTTGTCACTGAAAGAAAGTGGGCATTGGAAATTCAAATTCAGACTGCTGGTCACCAAAATTCAGAAGTGGAATTGAACAGAGATCTCTGATGACTGCAGGAAAACTTAAGTAGGCACAAATGTCTTTAAAATTTAGATAAAGTCCAAAAACCCATCATCACTTTTTTCACTGAAATTGTTATACCATTTAACTGATGACTTCAGCTATGCTTTATTTTCAAATAAAAAAACTAAAGAGAAAAGTAAGCTTTATGCAATAATATGATCAAAAGATACAGCTGTTATCATTCTCACAGAATTATTCCTGAATTTGTCCAAGGATCTTTTGAGCTATAAATATGAAACTCTCGTGCTAAATTAGAATGAAGTTTGGGTCTGAAATTCTTATTTTGAAACCCAGCTCAATAGACAGTATTTCCCTTTTAAAAATAAATCCCCAATTCTCTATGTGTTACATGCTATCTATTGTCACATTCTGAATTTAAAAGCACTATTCACCACTTGAAATTATGAACAACATTTTAATTTGAATATAAATTAAATAATAAATGAATATTAATTTCACAAAGGGTGGTTCTATGATAAACACAAAAAACCACAATTCCAGAGCCATATCATGAGACCTAGAAATGCTCCTCTGGCATGGATACCCTGTTCTAGATCTGGAAGTGTGTCACTATCCATTATCTGTTGCTGTGGTTATCTTTAGAGTTATGGTTGCTTTGTTGCCACTGTCAGTAGTTTAAAAGTTGAATAAATGTGCTGAAGTCAATGAAATTTCTCCCTATTTCCAATGCCTTTTGTGATCGCTGATCCAAAGTGTGATCCCAGCTCCCGCTTTGTCTATAGGAAAAAAAAAATTGAGTAGGTCAAGCTGATAAGGAAAAATAAGACGAACTTACCATTTCCTTTGGTCAAATCTTCAAAGACTGGGATTTTAGGTCTCTCTGCAAATGCATCTGCCTGGTTTACCAGAGCTTCCTTCACTGTCTCATACCCAGAAATCACTACAACTTTCCTGTGCCCCATCTGAATACTGAAGACTGGACCATATTTTTTGGACAGCTGTCAAGAGAAGAGAACAGTGATTTACAACTTTTACAGCTTACAAAGAAATTCATCACCCTTCACAGTACTGCTTATTTTCCAGTCCTGCCTCTGGGTTAATAACATGTTAGATATTTTCCTCACTACAGGGAAAGACACTTGATTTAAATGATGGAAATGTGCCAGACATTGTGATGATAATGACTAAATAGCACAGCTGGGAGAGGAGTCTCATTGTGCTAAAATGAGCAGAAGTGTCGACAGCTGAGAACCCCACGTCAGCAAAGGATTGCACTGACAGCTCTGTCTTCCCTCAGAAACTCTTGTAAATTCAGATTTTACTCATGTTCTCGCACTAATCCCTATGCCATTCTTTTGTTTACAGGCTAAACCTGTTGATACCTCTGCTATTATTAATGTATTAGAGAAACCCAGTTTGTTTCTGGGTTTAGAATTAGGTAAATTCAAACTTCTTGTACATCCAGCATGAATCTGTCTGAGAGACAATGTGGTACCTTTTTATCTGGTACAGGTATATTTATTTTTATGTAACTCAATGTTCCTGAGTCTTCTGACAACCTGCAGGGGTTTTCCTGACTGCACTTATTTTCTAGTGGGTTTGCAGAGAGAAACAGAAGGCAACTGTTTTTAGCATCAAGATGCAAAACGTTCAGCAAGTGGTAAGCAAGTACAGCCACCTGAAATAACAGTGACCCAAATCTAAATTACAGTTGAGTCAGAGAACCAGCCTCCAGCATTAGAACAGAATCACTGAATTACAGCAGAGACATGGTGTTTCTGTTGGCCTGAAAACAGATAGAACTTGCTTTTATCAACTGGGCTGTGTTGGAGAGCTACAGTGATGTTCCAGATATTGCATCTAAGCTGTCTTTTGATTTGTGGGTGCAGCATCCATATGGGTTTGTAGGTGCAAATATCCTTTCAAAATCATCAGCAAGGATGATATGTGATTTTCATGTCTAAGCAGAAAAAACACTCAGGAGGGAGCAGATTCATACAATTCTTCTGACTCAAAGTCAGCAAAGCCCTGCAATACACCAGGTAAAAACAGGACTAGAAGAAAACGGAAAGATTTATTATTTTGGCAAAGGTTGGCCCTGAATATTAAGAGTATATAGTTATAACTTCAGCTTTTGGGGAAGAAAGGAAGAAAGGGAGATGAGAAACGTTGATATATCAGTGAAGGCAAGATGCTGCAGTCACAGATCCAGATACATCAATCAGTGGAAGGCAGAGTTAAACCACATATCAAAATTATTCCTTATTCAGTTACCTTTTTCTCAAAATTACCACAAAAATAAGGTGGGCACTTGCTATTAATTCGAGAATTGTTGAAGGCTGAAACCTGGATGCATGGAGAAGGGATTACAGTAAAAATATTATGCTTCATTCAACAATTTCTGCTCAAATAACCATCACCTGGTCCCTTGCTAAAGGTTCATTCGTTGATACAATACATTGGGTAAAATAGGAGAACTTCTCTGACATCTTGGACTACAGGATGAGAAAAAGAAAATGAGTACCTGTAAGTAAGTCCTGTAGGGTCTCTTCAAATCAAACAAAAGAAGGTTTCCAATTATAGGTAATGGTCTCGGTCCTGGAGGAAAATTCTGTCTTTGGTTGTTCCAGAAGCCTGCTGTTTTCAAAATGGATAGAAAAGCCAGGATCGACACTAAAACAATGGAAGTGCTGCTGTTCCAGAAACCTGCTGTTTTAAAAATGGATAGAAAAGCCAGGATGGACACAAAACCAATGGAAGTGCTGCTGTTCCAGTCCATCTCTATTCAGCTAAGTATTTGCTGTAGAAGAGAAAAGAGAAAATGTGGAGTCTGGATCTCTGTCCTCCTGTGAGAATTTCGCTTGAGAGGCTCTTCTGTTAGTCCATAAACCTCTTTTTCAGAGAAGGGTAAGTTTTACTTGCAGCTGGTGACTTGTTCTCTTCCCCCGTGCTTCCTAATGAATCCTCAGGAGGGTAAAGGGGCAGGTAAGTGTTTGCTAACCAGCGTGTGACTGGGTGAGAGTGTAGGTCACTGGGCAAGTGTGAAAGTCCAAGAACATGGATAACTGCAGGTCATCAACCTGACATTTGCTATAAAAGCCATAAATTCTGCACGCTGTCCAGGTTACTGATTAATCATGTTTTTGTCATTCGCACAGATACCCTTGATACCCCTGAGAAATCAAAATTCCACTGCCCAGGGAATCAGCTCACAGAGATTTAATTTTTTTAAAGTGTTTAGGGGTTGCATAACTTTGATTCCATTGAATTCATTGGGAATTTCAAATCACAGAATCACGGAATGATTGAGGTTGGAGGGGACTCAGGAATCCATCTGGTCCAGCCCCCTGCTCAAGCTGGGCCACCAAGAGCCAGTTGCCCTAGACTGTGCCTGGACAGGTTTTGAATATCTCCAAGAACCTAAACAATTATATGATCCTAAGGAGGGAGACTCCACAAACTCCTGGGCAACCTGTGCCAGTGCTTAGTCACTCTCATAGTAAAAAATGTCTGTGCTGATGTTCAGAGGGAACCTCCTGTGTTTCAGTGTGTGCCCATGGCCCCTGGTCCTGGCACTGGGCACACACTGAGGAGAGTCTGGCTCTGACTTCTCTGATCCTTCCCCCAGGTGTTTATACTGATGAGATCCCCCTGAGCCTTCTCTCCTCTAGGTTAAACTCCCACCTCTCTGTGTTTCCTCATGTAAGAGATGTTCTGGTCACTCCAGCACCTCTGCAGCCCTTTGCTGGACTCTCTCCTGTCTGCCCATATCTCTTTGGTGCTGGACATCCCAGAACTGGACACAGCACTGGGAAAAGATGTCCTCTGTTGGCTGAGGAAAGGGGGCTGGGATACAGCCTGGCTCAGGTGTTTCAGAGTCTAAGAGAGTGAACAACAGAGGAGGAGGTGTTGAAAAAAGAAGCCAAGGGGAAGACCTGACAGAAAAGTCAAGTCTCAGCCCTCAGAACAGTGTTTGGAAGAGTTTTCTAGCAGAAATCTAGAATACTAAATTGCACGTGGCCTTGAGGCCAGATAGTGAATGTGGCGTGAGGTGAAGTGCTTCAAGGCTGAGCCCCTAAAGCGTCAGGATCCCTGCAGAGACCTGACCGGAGGCAGAGGAGAGGTGGGAATGGGGGAATTGCCCAGGAATGGAGGTGCAGAGACCAAGAGGAAAAGAGCCCTGGCACATGGCTGGGAGCCTGGGAGGGGGCTCCAAGCCTGCTCTTGGATGGGCTCACCCTGAGACTGCTGCTGTCCCCAGGGGCTCCAAAGCAGGGACCAGGACATTTCACCTACCTGGAATGTGTCCTGGGAAAGGTCCGGGGCCTGTGTCCAGCTGTGCTCCAGATGGCCTGATTCTATTTCACCTTCCCAGAGTGGGTAAAAAGGCACTGAAAATGTCGAGTTTTCTGCATATATTTGGAATTTAACTAATGGCAAGGAAGTGAGAGGAGGTTGAAAGGTGAACATTTTGTAGGAGGCTTGAGATGAACAGGAAGAACTCTCCATTGGCAAGAGGAGACATAGTTTGTTAACATACTTTGTGAAAAGGTTGATCCCAGTAAGAGAGAAAGAAGACATCCCCAATAAATATTGAACAAATACAGCTGGTCATCTGATCATTCAATTCATGCATTTATTCAGCAATAGATTTGAACACAAATGTTGAAAGAAAATTTGTAAGCAAGTATTCAGCCAATGGCTTTCAAATAAATTTTCTTTTCAGTGGTGAAATACAGAGATACTGCTCTGAGAGAGGTAGGACTGAAGAACTGTAAGACAGTTTTCAAAGCTATGGTCACCCACTGGAGTTCTGAAAAGGACTGGCAATAAGCTTGACCTTTTGGTTAGTTTAAAGAAGGTATCAGTAAAGTCTTTACTCATTAAAAAAAAACCCAACAAACCACAACATCTTATTTAAGCTTTTTTAATGTAAAAACAAGTCAAAGTGAGAACAAAGGTAAGACAGAAAGAGTATTGAGGGTTACTGGAAGGGATAAAACATTACCAGTCTTAATGAGAAAGAAAAGAAATGCTGATGATCATGAACCTCAAATTTAGAGTAGTTGTACTTTAACTTTTGTTTACTTTTCAGTCCCATCCTCTAAGCTCATCCTCCACTCTGTGTCTTGTTTAACTCTTTACTTTCCTTTCCTGCCAATGCAAGGCTTCCTCAGGGAAGAACAAAAGTAAAATTTAGTATTAGTAAAATATTTTAAGCTTAAGTCTTTTAAGTGTCCAGTCACATATTACACAGAAGTTGCAACTAATTACTAATGAAGCTCTGCTGATTCAAGGCATTCAACACTTTGATTAATTGTGAAATAACCAACCAAAGAAAATATCCTAAGCCAGAGAGCCAAATGCCACTGGAGATTGCAATGTGGAGGTGAGCAATAAGGGTAAAAATCCTTTGGAAACAAATCATACACTTCAAGGGCACAGTCAAATGGCAAAAGATGTAACATGTAAAGCTCTGAACAGAAAGATTCATCTCCCTGCTCTGTTTTTTGACAGAACTTAGGGGACTGATTTCTCTGGGGGAGGAATCTTCTGAAAAAGAAGTCAGTGGACAGTGATAGGTACTTAGAGGATGAGGGTATGGATTACTATGGAAAGATTATAAGGAGAACAAAACTGTATAGTTCATTTTTTCCCTTTTTGATTAAAAAAACCCACCCCTAAATGTAACTCTTGAGTTCGTCATTCACCAGGGAAGGTTCAGGTCAGATGTCAGGAAAAAATTCTTCACTGCAAGAGTGGTTAAACATTGGAATAGGCTCCCCAGGGAAGCAAGGGAGTCACCATCCCTGGAGGTGTTTAAGAAGTGAGTAGGCATGGCACTTAATGATGTGGTTTACTGGCCATGATGATAATCCATCCAAGGCTGGACTTGATGGTCTTGGAAGTATTTTCCAACCTTAAGGATTCTATAATTCAAAGATTTACTGCCAGTGGGTGGTGTTTCCTCACTCAGGTATTCCTGTATGGTCAGCACTCAAAATTAGTGAAATTACCTCACTCCCTTTTAGGTGAATGAAAGATCCGCTGAACTACCAAGTAAGAATTTGAGGGGTGAAATTCATATATTGAAGATAAGATTTTTACAGTCTGTCCACAGATGGAATCTTTTTCAAGTACTTCAACACTTTGTAAATTATGCACAAAATACTTCTAAAATCTTTACAAATGCGATATTTGCATAGTTAAATGTCTCCTCTGTTTTTACAAAAATGAATGTGTGAAAGCTTTGAGAGGATAAAGGACGTCTTACAGCCAACAAGGTAGAAAAGAGTCAGTCATTGCACATCTGCAAAAGATCTGAACTTTTGTGATACAACAAATGTATTTTTATTCATGGATAGAAATCTGACATATGTAGCGGTATACAGCGGGTATAACATATGAGACATCCCTGCCTAGTATCTTTTTAAAGATTTTCAAGGAAAAATACATCAGCAAAACTGAAAATATATGTGCTATGTTACATGAGAGGAGTTTTCCCCTCAAGTCTGATAAGTAAGACTTGAAATAAGATCCTAATATAAAAAAAAATCTTGAAAGTTCACCCACTTTGGCCTGTTCTTTGGAGACATCAGCAGTAGCTTTCCATGAGTGATGGACTGAGGCACCATGGTCCTTCTGTTTGATTTCCACTTCCCATCCATTGTCTCTCAATGGAATATCCCATACACGAAGGCACCTCAGGGAGTTCCTTCAGCTACCTCAATTTTTGTCTCTGAACTGAGCAGCCACTGTCACCACTTCTCCAATGAAGTTAATTTTCCTTAATTTAGCTTCAATTTTCTTCTTTTTGCTTTCATTTCTCTTAGGAGACAGTAACTTCAGAATCAGTGACTCGCCCTATGGATGTTCTCTGCTGAGTCTTCTGTAGGTTGAACATAGTTTCTTTACAATCAGTTCTAAACAATTCATGTTTTTCAGGAGCTGGCATAGTTCAGGTTATAGTTATTGACATTAATACTGCTACAATCCACCTATTACTGTTGAATAGAACAAGGCCTATTATGCAATCCCCTGGTTTTCATAGCTCCTACTCAGTTCCCTTATTGTGTCTTTGAAACTAACTAAATCTATGACAATAAATAAATAGATCTATGACAATAATGAATTTTTTCACAATTTCACTTTCTTCTCCCTTTCAATAAACATATTAACAATGAATCTATATACTCACATTGCCTCTCATATTGCTTATCAATCACTGTATTCTGTGCTTTGCCATTAGAATTATTTCAACATTTTGCTTCCTGTCATGATCAAACTTCAAAATATTGCACATTTTCTCCTCCATGGGAAAACAGGACAACTTTCTTAAAAAGTTAATCTGGGATGCTCTGGTGAAAAGTTTGTTTGAATCCAAATAAAAAATATCAATTCATTTCTTCTTGATTACACCTATACAGTTGAAGGATATAACTCAGATGTCTTGCAATTAAATATATCATCCTGTAATAACCTTGAAACCCAAAGTTTATTACAACAGCTGTACTGTTGTCAGTGACAACAAAGGATAAAATATAGATAGATAAATATAGATAATTTCAAAGAGCAGTTTGTGGTGCCTTTTCTGATGAACAAATATATTAGAGGGACCTAATTTATTCACCTGAGCTTGGCATAATGACTAAGTAATCTAAAATCAAGCTTGTTTTCTATTACAAAAATATAGCTATCTACAGCCCTTTCTTAAAAACCTGGTGTGTTTGGGAAAATACTTGGATGTTGTTTAATGGTTTCTTCGCATTAGAAACATAAAAGAGCATCATTAGGACTAATTATTTTTCTACATGGCAGCTTCAAATCTCCTGTGCTCATCATGGTCTCTGGAGTGAATTTCCAGTACTGTCTCCTCCTCTGGAACCTGCCATGGAAAACAAAGAAGAGTTCAGTTTAGGAGATATAGACTTGCTTTTACCATAAAAGAAGACTAAAATGTGCTGAGAATGTAGTTCTATTAGTACATATATTATATATCTGTTTATTAACATTGACACAGCCTGACATGGGCCATCAGTTCTGGATACTGAGGGATGAACTCGGGGTTTTCTTCATAGAAGAAGGAATTTAATTCATTTTAAAAACTAATAAAATTTTCTTTAAATGTCACATTTTATTTAGAAAGAATGTATATCATATATACTTCTTGCCTTGCCTTTTTGGGTTTGTCCTGGCACAAAGGATAAAATTCAGATTGCCTAAATTAGGAATATGTCATCAGTCTCTGATAAGGAAGAGGATATCTGATACAGAGAGCATGGAAGAGAGAGATAAAGACCTTCACTGTGATACCAATTTGTTGTCTCTATTTCCACTTTTTTTTCAAGGTGAGGCCAATGAAAAGGGTGTGACTGCCTAAGAAGTCCAAAAATGATCCTGAAGGTGGCCTTGATGAATTCACAGCCTGAGGTAGAGCAGCATTTTTGAATTTTGAAGAGGCAGGTTTTCTGATTCATGTGTGCACACCGCAAAGCCCAGGAGAATGGTGCTGCAGTGGAAGTACATCCTCCAACATAACGAAAATGAAGTGAGGTTGTGTCTTACCTCCCAATAAGCAGAGTCATCAAAGCAGTTCTGGTCAGATACTTGTCCCAAGAAGGGCAGCTTTAGAATAGCACCTGCAGGAAAACCAGCATCAGAGGTCAAAAAAATGAAGAAAACGACCAAATAAATGTCCCTCAAACGTGCCCTGGGCAGCCAGCTAAGTTTTCTGATTCATTTCCTCATCTACAGAAATGCCCAACCATCCTGGGACATTAGGCCACTTATTCTGAGAGGTGATACAGATTTCTTCATATAAACAAGAGCATAAATAAGAGTTTGTTTTTAATTGATCAGATTTCAGACCAAATTTTCCATTTCAGCCTGATTTTTTGTTTGTTTGTTTGGAAGTATTCACAAACACATGGAAATGTGTGACACTCATTGAGTATGTCTTGATCTCAAACTAGTTTCCGTTCAGAATTTTAAGTGTCTGAATCTAGAGAAGAATTATGTTCAGAATAACACCTTATTGTTCCTATAGTTACAAAACACCCAGTACCTTTGGAGCATGTATTCAGTAAGATATCTAAAATGACAGAATGATAGAAACATTTAGGTTGGAAGAAACCTCCAAGATTATCAAGTCCAATCCTAGACCAAACACCATCTTGTCAACCAGACCAGAATACTGAGCGCCACATCCAGGCATTCCTTGGACACCTCCAGGAATGGAGACTCCACCACCTCCCTGGGAAGTCCCTTCCCATGCCTGACAACCCTTTCAGTGAAGAAATTCATCCCGATGAACCTGAACTTCATTTGAAGACAAAAACTTTGGAAAACTGCTTTTCCGTATTTGAGTTTCTGCCATCACACAATCGGCCATCGTTTCAATTTTGTATTATTTGCACAAAATTGTTGATACATTTAAATTCTCCATGGAGAAACCTCTAAAATCATCTGTGTTTTTAGAGACTATATGCATGATACTGACCTGTCAGTGCTCCTCCCACCAGTGCAATTCCAAGTGTACTGCCCAGAGCAGCAGCCTGCCTGCCAGGAGTAAGGCTACCATTCCTAAAAAGGGTAGAAAACCAAACCATTGCCTATCAAGGAACTGTTGCACTTTGGGACTGATGATAAGCCTTATAACATTGTATACTTGCTGCATGCTGGACAAGGTGACTCATTGGAAAATATCCTAGAATCTTTATGGTTGGAAAAGATCTCCAAGATCACTGAGTCCAACAAATCCTGTACAAGATGGAACTCATTACTTTAATTTAGCTTTGTTTTAGGCTACAGGTGAAAACAAGATCTTTGAGAAGGTTATTTATGTCCTGTAAGCCTTTAGAGAATACTCCTTCTTGTCAAAAAGACCAGTATTTCATCTTTTTGGAATCTTATGAGATAGTGGAATAAACCCATTTTGTCTTTTTTTTTGGAAATCTTACGATTACCAACAGTGTAATTGTAGAGTCATAATAAAGATTTTTCTATGTTTGAATGGTTCAGTGTGCTGTTTCTTTATGATGTTTTAATTTATTTATTTTTATTTGAGCTTTCAACCTGTGACAAGCTCGTCATTTAAACAGTGTGTTAAAGGCAGCAGATCAAGAAGACTCTAAATTAAATGAGAATACAATGCCTGACATCAAATCAAAGATGCATTTTAGAAAAAAAATCATAATTAGATCCAAAAAAGGTAGCAAATTGGGATAGATGTTGAAAAATCAAAAACCATCTTTCTCTCTTCTCTTTATAACTCACTTTGTTTCAATTTTTGTTGCAGTTACTATGATGCTAGCGATACCTCCCAGGATTCCAGGTAAACCATGTAAATTGTGAACTCCACAAGTGTCTTGAATTTTCAGCTTGGATGCCAACACAGGCTGAAATGAAGGGAAATAGGAAGTTTATAGTGAATTTATAGTCTTCCATGATCTCTAGATTGATATGCAAAAGAAAGAGCAGAAGTACAAGAATCAAATCATTATTAAAAGTCCAGTCATTACCTGGAGTTTACAGTATCTATCCTCCCTTTGTAGCAAACCAAGGGATCTCCAGAAAAGCCAAAGAGAAATAAAAAAATGGGAGCAGGACTGGGTTCCTAATACTTACGGTCAGGAACTGGAATCCAAGGACAGAGACAATTCCAGCAATGACCCCAATGACCATGGCAATAAAAGGGTGGATCGCCAGGTCTGCACAGGTACCCACTGCTACTCCTCCTGCCAGGGTGGCATTTTGAATGAGAACCTGCAGAGGGGACACAGGGAGGGGCGGAGGTGACATGTGAGGAGCAGAGGATTGTTTTAGGGCTGAGTGCCTCTGAAGGCTCTCTGGCACATGCTGGGCTCAGACAAATGACTGCAGTGGCTGGAAAGGAGTGGGTGAAAACAGGGCTGGATTCGAGGGCAAGGGGATGGAAGGTTGTCAGCCTGCCAGCCCCAAGCTGGTTGGGTTTTGCCTACTGCAGCTGTGCTGTGAGATTGCCAGGGAACAGGTCATTGCCTTGAGAGACCTATTTTGGCTCTTGTAATAAGGAAACTCAAGTAGGACCATCTTTGGAACAAGATCCAAAAGTCCATCTGAACACTGAACTAATGTTGCTACGGTTCAGCAGGTTCTGTGGACAAGAGAGAATCATCACAGAATCATTAAGGCTGGAAGAAACCTTTAAGATTATCAAGTCCAACCATCAACCCAGCACCACCACCATGTTCCCTGGACAGTCTGCTACAATGATTTCCAACCCTTTCTGTGAAGAAATTTCTGCTAATATCCAGTCTAAACCTGCCTTGGTGCAACTTGAGGCCGTTTTCTCTCATCCTGTCACTTGTTACTTGTGGAAGAGACCAACTCCAACCTGGTTCCACCCTCCTCCCTCAGGGAGTTGTAGAGAGTGAGAAGATCCTTCCTGAGCCTCCTTTTCTCCAGACTGAGCTCCCTCACCCCAGCTCCCTCAGCCACTTCTCATCAGACTCTATAGCTTTTACAAGTATAATAGCTCTAATTCTGCCCGCAGTATGAGCAAAGCCTGGACGGATAGATGGACCCTGGGAATCTGCCTACTCATCCTTATTACAGAGGGTTGACTCGATTTAACAGGGGTTATGATGTGATTCTTACCATACTGAATTTGCCTCTTTTATCCACCAAGCTGGAGAGGGCAAATGTTACGATGGTACAGGCAGCCAAAGAATAGTAAGTGTTGATAATGGCTATTGTCTGGGGTCCCTGGCCAGCTGCAATGGCAGAGTTGAAACTGGGCCAAAAAAGCCAAAGAAACAGGGTACCTGGATGAATAGAAGTCAAAACAAAGCAAAAGCTATTTATCCACAAGGGCGAACACAACACTGGGATCTACAAGAAATGAGGGTGATGATTAATAAGAAAGATGGAATAGCCAAAATTCTGGAAGAAGTAATAGAGTATGCAGAAGCTTTTGACGCTGGCAGCTGGGATTTTAAGTCAAATCTTACTGGAATGCTTTATTGACCCCTTGTCATGCCCGACTCCCTGCCAGAGCTCACCACCACTCTGAAACCCCAGCCAGAATAGGAGGCACAGGCAACACATTTCACATGCAAATCCTTTATCATCTGTCAATACAACTGAAATTTTTAGCCAGTGAATTGGTCTACAAACAGTTCTCATGGACAGATAAACATATAGTTTCCAACATCCATTACCATAACAGGCACAGCTCTATCCTTTTAATTATGGCCAGTTGCTTTGGAAATTTGCTGAAAAGCAGAAGATTTAACAGAAAAGAAGTCACCACTAATGCACAGTGAAAACACATCTTTAATTTGATCTTTCCTTTCTTTGAACCAAGGAAAAACTGTAAGAATATGTGTGCCACTGAAAACATGGTGCATGCATCAGACTGAAAGGAATTTGCCTCCAGGAGTGTAATTAGGAAAATGGATGTAGCATAAAAATAGGTAACCAGAAAAAAAATAGAGATGGAAGAGGGATGAACAGCTGATCAGCACTTGATATTACTTCACTTACCAATCATGGCAAACATGTCTGAATGATAGGTGGATTCATCATTTTCATGTTTGTTTGTCAGACCAGGACGGTACAAGACGAAAGCTGCAGCCAAACCAAAATAAGCTCCAAAAGCATGGATAGTCATTGAAGCTCCAATGTCTGTGGCCTGTAATAGGGACCCAAAATAATGCCACAGATTTTATACAGCATGAAGACAAGGGTCTGATGAACGACAAATCTGGAGGACTTAATGGTTTATTTTCTATGGTAGAACCTAGAGCCTAGCATATGCAAACTGGAAGTATTACAAAGTGAAAGCATTTGTTATAAAGAGAAAACAGTGACTGCTAAAGAGTTTTACCTCTAATACTTCAGTAACTAGATGTTCATTGCATGCAAAAATGGTGATCTCCAGAAGTGTCAGGATCAGCATCTGAATGGGGCTTGTTTTCCCCAGGAGTGCTCCAAATGAAATCAAAGCAGTTGCTGTACTGAAGTCTGCATTTATCATGCTGAAGATAAGAAAAAGAAAAAAAACCAAACCAAAACACATGAAAAAAAATTACTTTAAAAGCTGTAATAACCAAAGTTCCATTAAAATGATAGCATTAAAATTATACAGCTTTAACTCTTAAGTTACAAAATTATCAAGATTATCTTTGTGTATAAAAATTAAATCAAAGCTTTCCAGATGGACCTTGTAGGGATCCTACTGGCTACTGAAGAGTAAGTGTAGAAGGTTTCCTCCTGCTTATACCATACATGTGCTTAGCTGGTTGAAATTATGGTGAAAAAGCAGATGAGAAGTGTATTTGGATGTGCAAGGATGTCAGGCTATCACAGAATCATTTAGGTTGGAAAAGATCTCTGAGACCATTGAGTCCAACTCTTTACCCACCACTGCCAAATCTGCCACTAAATTGTCCCTCAGTGCCATATCTGCATGTTTGTTTAAACTCCTCCAGGGATGGTGACTCCACAGCTTCCCTGGGCAGCCTGTTCCAGTGCCTGGCCACCCCTTCTGCGAAGAGATTTTTCCTAATATAATCTAAACCTCCTCTGGTGCAATTTCGTCTTGTCCCTTCAGGCCATTTTGTCTTGTCCTGTTGCTTGTATTTTGGGAGCAGATCTCAACCTCACCTGGCTGCACCCTCTTTTCAGGGAGTTGTGCAGAGCCAGAAGGTTCCCCCTGAGCCTCCTTTTCTCCAGGCTGAGCCCCCCCAGCTCCCTCAGCTGCTCCTCACCAGACTTGAGCTCCAGACCCTTCCCCAGCTCCATTCCCTTCTCTGGACATGCTCCAGCTCCTTGGTTTCCAGCCCTGACTGCCACCTAGGCTTCAAAGATAACAGTGAGCTCTTTGGTCAGATGCTTTATGTAATCCTGGAAGCCTAGTACACCTTTCTGTCTCTGTGCATCATCTTTTCAATAGCTGTCAGGCAGGACAAGTGTTAATAAGTTTTGGGGAATGGCAAAGGTAAATAAAACCATGAATTCATCAAAAACGCGGAGCACAGAGAGGCACTAACCTGTGTGTCCCTCTATAAAAACCTGCCTGTAACCATTAGAGAGCTACTTATATTATTCCTGCTTTCTCCTCAGTAACGTTTGGATGCCGTTCCTTTCAAAATTGACTACAAGTTGTCTTGAAAAACAGAACTGCAGACGTGGAAAACATTCTGAGACCTTGGTAGAGGTAGAACAGGTGAATAAGAGGGGCATTAAATGTGCTTAGAGACATTTCCCATGAGGTCTCTTATTCTGTGATCGGTGTTCAGACCCTGCTGAACATGAAAATCGTTCCTTGAGAAGTCAAAGAAAACCTCCTGAGTGGACAGACTCCAGCCTTTCTTCTGTGCCCCCATGTGTCATGGAAAGACAGATCCTTCCATGCCTGCTGGATGCAGGATGTGCTGTGCTACTGCTGGAGATCTTCCAGCTTCCACAGCTTCAGGGATTCAAAGCAATCTCTCTACAGGACCCACACCTCCCACACATAACATAGCACCTCATATTTCATCACAAACTTTGGTTCCCTTGGCCCAGTGCACCAGGAGTAGCCCCCTCAGAGGTGAAGGGCAGAAGGATGTAAAGAGGTGGACAAAAAAGCTTGATGAAATTTAGGTAAAGTCTGACCCCACAGGTGTTGTGGTTTATGGCTTCTCCTGACATCTTTAGGGATAGAAATATCAATTTTTGTAAATTCACATATACCTTTTGATGTCAACAGGAATCTTCCCTCCTTTCATGTGCCAAAATCCTTGCATCAAAATTCCCCACTGGAGACCAAAGGCAGCAATGAGCATGTTGAAACCAACACTGCTGAATCCATATTTCTTCAGAAAGGTCATCAGGAAACCAAATCCAACAAATATCATCACATGGACATCCTGAAAGTCTGAAGGGAAAACATATCTGTGTGGTGACACTGAAGAGTGACTGTGAAGGGTGAAAAGCCAGGGACAAAGGAGGAGTGAATAGGAATGAATTCCAAACTCCAGTCATGGATGTGATACATTCTTCCCACTTCATGACCAGTCCACTAGCTGAAGACTGAGTGTCTGGAAAATGCCACACCTAAATATTAATTATATCAATTCCTATATCATTATGGAAAACCACTGGATCTCTATACCCATAAATTTAATGTGTCTGGCACGGTCCTCTCTTTTTGAAGCTACCTGGAACATCCCCACAGCTTCATGTCCTTACAGAAAAGTTATGTTTCCATTCCAATAAAGGAGCCAGTGTGTTCTGGCTAACTCCAAAATTGTACATGGGGCTTGTTTGGGTGAGGCTAGGTGTCCCAGTGCAAAGGCATGCTTAGAATCCCTAAAAATTGCTGTACAAGATATAGATCTTTTTATATAGATAAAAGAAAAATTAATTTTAAGGCAAAGTTTAAATTAAAAAATTAATCAGCATACAATTAGTCTTCCTTCAAATATTTGGTTGCTTTTGAAATACTTATTTTGTTAAAATATGGCCAGTTCTTTTTCTACTTTTTAAAGTTATTGCTCCTAATTTTCTTTTTTTATGCTTTTAGTACAAACTGAATCTGTCACCATGGATAGAATTTGTCAACATGGATACTTAATATTTTAAAATATTTTTTTTTTTACTTTTAAGCTTTATGTGATTTAATTGACTAAACCAGACAGGTTTGAGTCCTATAATTGCAACTTTTTGTCTGATTTTACTGTTAGTAAGAACCTCCAGTAGGGAGACACTATTAAAAAAAAAAAGTATTATTTCATTGCTCTTGCATGCCAATAAGTTGTGAAAACCTGAGCTGGTTAGTATAATATTTGGCTTGAAGTTACAATGTCCATTACTTGAAGCATTTCTCCGTTTTGCATTACCAGGCTGAGCCAAAAGAGGGCCCAGAAGTATAAGAAGTTACCAGGAATTCCTAATCTACTGTTTTATATTTGCAGTGTCATCTTCCAGCCCTGACCAAGCACTGAAATATGCAGTAAAAGCCTTTACTTTGCATTTAAGAAAGAGCATAGTTGGTTGGCTTGGAATTAGATGATAAACTTAAATATCCCTTCCTACCCAGACCATTCTGTGATTCTACAGAAATGCAGATGGTTCACAAAAATCTCCAACCTTTTTGCTTCCTCTTCAGGCTGGACATTTTAAAGTTCTCTGGACTTATTTATGCAAATGATTAAATGTCCTGGCTAAAACTACCTTAATTCATGGGTGTTGAGGACAAACACCTTCTAGTTTAGCCTGTACCTTGAACTATAACTTCCTTTTATGCATTATTTTGGAGAAGAGTTGGTCCGGAATGGCTTTAAATGATAAATAAAATAGCATGATTTGAACTCAACTGTTTCAATAACTAGTTGTTTTTGACAAAGCATAGCATTTCTGTTCTGTGAGACAGGAAAATAATGAAACAGGGAAAAACGTGCCAGTGGATCCTGAACAAAGACACTACTCAGAATTCTGCAAGGTTGGCCAAGACCAGCATATTAACCCCACTGCAAGGCCGTCAGTCTCAACACAAAGATGCTTGTGGCATACACTGAAACTGATTTTGCTTGGCCTAAAGTTGTAAACCACAGAACCCTGAACAAGAGGGATGCATAAGTTTTCCCAAGCCATGGGTCATGGATGTTTGCAGGATAATGCATACAAGATGCCAATACTAAAGAAATCCTCTTTTAGTGTTCTAGGAGCCATCACATCCCCTTGTTCTCCCATTCCAGTGACACAACACACCTGAAATTTTCCATCCAATTTGTCACACCTGTACTTGTGATGCCTTAAATGGCTGCCTAGAAACAGAGACTAGACAGGAATAAAGGAGGGATTGATTGGAAAGGCCTTCAGATGCACACTCTGGGCTCCAGAGGCTCCTGCCTCAGTGCATCCCAAAATGGACAATGACAGCTCACGAGTTCTTCCCACTTTGATATCAGCATCAATTGCCCAAGCAGAAGCCAGGCAAGGATGGAATTTGCCCAAGCTTGCCCCCCTCTCCCCAAGATGAAGGTTTGCAGTTGTTGGGCCCAGGAGGGTCTGGGTGTCCTTGGAGAGCGAGCTGGAGAGGCTTTGTTATGTCAGTGTGAGCATGAGAGAAGAGCACTGAACGAGCTACAGGAAACTGCAGAGTTACATTGGCAGTACAGGATTTGAAAAATATAAAAGTTAAAACCCAAGGCATCACTTGCATCCACCAGAAATAGATGTAATGCAAAGCTATGCTTTGGGAATGATCTCAGCTTAGCCCTCCTTACCTGAGTGCAGAGCTATGTTAATCCTGCACTATTATTTTCGTTTCTCTTCTGTTCAAAACCACTGAAGTGGCTTGCATTCATGGTGTTGAGGTGTCTAAGGCATACAGGCCCTGCACTGCAGTCCTGAGAATATAAATTAACTCTTGGACGAAGCAACTAAATCTCTGAGGCAGAGATGGGTTAACATCCTAAGGCATAGCATGGGAAGCAGTTTGAACCCATCATTTTGGGGACTCAGGGGAAGTCCTGGCTCCAGATATTTCCTAATACACCTGTAAAACCACAGCATTAAATCTCTGCCAAGTCCTCAGGCAAACTGTGTTTTTGTTTGCACTTTGTACAGGTAAATTTGAGAGACAGGAGTCCTAAATGTGAAAATACAGGTATGGTGAAAATCTGCTTTTATTCCCATTCTTTATTGGGAATGACCTCCGTCTGGTCAGCATCTAAAAGTTCAACATGACGTCGGTGGTGTTTGCTTAATTCGTGTCTCTACTGGTAATCTGAGCAGCCTGGCCAAAAGAAATACATGTTCTTCTCTCCTAAAACACCTTAAGACTAGTTCCCACCTTAAGACTAGTCCCCACCTTAAGACTAGTCCCTTATCCATCCTATGCCTAAAGGCCTAGAGGGGTCAAGGGGCTGGTTTGCATGAGCCCAAAGCATTCCAGAAGGATGCTGAGAGGTCAGTAGGGTGGGCAGCTGAGGGACAAGCGTGCAGGAATGACACAGTCATACACGGCCTGTGCAGGGAGGCATGGGAGGCAACAGGGAATTCCTCCAACACTTTTGAGACACTGATATTAGTGAAGAAATAAGCATAGGTGATCTCTAACTGGGTGGTTACATTTAAGAACATATATTGTAGTGTTAGTACAATTATCTGTGCTGTCAAATTATTAGTGTGGATTTTTTTGCACAGCTTTTGTCTAGACCAAGCTATCACCTCCTGGGTGACAGTGGACTAAGAGTAATTCCCAATACACTATCTAGGTAAGGCCACCTAATTTAGGAACTTGGATAGTTCGATACAATTGGGATAGTTTAATATGACACCAGCTAAGAGAGCTGCGTTTGCTCAGCCTGGAGAATAGAAGGCTCTGGGGAGACTTTAAAGTGCCTTCTAGTACTTAAAGGGGGCTTATAAAAAAGTGGAAGAGTGAGTTCTTGAATGGGCAGATAATGATAGGATAAGAGGAACAGTTTTATATTAAAAAATGAGAGATTTCAATTAGATATTAAGAAGAAATTATTTGCTATGAGGGGGCTGATGCCCTGGCAACCTGCTGAGGCTACTCACAGAAGCCGTGGCTGCTCCCCCCCAGAAGCTTTCAAGGCCAGTTTGAGCATGGCTTGGAGCATCCTGGTATATTGGAAGGCATTCCTGCCCATGGCAGGGGTTTGGAAAGAGGTGACCTTTAAGGTCCCTTCCAACCCAAACTTCCCTTTGGCTCTATGAACATCATTGACATGGCCAAGCTGTGTCACAGAGAGTGGGCTCTGGCACAGCTTAAGTTACCATATCTCAGGGATAATGCCACATCTCAGTTGAGCTAACCTATACGTGAGTAATTAGCCCCTGAGGTTCATCAGCTGGCTTCCTTCTGGAGCTGAATACTGCCTTGCATTCACTGTTCTCTGACCCAGATAATGCTGTCTGTGAGAATACAGAACACAAGACTACTTGACCCTGGATCACATTCTCCTCTAACAGCCACTGAAAGGACAGTTAGAATGAGAGAAAAAGAGGGATCCATTCAAAATTACACAGGTGCTACCTTCAGGCGGGCAGTTCTGTACCTTGTGATCTGCACCAAGCACATTGCAGTTAGGGCTACAAAGTCATTGAGGCCTCAGAGCCAAGAAAATGAACAACAAACCTTCAANCTGCCTTGCATTCACTGTTCTCTGACCCAGATAATGCTGTCTGTGAGAATACAGAACACAAGACTACTTGACCCTGGATCACATTCTCCTCTAACAGCCACTGAAAGGACAGTTAGAATGAGAGAAAAAGAGGGATCCATTCAAAATTACACAGGTGCTACCTTCAGGCGGGCAGTTCTGTACCTTGTGATCTGCACCAAGCACATTGCAGTTAGGGCTACAAAGTCATTGAGGCCTCAGAGCCAAGAAAATGAACAACAAACCTTCAATACTGCCAGGAAAACACAGTTTGCAGATCTGAAAACTTTGTTTTCTATTTATTCACATTATCTAATCTTTGCATGAGGAGGAGGGGGTGAGAGAAGTGAATAACTACTTCTCAGGCCAAAAGCTTTTTCTGATCTTCACCAGGTATAAACAGTTCAACAGAAGCAGTTCCAGGCTAAGCTGTTACTACCTAGCAGAGACATTGCTTTGGAAGATAGCAGGGGGTTATCCACCTTGTCACAAAAACTGTGGCCCTTTCTGGAGTCCAGCTTCTACAAACATTTTATAAGATGCATATGCAGCTCAATTTCCATGTTCTCATAAGACAACCATTCAAAACCTGGATGGTAGTAATGAAATATTCTATTAATTTTAATTATTTAATACACTAATCAGGGTGGAAGGTCTGGCAAGAAACACCCCCATCTGTCTCTGAAAAATGCTGGAATCTTTCAAAGCAATGCACAGTTCTCCAAGTCTTAACCTGCTGTGCAAACACTAGAAGTATTTCCCTGGCTCTTCTCTCCCAGAACAATAAACTTCTCAGCAGTGAGGTACTTGCAGAATTTTATATGTGCTCAACTTCAATTTGTCTTTGAAGTCTGCCGCTTTCACACCTCAGAAAAATTTGTTTGCCCCAAACCACAATTTTCTTTTCCAGCTTTATCAGTAGGTCTCATTAGTTATTCATCAATCTTGCTTAGGATCAGTTTAAAGAAATTCCAGCTTCTATAAATCTTAGAGAGAAATACTTACGTGGGTATAAATCTGTAGCAGAAGGCTTTGTGCGATAATCCACAAATATCCCATACAAAACGATGATGATCACTTCGAGAAGAAGCGCCAGGATCGAGAACTTGAACCTCATGTTGGTGTCAAAGTCTGGAGGCATTGCTGGAGAGCAGGTGGCTGTGAGAGCTTGATAATGGGCGTTTGCCTCCAGAGGAGCTGACTAATTCCGTGGATCTGGGTGATATAGCAAAAAAAAAAGAAACAGAGACGTGAACACGCCGTCACACCCACTATGGGAGGGAAAAAATACGGGTCAATATTGTGATTTTGATTTCCCAGGGTACTGCTGTGTGTGAAGTGCTGGCTCCTATGCGCTTTTTTTTTTCCCCAGTTTGTAATACAAACCAGCTCATTCATCCACAGTTGTACTTTTCACTGCCTTATATGTATTTTAAAAAGGAAATAGCCTTCAAGAAAATCTCACACAGCCTGGTTTGCTGCACGTAGTAAGGAACAGTGACTCTCAATTGTGTTTCCTATAGTCAATAATATTTTCAAGTTGTAGCTCTTCTTCTAAAAAGTAAATAATTTTGCATTGTTAATAAAACATGGAAAATCACCTTTCTTCATATAGGCTGTGATAAGCAAAGAGAATCTCTTTCAACAGCCTGAAAACATACTTTTTTTAATTTCACAGTGAAGTTCTCCTTCTCAGAGCACAAGTTCTCACTGTAAACTCTTATTTAAAAAGGAAACGATTGTACTTCTTTATATGTAAAAAGTTTATTCATAGTTGTTAAAAAAGAAAGCTGTAATTACTAAAAAGAGGAATTTGAATAAACAGCTCCATTTTTCATTTTAAATTATTGCTTTTCTTTTACATTCCCCTTCGCTCACACAATGAAAATAGGTCAGAGACCAAATCTTCTGCATGGTTTAAAAAGCTTAGTTTGTAAACTTTCTCACAAATGGAGGTAAAAATTAAATTTCACTTAATTTACTGTTGGATGATCTCTTGCTCTTGAGACTCACATTGCTTGTCAAAATTTTTCTTGAGTCTTCAAAATTTGTGGAGAAAATATTGTATTGATGTGAGAAAATTCACCTCTCTTAATCCAGCAGTCAGAAAACAGGGAAAAATTGTATGGCAGGAGCTTTTATTCCATGAAAAATCGTGTCTTTAAAAAAAGAGATATATTTTAGTAACTGACTAATTGGGAGTGACAAAGTAGAGCCAGGGTACAGCAATAAAACTGTGCCAATTCTTGGGTATAAAGATCAGCTTAGTATAGAGATGTTGGAAGATGATGCTAAGTTGGGCTGCTGTCCTGGTGAGACACTGCTGGAAAACTGCTCCCATGCTATGAGATTTAAAATCTCAGTTATTTTTTAAGATACTTCTATTCTGATGTACAGGGTAGTGCCATGACTTTTTCTCTGTTTCTAAGGGCAATTTACAATTCTCTAATATAAAGGTAGAGTTAGACCATTATCCAAACTAAGCTTAAAATTATCACAGCTATTTCCCCTTGAAAATGAGTCTGTGCATTTGAAAGGGAAACCAGAGTATTTAGCAAGAAAACACTTGTCTATCACATAATTAAGCCTGCAAGGGGCAAAGCTAAAATAAGCACATATGTGTTTTTTTCCTTCAGACCAACTGTATTTCATTTGAGCAGGTCAAAGAGGGGAAACAGAGCTTTGTTAAAAAGCTATCACTCATCCTTACTACACCACAGGATGGAACACACAGCCAGGTTTGGTTGTGAGCTCCTACATTTGCTCAGGAGGTGATTAAAAAAGAAAAAAACTCACAAGGAAAATTTGTTGGTTTTTTTTACCCATAGCTCAGCCATGCATATCTTCTGTATTCATTGCATAAAGTGTTTCCTAGTGAAGATCTCGTGTGACATGTGTGCACATATTAAGGTCTTTCAGGGGTGCAGAAAACTTTCCTTGCTGAAATCTTATCAGGAAAAGTGCCTTTTAATAGTGTTTAAAATTTAAAATTGGTCAAGTCCATTCGATCAGGACTTTCTCTGAGGTTATTATTTTTTATCTTAAATCTCATGCTAGTACATACACACAGAGAGACACACAATTTCTATTGGAAGAGTATTCATCCATGCCTTTTTCCTTGGCCAGGAAGAATAATTTAGCTATTTTCCGAGTGAGGTGAACTAATGCCCAGTAGCCATAGAATGACCCCTAGATATGTACAGGTGATTTACATACAAATAGGGATGCTGAAGAAATTATATTCCAGTATTTATGCACTCTAATATTAATTTTTCTAAATAAATGAAGCATTTCTCTCTCACCACTAGCAAGGTTGAATCTGTCACAAATTAACTCCAGATATTGCCAGCTTTGAGATAAAATTGATGCCTTAGATGAAATAAAGGAATAAAGGAGGGATTAATTTGAAAGGTCTTCAGATGCACACTCTGGGCTCCAGAGGCTCCTGCCTCAGTGCATCCCAAAATGGACAATGACAGCTCCCGAGTTCTTCCCACTTTGATATCAGCATCAATTGCCCAAGCAGAACCCAGGCAAGGATGGAATTTGCCCAAGCTTGCCCCCCTGTCCCCAAGATGAAGGTTTGCAGTTGTTGGGCCCAGGAGGGTCTGGGTGTCCTTGGAGAGCGAGCTGGAGAGGCTTTGTTATGTCAGTGTGAGCATGAGAGAAGAGCACTGAACGAGCTCCAGGGAACTGCAGAGCTACACTGGGCACTGCAGGATTTGAAAAATATAAAAGTTAAAACCTAAGGCATCAAAAGGACTGGCAACACAAGCTGCCAGGAAGATGCTTTATCCAAGGGGTGGAGCTGGACTATTTTGGTCACTGGACATTTTGGGAAAGCCCAGTTTGGCCTGACTCACCGCCTCAGTTTTTGCTTGTGGAGATGGGCTTTGGTTTGTGCCATATTTGGGTCTGGGTCCTGCTTCAGGAAATGGAAGGTGCTCTGGATACTCTCCTCAAGCCTCTCCAAGGGAGGAAGGGTGAATATCCATACCCTGGGTACACACATACCCAGCCATACCATCTATGGCGAGTACAAAATCTTTAGCCTGTTAAATCATGAAAACAAGGGCTGGATCTTTGAGCTCTATATCACAATTGAAACTTTGGAGAAAATCAGTAGGTCCTGCATTTTGCTCTGGTATATTTCCCAGTAGAAGCAACTACCATGTCAATCGCTGTCTGCCATTCTCATTTTTTTCCTGATTGCCCTGTTTCTGACACAGGTTTTCCAGGTGTTGGGGAACAGCCACTTCCAACACCTCATTTCAAAGGCCAGCAGCATTTATGTGTCCATCCAGCTTCTGCATAGGATGATCGAAATGCACACATCTTGAACTGCTGCTCTTTAGGAAATCCCCTCAGGTCTCCTTATTATCTTCATCCCAGGCCTCATGGCTGTAAATGCAATGGAAAGAGTGAAGGTGTTTTTTGATAAATATTGTTGCGTACCTGGATCTATTAAGTAACTTTAGGTATTTGTCATTTAAGTAGCTGTTGGATTTTTTTATCCAGCTTTCCATTTAAGTAGGATGTGGGTGACATATCACAAACTTTATGTAAATAAATGTGAACAGTTATAGCAGAGTTTCAAGCTTCTGGAGGGATAAAAATAAGAAATAGAGGAGTTGCTTGAGCAGTATCTTACCTAATGAGAAAGAATGAGTATTTAATAATCTCCTTACAGAATGCCCTAAGTCTCCTCAAGTTGAAAGCTCAGCCAAGTAAATGCAGTTTGTCCATGTAGTCCTTAAATGGCCTCTTTCACCTTAAAGAGGGAAGTAAGTGTATTTTCCGACTCCTTAGACAGCAACAATAAGATCACAGAATGGGTCAGGCTGGAAGAAACCACAATGGATAATCTGCTCCCACCTCCCTGCTTCAGCAGGGTCATCCCAGAGCACAGGGCACAGGATTGTGTCCAGACAAGGGAATATCAGCAGTGAGGGAGACTCCACACCCTCTCTGGTCTCCTTTTAGTGTTCAGTCACTGCACAGGAAAGAAGTTCTTCCTCATGTTCAAGTGGAATTTCCTGGGGATTAATTTCTGCCTGTCACCTCTGTGCCTTGACTGGATCTAAATCTCTCCCACCAACCTCTTAGCTGTTTTCTTGTAAATGTGGGTTGATACTGCAGTGTCTCTTGCTTAAATATATGTGTTTTATTTTACCATTTGAAATCTTGCAGACTCTGCTCTCAAAGACCTTGCTTGATTACTAGACAGTATTTTTAAGCTTTCCACTACACAAGGGACTGATAGAAGGTAACACTAGAAGGAATAAGCTTTTTTTTCTTTCCTCTAAATAGGATAGGCCAAATAATTACATCCAGTTAGGCTGTGTTCAGCTAAAGTGTGACTTGTTAAAGAGGAGCATGTTTCACTTAAAAAATTCACTCTTTCATTTCTGCTTTTATTGCATGAGTGTTGCAAAGTAGGGGTTAAATGCAGGGGTTAAAACAGAAATGTTTGGTTGCATCGAGGGAAAGCTGTTTACTAGAGATAACAGGGTCCTTCTCCCTTCCACAAGGGCCAGTGGGCCTGTCTGAACTGCTCTTGTGATAAAAAGGACCTACCTTGGCTAACATGGATGCTTTGCATGCACCTGAAAGAAATAGTAACAATTAGATGTCTATGTTTAAGTCTCAGACGGTGTGAGTGATGAATCATGTATGTTTATTGACTTTTCTTATGTTAATATGTTTCTCCTGCTCCCCATCAGTTCCCTGTACTTGTAACCGGGCCTTTCCTGCCTGTGTGAAATCCCTTACAGAGCCTGGTTTGAAAGGTAATCAGATCTTGAGCTTCTGAAAAAGCACAAGGAGATGACTTCAGACATGGCAGTGAATCATCCCAGTTGTCTTTCCTTACAGAGGACTGGCTGCCTCTAGGTTTCAAAATCCACTCTGGTGTAGCCGTGGCTACACCTGGATTTGTGTTCACTCCATGCATCATGCCAGAAGAGCACTGGGAAAGGACACTTGTAAAGGAAGTTGAAGACAATTGCATTGAGTCTTGGATAGCAGGAAGAAATTCTTCACTGTGAAGGTACTGAGGCCCTGGCACAGGGTGCCCAGAGAAGCTGTGGCTGCCTCATCCCTGGAAGTGCCCAAGGCCAGCTTTGATGGGGCTTGGAGCAACCTGGGATTGTGGAAGGTGTCCCTGCCCATGGCAGAGGGTTGGAACTGGGTGTTATTTAAGGTCCCTCCCAATCCAAACTATTCTGTGATGCCATGATTCTATAAGCCCTTTGTTCCTCACTAACATTTTGTGATGCATTCCTTCCTTAAATCACCAGACACAAGCACAGGTCAATCTGAGCAATCCCAGAAAACCTCCTGCTGAGTGTGGCTCTTCCATCATTTCTCTAAACATCAGCTTCTGGAAGCTGAGCTGTGATCTTAGTGGTACAGCATCAGGATGCAGTTTAGTGGTAGCATGAAATATTTGCTCTGACCCACACAAGGGATTTGGATTTGTCAAGCCAGAGAGACAGTAAGTATCAAATTTCTGTGAGTCAGTGAGTGCTGTAAACTCTGAGCCACACCAAAAGTTAAACCCCAGTACAAACTGTGTGTTTTGTACCTGTGTTCACACTGACCCACAAGTTCTAATCATTTTGACCTTGGCACAAGATGCAAATGTCGGTAGGAGAATTAGTACATAAAAAATTCCTCTAAGAAACTCCCATATTGTTTGTTTTTCCTGTGTACAACTAACATCTCCTCCAGTTGGCTGAATATTGGGCAAGTGGAGACCTCTTTGTTTGCAGCTTGAATGCTGACCTGATGGAAGACATGATTTGTGACCTTCATTATTAATTTACATGACTGTTTTTTAGTTGTCAGGAAGTAGGTGCTAAATCACTGAATATCCCAAAGTAGCCCTGTGCTATTGAACTGACAAGATGAATTTATTATTTCCTCACAATGGGCCAAGGACAAATTCAATGAACAACTACAACTCAACTTACTATCTAAAATACAACACCCCTTCCGGGACTAGCCAACACTGGAGGTACTACAATGAATTGGGAGCAAATAAATATGAGTATGGAAGGAAAAATTACCTCAGTGGAACAATCCAGTCTCTGAAATGTTCATACCAAGCTGTGAAAGGTACACATTTTTGTGCCCTTATTCATTAGATGCTACGTTCTCTTAGATACTTCCTATGTACCTCTAAAACATGCATAGAGTATTAAATAACTCGTATAGGGCTGGATAAAAGTCTTTATATTGGTTTGTACAACTGATCTGTCTAGATCTGCAGTGACTCTTAGTGCAAGGCTACTGGAATAACTCAAGATCCAAAGATTTAAGCTTGGTTTATGACATGTTATGGTCAATATTAAGTCAAAATGATCTGGATTGCTTTTGTGTTTCCAATGCAGCCATCCTTATTTTTATTGATTACAGAAAGGATGATCCAAGGCTCATCCAGGAGGCAAGGCAGAAAGCAAGACCAGAGACAGACTGAGCCAAAACACAGCTCCTGGGCCATGGACAGGTGGTGGGAGAAGCTTCAAGGGCGGCTAAATTCTCCTCAATGCTCATTATTAAATACTAGGCTCAGATGATTGTTGATGTTTCTGGTATTTTTGCTTGCCCAGCAAATTTCCACATATTTGGATGGCGTCTCCCTTATCAGGAGTTTTGTCTACCTACCTTCACACTCTTCAATTTGTTTTTGTTTCACCTTTCCCCTCCAGGTTCTTTACACATTACTTTTCCATTGCCATTTTTCTCCTTTCCCATTTATGACCCGATTTCCTTATGAACACCGAGCCACTGCAGTCTGTAGAAGAAGAGTGATCACTGCTCCCAACACCTATTTTATTGTGACTGACATTTTTTACCTCTTCAATCACCCAGCATTTGTCTCTTTATTGACATGGAATTTTTAGGTCATTGAGGATGTTTCCTTCAACTGTAGGTAGGTTATCATATAATACCTTCAATAAATATTTCCCTCTGTTTGTAAATTTTTGTCCTTCTTCATACAGTTGGAAGGCTGCTGCTGACTTCTCCAGTTTTAATGCTAAGAAATTGATTTTTTTTCAGTAATTTCTTAATGCAGTGTATAAATATATCTCTGTTTTGTGCTGAAAATAAAGAATAAAACCCAAGATGTTGAGAAAAGTCTCCTGCCATAAGAAATAATGACACCTGCACAGGACTCTGTCCTAAAAACAAGCATCAACTTAAGAGTCTCTTTCAAAAAATCAAGAGAGATTTTCTGGTCCATTGTTGAATGAGGAATGGAAAATCACCTCCATCATCTGACCAGAGTTGCGCACCCACGTTTGCATAAAAAATAAATCCATTCTTGCTTTGAATTTACCAAAATTGTGTAATTTCTGTGCCTCAGAAGCAGTAGTGCTCCGAAACTGTCCCTGACTCCTCAGTGTTTCACACCTATGCAAAAATCACAAGGACTACAGCAAAATTTTTGCCAAAATAAACCTCTTTTGACCCATCAGCAATTACTTTGTGGGAAACTTACCATATGTGTCTGCACAAAGAATGCTGTACATCACTAAATAAAAATAACATGCTTAATATTTGCTTCATTTGTCATCTTTAGCTTAGTTTTCTTGAATTTGTATACATTGGGAAAAGACTTCTCAAAGAAGATATGTGAATGATTTTGTGTGCCCTAAAAAAACCCTGGTGGTTTAAAGTTAAAGAATGAAATAAAAAATCTTGTGGTTCATTCAACAAAATAAAAAAAAAACCATGACTTTATTTTTTTGTGGCATCCAGGGCTTTCCTCCTTTACTTCCACCACTCCATGGAGCAGTGGGGGAAGAGAAGGCGGCAGAGGAGTGTTAATGGTGGAAAACAACAAGCAAAAAACATAATTTGATTTGAAATGCTGATTTCTGTGGAGAAAACCCCCAAGAATCTGCTGATAATGATTTTAAAGAGTAATTCACACATGTGTTGAGCCCTGGGCTCTCCATCAGTGGCTAAACGAATGGTTAACACAGGCCTTTCCCATGCCAGTTTGCCACCTCAACTTTTCCTAAAAATTGCCTTTTTCCAGAGTTGTTATTGATGTTGGTGTCAGAGTGCCTGTTAGTCCCAGGGAGCAGTTTGAGGGTGGCATTTCACAGACCCCAGAGCAGAGGGCTGAGCCCAGTGACCAGCCCGTGAACCCTCAGACATCACCAGTGGGTCGGGAGGGAGTGTCACCTCCTCGCTTGTATCTCCCAGTGCCCCCTGTCCCCTTCAACTTGTGCTTAAACTGAGATATAATTATGCTGGAGGTGTGGCTATCAAATGTGATGTTATAATTTACAGGACCTAGCGCTTTGTGGGCTCTTTCTGAGCGTTCACTGATTAATCTTCCTTGCCCCGACTGTGCGGGTTTATCTCTGCCTTGCAGTCGGTGAGGCTGAAGCTTGCAGGTCAAATGTCTTGCTCAGGGATTAAATGCCTTGCTCACAGCCCAGAGCAGAGACAGGAGCTGTCAAGAAAGTTCTTAATCAGAGAGTCCATCTCCGGTTTTTCACAGTTTAACTTTGACCTTTACATTTAGAGGAAGCTGGGAGCAGCCCAGGGGAGGGGAACATCCTCGTCCTGTCCCTTCTCTGATGGCCCATTTTCTGCTTGGGCTTCCTCAAACATATTGCCATGATTTTATTTTATGAGAATAAATTGGATATTCTGAAACTACAAATTTCTAACGGCATGCGAAGATTTCCAATCCTTGCTTTCTATTTACTCTGACGACTTGAGGAAGTAGCCTCAAGTTGCAGCAGGGAAGATTTAGATCAGGTATTAGGGAAAATTTCTTCATGGGAAGGGTTCTAAAACATTGGAATGGGCTGGTCTGGGAAGTGGTGAAGTCACCCTCCCAGAAGGTGTTTAAAAGGCATGTGGAAGTGGCACCTGAGGCCATGGTTTAGTGGTGAAGGTCTTTTCTGACCTTAATAATTCTGTAATTTCACATTAACTTGTTATTGTAGATGAAATGTGTCAAGAACAAGAGTGAGGCAAGTTTTGTGGGAGATTTGTTCTAACATAGCAATAGATGGAGAAAAACAAGGGGGACATATGTCCATGGCTCTCCACTGAAAGTGATGACCTTACCTTTGGTTTAGCCCAGAGATTAAATTTGGTAAAGAAAAGGCTGCTAGTGATGGATTTTAAATATCAAAAAAGATACTTTCTTCAGAAGCTGTCAGACTGTTAAGTTACTTCATAACCTTTTTTTAAAACTGTGTTTGAGGCTCTTGTCATGTGAGTTAACAACTGAAGAGTTCTTACACCCCTCTCCACAGATAAGGCTTAGGCTTGTACTGTGGTAGTTGCTCTTATCATCTCTCAGCATATGTGCTTCTTGTGAGCCAGAATAGAAATGGTAAGAAATTCTGGGTGTTATTTTCTTCTTGCCTAGACTAACACCTAAAAGGTAGAACAATTCAGCACAAACCAAACAGCATTTCCTAGCACCAAAAAGGAAACCACTGTCAAGGCATCAGTATGAAAAATAACTTTGTGAAAATACAGGCAAAGAATGGAGAGAAATGTCATTTGACATGCTGGATCTCAGCAAATTGCTTTTACCCAGTCTGTGTGTGATAAACCCATATTCAGCAGCATCTCAGCTTTCCCAGGGACATGAACAACAAAGTGGAATATCCCAAGCACTCCTTGATGTCAGCTCTGAGAAACAGGAACACCCAGGCAGCATTTCATCTCAGCTCCTGTTTGTTCTATTCCACATCAGTAGGGAAGAAGAATCTTTTGAAATCTCCTGCAAAAGCACAAAGGTTGTGCCTGGATACCCTGCAGTAACCCAGAAGAGTGCCTGGTCCTCCAGGGTGGCACCTCAAGTTGTAGGAGATCCCTTCCAGCTCCCACTGCTGGCATGCTCAAACACCATCACTGGATATCCAGAGCATGAAAGTTGGCTCTCTGGGGAGTGAGCTCTCTCAGAAACCTCTGATAATAAAATAATTCCTTGTTAAATATTCATTGGCCCAGATAAAGAGGGAGGAAAGAGAAAAAACTTGGAAAATAATCCAGAAAACATCTGAGAGTTTTGCCAAAATTATGCATCCTCCCATAATTGAGTTGGTGTTTTATAGAATAGTGTTTTCTGAGGAAAACACAGGTTTCTTAGGAAATTTTCACCAGCTATAGTTTGAATTACACTTTCTATAAATCATAAAATCACAGTTTGATTTGGAAGGGAGATGAAAGATCATCTTGTTCTACCCCTGCCATGGGCAGGGACACCTTCTATTATCCCAGGTTGCTCACAGAGCCATTCAACCTGGCCTTGGACATTTTCAGGGATGGGCCAGCCACAGCTTCTCTGGGCAGCCTGTGCCAGGGCCTCACCACCCTCACAGGGAAGAATTTCTTCCTAATATCCAATCTAACCCTGCCCTCTCTCTGTTTGAATCCATTTCCCCTTGAGCTGTTATTCCATGCCATTGTAAAAAGTCCCTCTCCAGCTTTCTTGAAACCTTGCACAGGGGCAGCGGTCATGAAGGTGAAACTAAGCTTCAGGCAGGCAGAAAATCAAGGCTACCAGATTTAGCAATTGATATCCTGGAAACCATAAATTTCCCTAATTTGACACCCTTAATTTCTTTAATATGATGGTGATTTGACCAACAGAAACAGGATGAAACAATAGAAGGGAAGAAACCACTGCCAAACTCTTTCTATATGTAGTGATTATTTATTAAGCCAATATTTGCTAAGAAGCTCCGTGAAAGCAAGTGGTAAAATCAGGGCAGACTAGGCCCAGAACTTTAATATCTAATAAAAGGAGATATCCTTTATACAGGTAGAAAAATGAAAAAGCAATGCAGGTTCATGTCTGGGTACCGCTCACCCTCTTGTGTCTTTATCTAGAATTGCAGTCTTGTGGAGAAAACTATTTTTACTGGCCTAAAATAGGAAGGGAAGGTGCTAAGTGGGTTCTGCCTGGCTCATGGCTGGTTTATGTGATTCAAGGGCTAGGGAAAACCAGGACCCTTTGAGGAGCAGCTGGAGGTCTGGTGGGACACCCCAGTACAGTGCAAGGTTAGTGGGAAAGAGCCACATGAATAAAGTTATCATTTATCACATGCATGCACAGATGTAGCAGAATCTTTGTGATTAGGTCAGAGTGAAATGATGTCGCAGATTAGGTCACAGTTAAAACATTTGCCTCTTATCTTGCCTGTACAAAAATTACATCCCTTTTTGCTTTGTATTTCTTTTCCTTTCTCATCCACACTCATATGAAGTATAAAAGAGCCTCAAATTATCCATAAGGAATTTTCCAAATTAAAAAAAAACCACCCCTTGATTTATAAATAACTTTAATTAAAAGCTGTTTGTGAACTGATGGTAAAGCACATGTTTATTGAGCAGGAAGACATTCCATTGACAATCAGCAAAAGGTGAATGGCTGAAAGTTTAGTGGCATTTAACAAATTATGAAAAAAAACCTGAAGTGTTTTAACAGTGGGTTTCTCATTAAAAAGAAATAAATCAGTGACAGACCCACTGCAGTGAAACTCACAAAATAACATGTTAGTGTCTTAAGCATGATTTCAACAAAACCTAAAATAACATCAGAGGTTATTTTGAGCTACTAGTCTAATTTAGGACTGAAGTAATGGTCAGATTTCAGATAAAATTGTTACCTATAGGTCAATCTGAGAAGATACACTTTAGTGAATACACTTCACAGTGAGTTCTACCCTTTCCTTATAATCTCACAGCAGCTGTAATGACATCCAGCAGGACTTTAGATGATTTGAGTGGTGCATTTGCAGCTTGCAGGACACTGCTTCTTCACCAGTGAGTGGCTACAGCCAAACAACGTTTTCAGATTTTTGCAGTTTCCGAGAAGGTCTTGATACTTGCAAGGGTTGGCTAAAATAAAAGAGAGGAGTAGACACATGAAATATTATTTTGAAAATGAGCCCTGATTTTATACTTCTGCATTTTCCAGAAATTTCAGTCGTTTGTGTCTATATATGCTTTGTACTTTTGCTCTGCTGTTAAAATGGCTTGAATATTATAGAATTTTTTTTTAAGAAACATAGAGTGACTTACTGCAAAGTCCTTTGTCACAGTGGCCAGGACAGTCTGCACATTTTGGTCCACTTCTGTAAGGCATAGCTATTTGCATTGGGTTATTTCCTCTGAAATGTGAAAGAGTTACAAGACAAAACAAGATCAACAGGAAGCTCTGAGCCATTAACAGGAGTTTGTTTTTTATTGCAGTGAAAAGCATCCATAAGTTTTTGGATAAAAGTATTTTCATAGGCAGTCATATTTTCATTTCAGATATTCATCAAATACAAAAAAGAGATTTTAAATAAGAGGGACAACAAGGTTTAGAGAAACAAAATTAATTGATTATTTGCATCTGTAAAAAAATCTGTTAAAAAAAAAAAGTGCTTCCTACTTCTGCTTCTCTAATAGATTTCAACTGATTGAGGCAATCATACAATCACAGAATCACAGACTGGTTTGGATTGGAAGGGACCTTAGAGATCACTTAATTCCAACCCCCTTCCATGCGCAGGGACACCTCTCACTATCCCAAACCTCAGCAAAATCCTTCTGAAATGCAGTCCTTTACCTCTGTGAATATTCATTTGCTGTTGGCTTTCACTTTGCACCTGATTTTCTTCTTTGTGGTTGAAATTACAACATGATTTGTTCCTGATGCCTGATTCTGACAGAGATAAACCCTTGCTCATCTGCTAAATTTTCCCTAATATCTCTTTCAGCATGAAATAAAATAAACACTGATATTCAACATGCTGTTATAAACCTGCAATTCACATTGGCAATAAATGGCTAAAGTAGATGGCAATTATTTTATCCAATAGGCAAGGATGTTTTGGAAACATATCCATAATCATCACAACAGAGTAAGAAGGCAGTACTTACGCAGGGCAGTATTGGCAAACATAAAAGTACTTGTAGGGGCCTGTGGGACAGTAGGAAACTCCACATCCCACCTTGTAACTGTTGTACCAGATTAGCTGTCGAATAAAAACCAAACACATTATTTCAGAGTCATCCCTCTTGAATTCTCATATAAAAACCTCAGAAAATAACACAACCAGAGAATAACTTTTTCTTTCATTTTTTTCTAGTTGGCTTTTCTGTTTAAAGTTTAGCTGTCAGAAAGAACACATGGAAAAATGAGTTTCCTCCAGTTTCCAAATGTTTTTGAACACAGTGTCTGGCAGGAGACTAAAGTTGAAATTCAAATATTTTCATCATAGCTATTTTGCTTTGAGACTTCTTAATCATGTACTTCAATCCCTGTAAAGAAAATATTTCTGAATTAAAGATATTTTTAAAGAAAGGTTTTTCTGCAGAATAATTTTTCTCTTTTGAGCAGCTCTTCCAAAATACTGGTTCCTTTGCCTCCTAATTAGAAGGAAAAGAATTTTAGTTTATAATTCATCTTTGTATCAGAGTGTGAGTAGTAGATAATACTTTCATGACACTGATAGTTTTTTCTGATTATAAATAACTCCCAGCTGCCTTAAGTGTACTCCTATAATTCTGGTGTATCCCTGCAGTTTGTTTCAAGACTCCATACCTGAGTGTAGCTCTCGACATTGATATTTTTTGAGATTGCTCCATATCCATACTTGAAATTGGAGGACTGACTGTACCACACTTGAATTGCATCAGCCCATGTTCTTGGGTAGGATGACAGCAACACATTCTCACCACAGGTCACACCTGGAGCAGAAGTAAATCTATTTTGTTAGGAGAGAAGCAAACTGTAGGGTGGGAGACGGACAGAGGGGCTGTAGCTATATTCTTTAAAAAGTGCCTATAATGCCAATCACTTTGCCCTGTGATTTTAAGGAGTTCCAACAAGTTGTCTTTCAGAGCATTCATCTGACAAAAGTGATGGTTTTGTGTTTCATAATCAAAAAATCACAGAATGGTTTGGGTTGGAAGGGACCTAAAGATCCTCTTGTTCCAATCCCCCCTGCCATGGGTAGGGACACTTTCCACTAGACCAGGTCCAGAAATGGTATTCCAATAATCTTAAAAAGCTATTCTAAAACAGATTAAAAGTCATCCTTATTTCTCTTTCCCATTCACAGGGGTCATCTGCAAACTGTCATTAACCCATCACTCAGGCTCCATCTTTGTCAGTACCATTAATAACTCTCTTGTCTCTTGGACTGATTTTCATCCCGCACTGATTTGCCCATTTCTGAGCGTTTTTGGCAGCTTTCTCACTCCACACCTGAAAGACACAAAGGAAGAAGTATCGGGGTCATAAATAGGCTAGTGAAGCCCATGAGAAAAAGAAGAAAAAATAGGAATGGGTGTTAAGCCCTGGATGCTCCTGTGGCCCTCAACAGAAAGAAAAAGGGTTGTGCTGGTTTACTCTCCTGGGGCAGAGGAACCACATTTCTTCAACACTTAAAGGTTTCAGAGCAGGTTATTCTGCACAGTTCTGTCCCACAGTCCAGGTCCCCAGATGGTGCAGATTAAAAGGGTTTTTGTAACTTACTGCTGAATTCTTTCAGCTTTGTGTCCAAGTGAGCACTGCTGGGTGCACTGGACTAAATAGCACAAAACTGATTTTCAGCCCAGGGGCAGCTGAGTTGTGGTGATTGGCATCAGCTGGGCTTTGAACCTGAGGAATGTTTGCAAACCTTGCCAGGCAGGCTTAACCACAGAGCACTGACCAGCTCATCTGCTTGTGGGATAGGGATAACGAGGAATATCAGGGGTGGCAGGGATGGAAGAAGTTTTTCAGACCCAGGTCCTTTTTACCCTCCTGACTGTGTGAGATTCAGAAGCTGTTGCTTGGGCTCCCTCTCCCCCTTTGCTTTGCATGCTCTTTCCTTCATCCAGTGCTCCTGTTTATCTTTTCAGAATCAGAGAATTATTGATAGTTTGGGTTGGAATGGGCAATGAAGGGTCCTCTAGTCCAACCCCTGTGCAATGAGTGTGAACACCTTCAATTAGATCAGGTTGCTCCAAGCCCCATCCAATCTGGCCTCAGACACTTCCAGGGATGGGGCTGAAAGCTGCAGCTTTTCTGGGCAACCTGTGCCAGGGCCTCACCACTCTAATCATAAAAACCTTCTTTCTGTGTCTAATCTTAATCTCCCTGCTTTTAATTGAAAACCATTACCCCCTTGTGCTATTGCAAGAGGCCTTGATAAAGGGTTTTCTGCATCCTTATAGACCCCCTTTAGGCACTGGAAGGGGCTCTGAGGTCTCCCTGGATGCTTCTCTTCTCCAGGCTGAACACCCCCAGCTCTCCCAGTCTGTCTCTAGAGCAGAGAGGTGCTCCAGCCCTTGGAGCATCTTGCTGGCTCGTGTTGAGTTTCTCATCCATGAACACCTTCAAGTCCTTCTCGTCAGGCTCCTCTTAATCCCTTCATCCCTCAGCCTCCTTTGATGCTGGGCTTGTCCTATCATTTCCTTTAAGGGAAAAGCAGACTAGCTGTAATTCATAGCTCACCATCTTCAGCATGTTCCTGGCTGTGGGAATTACAGATCTCCGTATTTCATTGTGTAGCTCAAGGATCTGTTTTTCATTTTGAGACTTAAAATGAGGAAAGGAGAAAGCATTCAATTTTTTATATGGAAAACCCTGGAAAAAATAACAGTGAAGGTCCAAGTTAACAGAAGTTTAATAAACAAGATAAAATATAAGCTTCTTGCCACTATTTTTTGTCAACTGAATCTACCCCAAGAATTAATGTCATAAATTTTGTTTAACTTAAGACATTTATGATGGTAGAAATAACATCTCAGCCAGTTATTCAGGTAAAGGAAAGTATCAACTTAAAACATGGTTCAGCTGAGATTTATTGAAGAAAATTATAATTTTCTTTCCTAAAGTACTTGTTTCTATTCATTCATTCATAAGAATGAAATAATGAGATAAATAGCTCACATTCAAGTGCCTACTTAGTAGATATCTAGAAGATTAATCCTCTCTAAGAGATTTATGAACCAGTTTCTGAATCTTAAATTATTTATTTATTTATGAAAAATGTCTTTTTAAAATTAGTTCCGTGAAGAGAAGATTATTTTGGTAGGCAGAATCACAGAATGATTTGCAAGCTTTAAGAGCCAGTATCTCCAAACCCCCTGTCATCTCACCCCCTGACACCTTCCACTAGACCAGATTGCTCAACCAATACACAAATAATAATAATAACAATAATAATAGTTACACGAAAATCCATACACAATGAGAGCTCATCTTCAATGTGTTACGTTAACATATTAACAATACTTGTACCTCTGAATTCTCAGTCTCTAGAGATTACATGATCAGACTACATCAGGTCAAATATCTATACAAAGGAGTTAGATATGGATTTTTTTTTCACAGATGAATATTCTTACCTGTCCATCTGATTGGTGTAGCAAAGCAGCCAGGAAAATAATTGCAGTTACTAGATCCATTCCTACAGAGGGAAAAAACCCAAAACCAAACCCAGAAACCATTAGTCTCCATTGCATAAATGTTATGGCACAATGTGGTAAGATACAAAACTATTGCAAAGCCAAGCCTGCACAAAGAAGTTTATTTCAGTCGATCCTGGATATGGATGTGCTGAAACTGTGCATGGACACTGTCTCCTACAGACAGAAGACTCCACCTCGCATGGAAGCAGGGACTCTAAATAGCACGAAGTTTTGTGTTACTTGGAATAGATGGATCAGCTCCCTTTTGACTTCTTTATTTTAGATATCTTCAATTTTCAGCATTTCCTTCATGTTTACCTTCTCGTATATTAAAAAAAGCCCATTAATGAGTTCGATACTGCCACATCAGAATCCTTCTCAAGCATCATACATAGTGATCATGGGCTGTTTTCTCCATTTCTTTCCCTGTTTCCCATTTCTGCATTAAATCAGCATCATAATGGCTGAGGCAAATGGTGGTGATCACCCTCCTGTTTCACCTGACACCTAGATACAAAGAAAACCTTCAGATATGATGTTATTAACAAATAATGTTGACTACTGTACTCTGAGTCCTAAGGCACCTCATTCAGATGTGCACAGACACTCTGAAACCCACTCATATACACACAATGATTTTTTTGTATGTCAGAAAGAGCAAAAGTTATATAATTATGAAGAGGATATATGAAGGACAATGTCATTTTGGTCATTAAAGACTAAAGATGGGGTGAAATCCCAAGGAAGACTAGCTTTGAGCTGAGCAGGTTACCTTAAACCAGACAGGCAAGTGGGAAATAGAGATAATAAAACCCAACAAATATAAAAAGCCTTGGATCTGGCCTCTGAGAAAAACCCATAGTATGAGCAGTACAGGTCAATAGAAATCTAGGAAATCCTGCTTGAGAGGGAAGCTGTCATTGTAAAATAGATTTAATTTTCCCTCCTTTAGTTTAGAACCAATATCCCTTGTCCTATCATGGAACTCAGATATTCAGCCTTTATTTTCTTTTTCCTGTGATTTCATAAGTAAATCATTTGCATGAGGTAGGGGCAGGGAACTCACTGACGTTAATAAAGAATAAATTCTTAAATTTAAGGGATATCTTTAGACACGAAGGAATTGTCTTGCCCTTACATGCAGAAACGAAATCTTTTTGAGACTTCCCAGATTAAGCACTGCAACAAGAAACATAAAATATTTCTAGATCCAGAATTAAAGTTGATTAAATACTACTGCACGTCTTTGATTGCCAGACTCTACCATCAAATCTGTCTCTTGGACTAAATGTGTTGGGCTTTACTTCCAAAATCAAAAGATGGTTGCTCCCAGACACAATTTCCCTTCCCTGTCAATAGCGCTCAATCCTCTAAATCACTTCTATGCTTCTGAAAAACAAATGCCAGCAATGCATTTTAGGCAGCTCTACTTGAAAACCTGGGCTTTCATGAAAAATTTGATTGAGTGTAAAAGCAAATAAAATAATCATTGATATCTTCAAAATGAAAAACAAAGTTCTATTTGAAAAATACGGTCTTTATGTTTAATCCTGGTGTTTCACTCCTCAGCATTACCATTCTCCTGCCATGTGATAACAGCTTGCAGATCACAGTAGATTTGAAAGTTTGGCAGAGTGGGAATATTTGTCTTTTCACTTGTTTTGATATATTTTTCCTCTACCTTCTCTGAGTTTACATATTTAAATTTCATTAAAAAAAATAATTTCAGTCTAAAGAAATTAGAAAAATTTTCTAAGAAATTTAGAAATTAAATTAAGAAAAGGCAATCAGCTTATTGCATACTATAATATATATGAGACATTTTAGCAGGATATATACATGAAAGTTGGGACAGATAGTTAACATTTAGAGATGACCAAATTATGAGTTCAGCTGTACTGGTGTATCCCAATATTCAAGTGAAATAAATTCAACCTATCAAAATAATTCAAAAGACATTAGAAAAGCATTTCCCATGACTGACAATCCTCTGAAAAATGGATTAATTTATGTTCACATTTCAAGAATGAAGCAAGTCCCATCAAGAGTCATACTTTGTTCCAAGGAAATACAGGAGTCAGACTCCACTGAAGCTTTTTTCCATACCTACAGGTGGAAGGTGTGGTTTCAAAGCAGAAGATACAATTTATTTTACGTTCTTCCTCTGAGATATTATAAGCAGACATTTTCTTTCAGTTGTCACCTTTGGTACACCTTAGCTCTTAATTCCATTAACCTTTTTAGCAGAATGCCTAATCAATACTGACCAAGAGACTCTATGGGTAAAATCTCTAAGGCTGAAATTGAATTCTGCATACATTACCTTCATCCACCAGAATCCTCCTGAACCCGAGGAAGTGGCAGGAGTGTGAGAGGCTCCCCCCAGTCCAGGGCTGTATATATACATACCTTTTTCCTTTTTTTTCCTTGTCAATATTTATTGCTGATAAATGACCTCAGCTTTGGGGCTGCCCATTGTGGAAGAAAGAAGTTTTCTTAAGGAACAGGTGACTGAAAATGAACCAATCCATATGCCCTGTCCTGGATTTTTTTTTTTTTCTTGTCTCCAGGGCAAGAAAAAAGAGAAGACAGAGGACCTGTACTTTTTCAGAACTTCAACTTCTAGTCTGATCAGCAAGCTATAATGCTAACGTGTTCACAAAATAAAAGCTTGAGTTCAGGGCTGGTTGTTTAGCAGTTGTCTTTCCTGTCTCTGGCAAAAGAGTGGGATAAATATTTTGAGGTACAGACATAAGTGAGCAGCTTCTTAGCTGTACACAGAATGACCTGCACTGTGGGCAATATAGTGATATTTTCTTCCAAGTGGTTCCTGAACTTCCATTTGTTGAATAAAACTTATATTCCATTAGCTCACTGAGGCTGTGACACTTCTTACCCGGGCATGTATTGATAGGACAAAGGGGAATGGCTTTAAACTGAGAGGGGGCAGGTTTAGGTTGGATATTAGGAAGAAATTCTTGACTATGAGTGTGGTTAGACACTAGAAGAGGTTGCCCAGAGAAGCTGTATCTGCCCCATCCCTGGAAATGTTCAAGACAAGGCTGGATGGGGCTCTGAGTAATCTGCTCTAGCAGCGGATGTCCCTGTCCATGGCAGGTGGTGGAATGAGATGATCTTTAAGGTCCCTTCCAACCCAAACCATTCTGTGATTCTATGATTATTGTACATGACTCACCCCATGTGTTGCTCAAGATTAATTTATTGCAGAACAGCTGCAGATGTTGCACATTTTCCCTCTTCAGTCGAGAGACGTGTGACATGTGCTCTGCTCTAGCGCAGCATAGAATGGTTGAAAGGACCTTAAAGACCTTCAAGCTCCAACCCCCTGCCATGGGCAAGGACATCTTCCACTAGACCAGGTTGCTCCAAGCCCTGTCCAACCTGGCATCACTCAGCTCACATTTCGTTTTTGCAGAACCTTTGCCTCCATTTACTAAAAAGGTTATATCACAACAGCAGCTTTAACAGGTCCTCATTGCTCGAACACAACCTTTCTTGCTTCCTTCCATGCAGTCTGTTGGCTATCAGAAGGCATAAAGCACATCTCCTTATTCCTTTCTTGGTTCTGTTCCTCAGCCTTGCCTTTGCTGTGGTGTGTCACACACTGAGTGCCCTTTTCACCATGCTGGCTCAAGGTTGCTGCCCACACTGTGAGTCAATATTGTCTCACCGTTTCCAGATTTCTGCAGAATTCCTGCAGCTGTCTGCTGCTGCCAGCATTTTAATACTGTATTATAATGCCTACGTTGGAAAACACAGCTGCCTTTGTTCTTTGTTTGTATAGCGGGCAGCACTTACGGGAAGTCGCCTCTGATAAGGTCTCCCATATCCTTCCATGTTCTGAGATAAGGGCAAAGGTATTTTTTTAACTGAAATGCTTGTGACAATTTTGATGAGACCAGGGTTATCACCATCAGAAAGCCTCATAAGATAGTTGCCATCGTTATTAAGACTGCTTTTCTATTGACTGTGAGGGGAGGCAGTCTAGCAGCTCCAGATTCCTGATGTCCTGGGAGATACTTCCCTTCTTTTATCCCATCCACCATACTCAGCAATTTTCATTAATTCACTGCAGTCACCTGAGTTTTATTTGTGCTGTTAAAATGAAATTATGCTACTGCAAGTATTTCTTTAAAGCATGCCCCACCTGTTTGAATAGTGAAAACCATTTGTTCTTTAAAGGATGACTGTCAGATATGCTACAATTCATGGTCTGTGGGGGAAATAATTGGGAAGAAATAAAAGATTAATAAAACTGACATCCGGAACCATGGTACAAAGAACAATTTAACATAGCAATTCCCACTTACTCATGTGGATTACCTGAAGGGGTGGGGTAATTTAATTTAAAAAATAAATTAAGAATTAATTCCATGGGGTTCTGCGAATATATGCATATTTTTAAAGATAAATCTATGGAAAGTTCTTAAAAAAAGATCAGCTTGAAGGATTTGACTGTGGAAGTTCTCCTACTGCCCTTGTGTAAACCTGAACTATAGGAATCTGATTGGATCTTGAGCAACGAAGACAAAAATCCAGTTTCTTCAATTCTTTATTTCCGTTGAAGTTAATGACAGCTAAAGTAAGGCTTTGGATTCCATACAGTTCTGTGTGGTTCAGAACTTTGCATAGATCTTTTCCTCAGCTGTACAGAACACCTTGCAGACCTGACTTTGTTTGGCAAAAAGGAACTTTATTGTTTTCTTCCACACGACCCAACTTACCTTCCACTCCAGATTTTTGTTATTAGGGAGAGAAGCAACAGAGTCAAGCAATCCAAGAGATGCTGTCAGAGGCGGGCAGGTGCTCCTCCAAAAGAGCCAGCCCAGGCAAAGGCCAGGCATGGAAATGCAAGAGTCTCTTCAAAGGCTGTTGGACCACAAGGGTTGAGATGTTGGGCTTACAAATAGGAAATTGTGATGGCAGCACTCTTACAACCCCACATCATTGGTTGTGAACTGGAGGAGACATGTTCCACCAGGATGAAGAGCAGGTCGAGAAAATGCATGCTTCTCAGGAAAATGCAGCATTCCATGTGTGTCCTGGGTCTTCATCGAGCCAAGCTCCTCACCATGGCTCCTCTCCATCACCTTTCAGTCCAAGGAGATGTGCTGGTCAGCTCCCAGATCTCTGTGGCAAAGGCACGGTCTTTAAGGGTTGAAACTGGCTTTTAAAGGAGACATTTCAGGGACCATTGCCTACAGAGGACCTCCAACAGCAGACCTGGAGGCTGGCAGTGTGAGGAGAAGCTGTGGCTGCCCCATCCTTGGAAGTGTCCAAGGCCAGGTTGGACAGGGCTTGGAGCAACCTGGGCTTGTGGAAGGTGTCCCTGCCCATGGCAGGGGTGTTGGGAATGGGTATTATTTAAGGTCCCTCCCAATCCAAACCATTCTATGATTCTATGACTGCAGGAAGTCTCCTTTCGTGATACTTTGAAACTTGAAACCTTTGCCTGTGTACTCATCAGGAATTCAAGGAAAATAAACAAAAAACTTAAATGAACCAACAGTAACTGTATGTAAGCACAGTATAATGGAAAAAAAATTTTAAATTGTTATCCAGAAGCTTTTAGAGGCCTAGTCCTTCTCCTGTGCTTCCAGAAAGTGATCTGTAAAAAACATGCTGTTCCTTAGAGACGTTTCTCTGTATGTTTCTAGAAAGTTTACAGCAAGGAGATTTCTTGGTTTCCTTGGGTGATAAACTTCATTCTTTCCTAGTACTACTACTCTAGGCTTTTAAAGTCTAACATACAAAATTGCAGAAGGAATTTTGCATATATGTGTGAAAGTCATTTCCATGAAGCCCAAAATGGATTAGTAAATGACCCAATCACTACAATCATACACTTCTTGTATCAAAGTTCAATGCATGCCCATGCTCGTGCACTTTTCAATTTTTGCTGAAATGTGGCAAAGCTGAGCAGTGCAAAAATGCATAATTGTTCTTTTTTAAGCCTGTAGGGATTGTGACTTCAGCTTCACTTTAGATCTAGTAAGTCATTAGCAACATTTTCTAAATCTCTCCTATGGGACACCAAGAATCTGGCTCCAGAAAAGAAATCTGGGGTAAAACTCACCCCATCTCCAGGGATAACCCAATAGTGAAAGCTCTTGTATTTGAGCTCAACTTTTATTTTAAATAGATAAAACACGCTTCTGACGTCACCTTTAGGAAGCAACATATCTAATATATTTAAAATGTTAGACTGGAATAAGAGAAAATGTCAGAGACTGGTCAATGAGAGAGATAAGCTACATCCCTTCAATCACATTTCTCCCATAAACCAAATAAACCAATGCCTATTGTAAGTGAAGTATAACAACAGCTTGGAAGGATACACAGAATGTGAATAGAGAAAAATTTTGTGTGGAGACCATTAGAGCAACACTATTGTTTTCAGATATGTCTTCTTCTGTGAGACTCAGGTGTAACCAAACAAAAGCCCAGTTGATCCTTTAGAACAAATCCCTCATTTAAAATAAGCCTGGCCAACAGGAAACAGAGCAAACAAACCATAATTACTTTTCTTAGAGTTCAAATTGACTTTTGATATAGGTAATTTATTAATTTTACTGTTTTTTAAAGGAAGTGAGAACCCTTTTCTCTCTAACTAATAGTGAAAGACACAAAGCAATACAGACTCAAACTATCATAGATATCTCAAATGTAATGTTCATCTGGAGGCATTTGTTTTTTACTCATGGATAAAACAGGTTTTATGGGGTTGACTCCAGTTTACATGGTTAATGACTTCAGATATTCTTGTGTGAGAAAAAGAGGCTGCACAAATTGAAGTTTTTCATGAATACCTCTTTGTTTCCTACATGTATTTGCTGGAAAAAGACTTTCTATAATTTAGCAGTAGTGACAATGTGGGGCCTTCCACTGTGAAATCTTTTCAAAAGTGTGGGTGTGAAATTAATTCCTTAAAATATTTATATTCCTTAAATGCTTATATATGACCATTTTAGACTTTTCATGCATTTGACATAAAAGTAAAGCAGAAGATTGGTCTTCTTTTGATGGTGTCTTGTTGGTAAAAATATCTTGAACTTTGTGTGAGTGGAACTTATGTTAAAATGTATTAGAAAACAGGAAAATCTGATTTCTAAGTCAGTGAGTCTAACATGGAGAATTCTATTGGACTGGTTGCAGTAAGCAAATGAGAAATATTAGGAGCTGTGAAAATAAGTATTCATAGAATCTCCACTTAAAATCACAGAATCCCAGCTTGAAGAGTCACTTGGAAATGATATTGCTGATTAAATGCATTTTGACTCATAAGAATTCCTGAACCAACTGCATTTGGCCACAGACAAGCTTCTTTGTGGTGTGGCTTCTCATCTTTTTTTGTAGTGGCATAGATTTGATAACAGTCTGAAGCTGGAAACAAGTTGATAAAAGATGAATATACTTATTTGCTGGAAAATGCCCTGAGAAAAAGTGCTGCAAAGGCAGACATAGGTTCCTGGTTTCTGCATCCTGCAGTATTTTTCCATTTAGAGAGATGTGATGTGATAGAAAATGTACACACAGTCCAAAAAGATGAGCCTAGAACACACTGTTCTGTAATGAACCACGGAAAAATGATTGCTGAGGAGAAAGTATTTCCTGATTGAAACCAATACACAACTTTTACAGCTTTCTGCTGTTGGAAAATATCCAGTTGTCCACACAGCTATCAATGATATCTCAGTACACATGCTTGCTTTAGTGCTTTTCTATGGTCAACTCAGGGCAAAGCAAACACATGCCTTTCTTCGTAAATCAATGAATTTACTCTTTTGAGATAAGTCATAAAATACAGCTGAATTATACAGTTGTCTAATTAAAAGAGAGTATCTGAAATGTAGGTATCTACATCTAAATTAGTTATCAGAAGGAGGGAGATCTTCTAGGTTAGTGGAGACCTAAGTCTAAATGCAGCAGCCTGTAAGGAGGCACTTGGCACCATCTCATATCAAACAAGATGTCCAAGACACTCTTGCAGTGTTAAGGATGTTGCAAAGTGCATATGGAAGACTTGTGCCTTCTCAGATTTTAGCTGGAGCCCTGGGGAATGTCAGGAAGTTGTGGACTCACAACTGAACTAAATGCTTAGGGGAACATGAAAGGCTAAGAGAATTGGGATTGTTGAGTCTGGAGAAGAGAAGGCTCCAGGGAGACCTTAGAGCACCTTTCAGCACCTGAAAGGGCTCCAGGAGAGCTGCAGTGGGACTTTTGGCAAAGGCATGGAGTGACAGGCCAAGAGGTCATAACTTCAAACTGACTGAGGGCATCATTAGATTAGATGTTAGGAAGAAATTCTTTACTCAAAGGGTGATGAGGCCCTGGTACAGGTTGCCCAGAGAAGCTGTGGTTGTTCCATCCCTGGAAGTGTCCAGGGCCAGGTTGGACAGGGCTTGGAGCAACCTGGGATAGTGGAAGGTGTCCCTGCCCATGGCAGGAGGGTGGAACAAGATGATCTTTCAGCTCCCTTTCCAATCCAAACCATTCTGTGATTCAGCAATTCCATGATTATATGAATATTAATTGACTGCTATGCAGGCATTTGTGTAAAACCATGTAGCTATTAATAATATCTCTGAAATGTAAATTGACATCTAAGTTCACTGTCACATTACAATTATATAAATACTGTGACCCAGTTCTATTCCATTCACCTGGACATTGACCTGATGAAAAGCACACTGGGTTTTGCAGTGGGTGGCCCTCAGCTGTCACTGATGTCTGTGGATGTCATTCACTTCCTTTTGTTCTTTGATTCTATTTTTCATTTTCCCTTTTTCTGAGCTTGAGCCCATATTTTCCCCTCCCTTTCACCCCATTATCTCCTCTCAAACTCTTCACAAATAAGCAGTCCTTTCCTAATTCCATTCCTCCCTTTGAACCTAGTTTTCCTTCTAGTGTATCCAAACCATGATATTTCTGAGCATTCCCATGGCAATCTTGTCTGGATATGGTATTACTGACTCAATGAAAGCCATTGCAACCCAAAGCAGCCCTGCCATTTTCCAGGTCATATTGATTGTATTTACCATATCCAGACACTTGACATAATTATTCTCCTTTAGTCTTGATTCTTCCAGTTGGAAACAAGCAGGTTCTTATCTTTTTGTGCCAGCAGTTTACATATCAGAGCAGCAGAGTAACTTGTATCACATTTTTGCTTTGGGTATATAAAGGGAAATATAAAAGCTTCCTTTTAAGGACTTTGACCATGAGGCCTCTTCATCTCACAGGCTTCCTTGATGAAAGTTTGAAATACTGATTGTTTTACCATCAGCATAGTTTCCAGGGATTTATGCATTGCTTTTTCAATAATTCAGTTCAGAATTTTTCCCTGGATCAGATGAGGTCAGTGATTCAAGTGCCTCTTTAGTTCCCTTTTTTAGGCAGAAGTTCCATACCCATCTTCTTAATGCTCTACATGACTTTTGTGTGATGATTGTCTTCATAAAGTTGCTAGAATCACAGAATCACAGAATTGCAAGGGACCTTAAAGATCCTATAGTTCCAAGAGGCAGAGATGAGACCCACTCGAATGGGTTGCTCTCATCCAACCTTACCTTGAACTTTGATCATGATTCAAGTATTTGCTAAATTAATTCTTTCAGAATTGGTGGTGAATTTCATCAGCCTTGACTGCCCCTCTGTCATCCCACTGTTCTGTTGTAGTGAAAACCATTTGCATGGACATTTATTGCATTTCCTCTCCATATGAGTAGGGGTTTAAATTTCAGTGCCTGGATTATCCCCATTTCTGTGCAGCTTTAGGAGATAAATATAAAAAAGTTTCTACATTGTGGTGTTCTTTTATGAGAAACCTGCACATTTCAGTCTCACAGACCTTTTTCTTGCTTGTCCTTTGCTCTGTGGAGAGCAAACACCTTGGGTCAGTGAAGTACCACTCCCACAGAGCCAGAGAGTGTTTACCAGGAAACTTGCTGTTTGCCAAAGTAATTTTTCTTTCATATTCCATATTGTACTAGCAGGGCATTTTTTAATCTTCTCCAAGGATACTTTTAGTGCCAAGCAACAAATCACAACCTCTGTTCAGGTTATCAAAAAATCAAGGGAAAGTATATTTACCTTAAAAGAACGTCATCATCTGAGAGCCTGAGTTTATTAGAATTTACTATTGTTTTCCTTGATTTTCCTTTCTAAATCAATCTTTCTTTCTTTCCTTCTTTCTTTCTTTCTCTCTCTCTTTTTTTCTTCTTCTCTTTGTCTTTCTTTCAGCACTGCTGCAATACCAATTTCTACCAGTTCTGTGGACGCAGATGAGCTCTGATAAAAAGCTCACCCAAAAACCTGCTGATTCCCAATTAGCTCCTAACTCAATTTCAAGGCTTTTTTTTTTTTTTTTCCCTTTTTACCTTTCAATGTTTTACCTTTTTAAATCATTGAGCAACTAATACACATATCTCATCAGTACTTAATTTCTCTGGTTTTAATTTGCTAACCCTCTGCAAATTTTCCATCTGCTCCTTCCCAGTAGTAGGAGTGAAGTGTGAGCGCTTGAGCCATGGATATCAGGAACACAGACAGCCAAGCCCTGACATACACCTGGATGGATCTCCAGTGTACAGAACAATGGGATTATACTCATTCTTAGAGGAAAACTCAAAGCTGGCAAAGGTTGCCCAGAGAAGCTGTGGCTACCTCATCCCTGGAAGTGTCCAAGACCAGGTTGGATGGGACTTGGAGAAACCTGGGACAGTGGAAGGTGTCCCTGCCCGTGGTAGGGAGTTGGAACCAGATGATCTTTTTTTAAGGCCCCTTCCAACCCAAACCATTCTAGGATTCTCTGATATTTTCACCAAACCACTGCCCCAGTTTGATAACCTGGAGCCTCAGGGCTCTGAAGACTTCCCTGCAGAGTGATAAAGCACGAAATGACCGATCTGGCCTTGAAATATCCAGTGATGTAAATAAGAGCTGACCTGACCTTTTGGTGTACCAGCAACAAATTGGTATTTGCATTTGAGGAAAAATGGTTATTTCAGTGTCACTGGAGCTTCAACTGCCCAGTTTTCCACCAGAGGGCACTCCTATATTTTCAATGAAGGCAAGTTTCTGAGCAAGGCTGAGCAGTTTTGTGTGCGCTGTACAATTCCAGCTGTGACAGAGCAAAGCGAAAAATGCAGGAGCAGAATGACCTTGTTGCACATCTGCCAGCGCTGCCCATCATCTGGGACCCTCCACTGCCACCTGATGGGGCACAGCCAGGTTTCGGAACTCCACATGTGACAGGTTGATGCACGTAAAATAAATGACCACTTCATACACACAGTGTCTGAACTTAATTAAGGGATCTGTGCCTTCCTCCTGAGGAGGAACAAGGCCACCTGTGTCACCAGAGCTGGTACCAGATTTCAGCACTTTCCATGGAATGTTCCATCCCATGCACAGTCCTGTGGTTTTATCTTTGTTCATAAAAATACACATTGTTACAAACATTAAATCACTTCGACAGCTGATGCAGCTTGGGTTGGTTGTGTAGTTTTGATACTTAGCGTTTTATGTCAATATGCAATGCAAAACAACTGTCTGCAGTCAAATCTGAAGAGAAACTGAAGAATCTGTAAGTTTAGCTGGACTGTGTCTCTGTCAGAGACATAAGTCATATGTGAATCCCCATATCTGTGTGTATATCTCCCTATTATGTATTACAGGGGTTTTTAACCCTTTTAAAATCTTTTTAAACTTGTTTTTAGAATGATTTTCAGTTATTAGGTAATATACCTGAATGAAGGAAATCCAGGCACTTTGTTTATTGATGACAGAAGAGAAATAATGATTTTGGGGGGGAAAATAGAAAAAAGCCAAGGCTCTGAAGAAAAATACTTCAGAAAATTAGAAGTTTGTTTTGTTTATGCATACAGGAGTAAACCACATTTCTTAACAGGCTCTCTCTCAAGTCTTAATTACTTTCTAAGAGTTTATTAAAGTCAGGTTTATTCTTTAGTTATTGTAACATTTGGCAAAGGCAGTTTAAGGAGGAAATAAGATTTTCCAGTAATTTTAACAAAATATATATGAACAGTCAGCAGAGATTGGAATTATGATGCACCGAACAGTTTACATGTTCTGGCACCATATCAAAAGTGACAGATTCTCCCAGCTACTCATAAACTGATCAGGTAAATACATTGCCCTTCCTCTTAAATCAGAGAGAAGGAACAGCCTGAAATCTGACTGTCACACTCAGCTCTGCTCTGAGGAAACATCTCTGTTAAACTGCACCCAAATGAGACAACTCAGGGGAGAGCCAGGCTGAGCTAACACAGGTATAAGCATGTGTCATTATTTCAATCCTTTCTTCTCACATGTATTTTTCCTATGGACACTTATGGCATGGTTTAGTCTGTCAGAGTTGTTTTCTTTCCCCAGCAGGTTATAGCTCTGCTTTCTATGGCTGTGTGAAGGTGACTTTGGCTGCCTGGGTATGTGGTGACACCTCTCCCCTGCAAATGCTTCAGCCACTGTCTGCTCTGGGCAAATCCATCAGTCCTAATGCAATCAAAGGGAGATAAGGAACATGGATCTCCTACGAATGTGTGATGTAGCAGATGACTTCTGTGCCTTCAGGATTCGAATATGGGGAAACTGGTTCATCTAATGGGACCAGTCACTTCACTTTTCTGGAGTGTTTCGTGATTACTTATCTTAATGTACTTCTTAAACTTATTTTTTTTACCCACTGCAGAAAATGTGTCAGCGTTTAACTCCCTGACAGCACCTCCACTATTCACTTTCTGGCTTTTGATCCAGAATCTTTTTTCTTTGCAGATCCCTCACCTTCCAGCCCCACCCCAGCCAGGCCTGCTGTCATCAAAATCAACCTCACTCTAGCTACAGGTCTCTTGAACCTGCAGATGATGATGATGATGAGGAAGACCTGTCCCTGCTAGAGCATGATCCAGACTGCCAGAGAGGGATTCATGTCACCAGGGCTCTACTTCGAAGCCATTCCCCTTATGCTGCTTTTAGAGGTAATGGAAGTATTTCAGGTCTGTATTTCACCTTTTCTTCTGCTGTAAAGCAGGTGCCTGAGACAGGCTGGATGAGCAGATAAGGTAAATGACTGCTTTCACACCACTATTTTTTAAAAAGCTATTATATGAGTCAAGTCAGTCACTATTCTATATTTCTTTCAGGGTAAGGTTGATGAAAACAATTGTTCAGGGAAGAGCTTTAAGGATACGAATGGTACAATTTGTCTATGATAATGTTTTGGGTCTTAAAGCCACTGGTTTGGCTCTGGTCAGTACAGCTGAACTCTGCCTCTTGAACCATGTCTTCCAAGATGCTGAAGGGCCCTGTCAAACATGGCAAGGCTTTTCTGGAAGGCAATGTTATTTGAGCCAAAATAGTGTCAAGGACTAAGATTATAAAGGCACAGAAAACCTTTTCAGTGCTCAGACCTGTGTTCTGGCTCTGTGGAATCTGTCACTACAGACAGACATGAAAAAAATATGGACAGAAAGGTTTCAGAGGAAGATCTGAAAAAAAGGCCTGAAGTTAAGAATAGATTCAGGCCATGCCATGGAGAAAGCATTTACTCGTCCTACTGTAGAATGCCATTGGTGATGGCCCAGCAGTGTGTAGGTATCCTCTGAAATACACAGGGAAGGTGTTAGACTGCAAAGGACACACACTGATTTCTCTTCTCATCTTCTCATCAGTGTGTCACCTGTGGAGCCTGTTTGATGGTGTCTGCACAGGATCTGTAGGAATGGTTAAAATATGTTGCCTTTCCTCTGTGAGAAGCAATGCAAAATCACACTTCTCCGCTGCTTAGCTGCTCACAACTCCCTCATGCACATGTGTGTACTCACATCTCCCATTCCTACCTGATCTTGGGGCTGTTTTTGTGTGCACTCCAGTTGATGACATGTTTCCTGGTCGTGAGGAGGGACAACAGTGCACACATCATATGTATTCCATATGTGTGGAATATTCAGGCATGCTGCACAATGGCTATTTTGCCTTTGAAATATGCCTGCTGCTTCCCCAGAACTGAGTTGATACACTCATTCATATTGATATTCCTGAGGTTTTCATGGTCAAACTCATTTGCTTTGATTGAACCCAGCAGCTGTGTGGTCCATCTTGGCTAACCAGGGTCTTCAGTGCTCAACCTGTACAATCTTGTTCCATATTAACTGGTAATGGGTGGGCTGGCTGGAAGTAATGGTTTAGCCTAAACGGCTTTGTTATTTGCTGTTATTTCCTTAAATTGAGCAGAAAGGCAACCTATGCATTGTGTATCACCTCCTGGTAGGATGAGCCTCTTGCTCCCACCCACTGGCAGCAAAGCAGGTCTGCTGCTGCAGCTCATGAAGTGAACAAAGACAGCAGGGGCTTGGGGGAGATGCTTTATGCAGGGGATGAGATCAGGCTCAGACACTGAGCTGCTCGGGGCGATGCATTATTAAATGCTATCTACTGATACACTCCTTCTGTGGAAGCTGATTAATGACATCCCACTTTATTATTCCTTATCTTTTATCTCCACCTTGTTTCACAGATGTAGCCAGCAGTACACGGCACTAACCACAGACCCGTGGCACTCATTAGATGGTGGCTGCTCCTCACAAGTGCCATCAGATGTGCAATTCCTGTCCCTGATCTGTGAATTCCCGACCCTGATTTTGCTAACGATGCTGGTTAACATGTTGCTGTGTCGCTGTTCAGGCAGCCTAGGCAACATGGTCTTGTCAGTCTCGAACTAACTTATCTTTTACTTATCATTTCTTTTGACACCATCCTCTGATAAGCTGGGAGATAAATACATGACAGACTCTGCAATGTATTCCCCCGGCACTAAAATCTTAGCAGTAGCTCTGTAGAAGGGTTTCATCTAACGAGTGCTTCTTTTGACCTGTTTTCTATTTTGTTTGAGTGTTGCCGCTGCAGATCTTAAGGCATGTTTAAACCAGAAACACAATCTTTTTTAGCTGCTCCCCATACCTCAGGAACTGTTGTGTCTTTGTGTGAACGTGGGTGTTTAATTCCAGCAGCTACAGGGTACAGGCAAGTCAAGCACATCCGGTTGCTTAAGGTCCTGCTTTTAGCTTTGATGCTGTGATTAGAGGAGAGGAGTTACCCCCTCTAAGACAAAACTAACCAGAGGAATATTTTTCTGCTGGGTTAGTATCCTGGTTTATGTCATCGAGAGTTAATCAGGCACCAGGACACATTTGTTAAAGACCACTAAAACTGTCTTGGTTACTTCTTATCACAACCAGGCGTGGATTTGGTGAGGAGGGAGAAAAGGGGTGGATTAGGGAAATGTAGCATCTTCTTAGTACTGGTGGTAATGGTGTGAGTCTTGTGTGACCAAAGACTCAAGGTCTGTCCCTCATCCTGAGGCTGCACCTGATCCTGGGAGCTCCATGTTCACCACACAACCATGGCCCTAAGCACCATATCTTTCACAATTTCCCTGGGCAATCTGTTGCAATGCCTGGCTACCCTTTCAGTGAAGAAATTTTTCCCGATATCTAATCTAAACCTACCCCGGCACAACTCGACAACATTTCCTCTTATCCTGAATTGTCCTGAGTTATTCCTTTCTGTGACTGACTGCCTCAGAACCAGCCAGGCTTTGGATAATTTTCTGCCAAGTTAGGAAGCGAGATCAATTCAGTAAGGAGGAAATGTAGTGCTGGCACTGGGGATGATAAATCTTCCTCTTCTGACCTGTGTAACCCACCTCAGGTAACTTCACTTCCATGGTGAGGCCAGAACAGCATTAACAGCAAAACTTAGGGAAAATTGACAGCAACATTTTGATACTAAATGATAACCCCAGCAAACAATGGACAAGAATATTAGAGGCAGAGTAAAAAGCGGGCAGTGCCTGACACTCTATGGTGAGAAAGTAAAAGGGTTTTTATCAACATATTACAGTGAGTGCTGGTTTGTGGACAGGCTGAGACTGAGATTAAAGCATCCCTACAGACAGCTCAGGGAGAAATACAGCTGCTTACATACAAAAGTGTGGTCCTAACTGGCTCTGATAGCACTCTGCCACGCCAAGGGAAATCTTTTACCCTTGTGTATACCCCAGCACAAAGGGAGTGGGAGGATTAAAACCTTGATTCTTATTAAATTGTAATAGGTCACTTCTTACTCAGTTGTTTGTCGCAATTAACATCTAATTTGGAGGTACTTCCCTCTCGTGTAAGTCACTGTGTGGGCAACCTGGGTACAAACAGAGGACTGTGGGTGCCACAGCTGGATTTCAGGGTGCACAGCATCAGGTTCTGGAGCATTTCTTGTGTCAGCTGAGGCACAGATGTTCTAGACCCCTCTATGACCTCAACATGCATCTCCTGAGTATAGACCTGATGTTTTATTTTCCAGCTACAAAATGATAATTATTATAAATTACAAACATGTAAAGCTATCTGTTAATTATTTCTGTTTTTTTTTTTAATTTTGTCTTTCTTACCTGTTCAGCAATCTGATGCAGAAGAGCAGATGGACACTGACATAAAGTCAGGAAATACGTCTGAAAATGGCTCAGTAAGAGTAATAAATGGGCAGTCCCTGACACTTTAGGCTGAGAGAGGGTTTTTCTTAACATATTACAATGATAATTTCTTTTACATTAGTACAATGTTCATTTCTTTGTTGCTTAACACTTATCTAAAAAGCTTATCTGTGGCTAACTGTTGCAGAGAAAATCAATAAGGATTATCTCCATACAAGTAGAAAAGGCAACACCTTTCTGCTCAGATGGTTAATATTTCAAGTGCGACAGTTCCATTTTTTTCAAGGTCATTATAAAGTACACTGGTTTTTTATGATCTTTGCTCTTGCAGAATAGTAACCTGGCTGATGCAGGCTGTAGACAGTCTGGAACTAGATACAACATAGTAGGTAGCAGATAATAAAAACACCATCAAAAATGATTAGGAAGTTACTATAGGTCTTGCCATCTTTGGAATGCATCATCATTTACTTAAAATTTGTTTATTTTATTCAGAAGAACACACATTTTGCTCCTTTCAACTCCCTTTCCCAGAGAACAAATGTTACTTTAAAGCATACACAATATCTTTTTTTTTTTTTTTTAATGATTTTAAAGTTTTTTTTTAATTTTGGAAAGTTCTGTTGCCTCTTGCTGCTGGGAGAGTTAAAGTGAATTGCAGTCCATGGTTTTAGGAGGGATTCTCAAAATTTTTCCATCCTCTCCATTGCAACATCATTGTAACACTTTAAAGCATCAAACTGATTCAGTGTCTAGGCACACATTAGGAGTCTACTGCATGCTTTTCCTCTTCAGGTTTCAAGAACATTTATTTAAACTGAAAAAAAAGAAAAATGAATCAAGGTTTACAACATGGGAGAGGTGTAAAATCCATTGACTCATCTTACAGCTCTCAGAGGGCTGCAATAGGAATAGGCATATCCACAAGCTTGATAACTAATGATGATACATTTTCAAAATGACATTAAAGTTTCTGTTTCGGCACTGAGAGGATGTCATGACTGTGGGACATCAAATCTGGAGAAAGAAAAAACTCCGTTCTGCCTGCCACAAGATTTTTCCAGCTGCCTTTAAGGGACATTCCTTTTGTAATGGCAAGAGACAGGACACTGCCTTGGATGAACTGTCCACATCACCATGTTCCTCTTAAACCATTGCACAAGTGAGATGATTCTTGCAGTTAGAGAGGAACTTACTCCTCTTTGGTCAGGCAGTTGGACAAGGTAGGTCCCTTTTAAATGAACCTATCCTATCCTATCCTATCCTATCCTATCCTATCCTATCCTATCCTATCCTATCCTGTGTACTTTTCCAGAGTAACCAGAGGCACCTTTGTATGGGACATAATTCAGGCCCTGTCCCAGGTCAGCCAGCTCTCTGCAAGAATCTCCATTCGGAGTAGGTAAGAAAAAGGAATGAGAAATAATCCCTCCCATGGCATCTCCTTGTTTGCTCTGGATCCTTGCTGAAGGTAGGGAGGGCATCAAGGGTTTCCTCTTGGAAGGTGGAAGGAATCAGGAACAGGATGTGCTAGGAGGAATGTGTGCTCTGCTGTGTGGATCTCAGTGACCACAGGAGCTGTCAGGGACAAGGCTAACTGCCTTGCAATATGTTAGGAAGTGTATATTTTAATGGCTTTTAAGGCTTTTACCAGCACTGCCTGATTGCAACATGGACCTTTGGTATCATGGTCAGTCACTAAATATTTCTCATGCTCTAGAAACATCAGTAGGTGGGCCTCACATAAAGCAGTGGCCATCCCAGAGCACAGGACACAGGATTGTGTTTCCAGACAGTTCTGGACTATCTCCAGTGAGGAAGACTCCACACCCTCTCTGGACAATCTGTTCAGGGCTCAGTCACTGCACAGGACAGAAGTTCTGCCTCATGTCCAGGTGGAACTTGCCGGGATCAGTTCCTGTCTGTTCCTCTGGTGCCATTGCTGGGCCCCATGGAGCAGAGCTGGGCCCTGCTCTGAGCCCTCCCTGCACACAGGGACACACAGGGCTCAGGGCCCCTCTCAGCTGTGCCTCCTCTCGAGGCTGAACAGCCCCAGCTCCCTCAGCCTTTCCTCGTCAGGGAGATGCTCCAGTCCCTTCATCATCTTTGTCACCCTGTGCTGGACCCACTCCAGGAGCTCCAAGTCTCTCCTGTCCTGTGGAGCCCAGAACTGGACACAGCACTCCAGATGTGCCTCATCTGGTCTCCTTGCCCACATGGCACACTCCTGGCTTATGGACATCTTGTCATCCACCAGGACCCTGAGGTGCCAGCGGTCTCTGTTTCTGCCCCCAGCACAGGAGCATCACACAGGATGTGTGTGTTTGGCAGCTTGGATGTGCCATGTCTTAGTACTTTCATCTGCACCACACCTCCTGAGTTTGTTACTAAAGCCATCACAACATCCTCTCATCTGAGTAACTCACTGAAGAGAGTTTGTTTTGGCAAGATCATGAAGGATCCATGCTGATATTTAATACTCTACCGGTTACAAAATGACAGGTAAAACATTTGTTCTGTTATCTTCCTGGAGATCTAAATTAGGTTTATTAACCTTTATTCCCTGAGTCAGATGTGTGATGATTGAGTTTTACCTCATTACACTACTTCTTTCCTCTTTTGAGTGACTGAGAACTAAGTTCTTGTGGTTCGTGTTGCAGTGGAAGGGAATAGAAATCACAAGAAAGACATTGAGGGTCTGGAGCATATCCAGAGAAGGGCAATGGATCTGCGGAAGGATCTGGAGCATAAATCTCATGAGAAGTGTCTGAGGGAGCTGGGGGGGCCTCAGATTGGAGAAAAGGAGGCTCAGAAGGGACTTTCTCACTCTTTACAGCTCCCTATAAAGAGGTTTGAGCCATGTCGGGGTTGGTCTCTTCTCCCAGGCAAAAAACAGTAGGACAAGAGGAAACGATTCAAGTTGTGCCAGGGCAGGTTTAGATTTGATATTGGCACAAAATTTCTTGACAGAAGAGGTTGTCAATCATTGGAAAAGGCTGCCCAGGGAAGTGGTGGAATTCTCATCCCTGGAAGTGTTCAAGAAATATACAGCTCTGGTTCTTAGGGATATGGTTTAGTGGTGGACCTGGAAGTGATAGGTAAATGTTTGAACTCGATGGTCTTTGAGGTCTTTTCCAACCTTAATGATTTTATGATTTCTTGGCCTATTATTGATGGTAAAGGACTCTTTCAGGAGTGGGGTAATGGGTCTGCCCACTTCCTTATTTTCATAACAACACTGGATTAACTCTTGCAATATAATCATTCTTACTTGGACCTGTGCTAATTACTCCAGAGTGTAGTAAGTTATGTTCTGGCACTCACACCTATGCCCTGGCATTGCCTAATTTACTTTTACAGTTGTCTCCAGCTGAGAGGGCAGTGTGCCATGGAGGGCAAAAGTGGTGGAGATGAACAAGGAAGAAGAACAACCCAAACCATAAGCACTTTGAGTTGTGAAATTGAACTTTTAACTTAATACTCATCTTTCACACTAGAAGAAATGCCACTGGAATGAATGAGTCAGAAATGTGTGATGAAATTATTCTGTGCCAAGGACTCTAGGACTTGAAATCTTAATTATGACTGCAGCTTCCTTACTAAAAGAGGACTGGAATGTGAAACCTTTGTAAGGTGAGACTGAAATAATTTTTAGCCCCATTTTTAACACACAGAAGAGCACCTGCTTCCCAAAGGTCACAGACTGGGGATTTCAGGTTATTTATGCTAATTGTTATTTCTCTTGGGAGTCTGATGGAAGGTTGCTTTCCTGACTTCTGTTTTTGCCTAGGAAATCTTTTCACATGACCTGTTTCTGTTTGTGCTGCTAAATATTTAGGCCTCCTTCAAGAACTAGTGCTAATAAAGTTACAAAGTTAATGAATTTTATTTCATGGTAATAAGAATGAAAATTATGATGAATTGGTCAGTAAAAAATGAGTGATTTAATGACTGATACAGCACAAGAAAATATTTTAAAAAGCATTTTGGAAGACATCTCTACATGTTGTTAAAAACACAATTTCCAAATGTGGGGACCTTCCCCCTTTTAACTATCTGTTATTGTTAATTATGCCCTTTTCTGAGACAGTCCTTGTTCATTACAAGGCAAGTTTGGTCACCTGCATTTAAGTGCAATCTTACACTATAAACAGGATTGTTAATTTAATTTAACTACACTGGGTTTATTTTGGGGGGTATCTTTTGTGTTTTTTCACGACTGAGCATTTTACGGTAGAACATATGTCAGCAACAGATTCTAAACCAGAATAGCTCTAGAGCAAACTGCACCACTCTCCTAATTTCTTTTAAGACTTACATGTTTCAAGCAATCCTGTTTGTCTTCTGGTCCTGTACTGTTAACAGTACAATAGGCTAAAATTTCAATCAAGTTAAAAGCAGTTACATTACCAAGCACATAGACCCATCTATGTCAAGAACCTAATAAACATATAGAACCACAGGACTTTAAAAATGTTTATTAGATAACATTTTGGGAAAAGAAAGATGAGAAAAACTAATAATAATTAAATATATCTGCCAACCAAACAATAAATTTAAATTAAGATGTTCTGGACCACTATATAAATAGAATATATACATCATGCTACAGATTTTTCTTGTGTGAGTCATTGGACTGAAGTCAGTCCTTCTGCATATGTGGGAGAGGCAGGATGGAATCAGTGTTTGAGGAAGAATTCATTAAGGAGGTGGATGTCCAGGAAGCCAAAGTTGAGCCTATAATTTTATTCCAGTTTTGCATTGGCAGGAGCAGGGCAGTGGACTTGATGAAGCTTTGGTACATCCTGAACCCTTTGCCAGGAATGTTGGAAAAAAGCATCTTCAAGCTTTCAAAAGTTGGCTAAAAACAATTTGAAACACAAAATAAAACATGAGTGGTAAGTGACAACCCACAGGATGTCCTTTCAGAATAATTTTTCATCAATATTATTTTCTCTCTAATTTTTTCCTCTCTATTGCTATTTACTCCCCAGCATTATTCAATCCCTTTGACCACACATACAAAATACGTGGCTCTCTCAAGGAGATTTCTCACTTATCCATAAAGGTGTTTTAAAGCTTTCTTTTTTTATGCTGTAGCCTGTGATAAGAATTCAGCTAATTCCCTAACAAAAGACAGGAATAAAATCCTCCATTGTGAGACTCAGCCCATATGTTTTTATTTTCTTCTAGAATTCTAAAAACTCATGTTTGCCACTTGCTCTTATTGTGTTGCTACTTTCATTTGATCTGCCACCCTTGTTCAAAGGAAGAAGATGGAAAAAAAAAGGTTAAGATTTCCCCTCCTTCCCTGGAATTTCCTAAGTTCAAGGATGAGATTTGTCTCTCCTGGACATGGAAAAATATTATCTCATATAGGTAAAGCAGCCAGCATGGTGAAATGTGATTCTCTGATACTGCTTTTGACCTAGTATTTCAGCAAATAATTTTTTTAAAAATCAATTTGCATAAATTAATTGTTGTTTAGGGTTTTTTTTTAAGCATCAACTTTACTCAGGTCACAATTAAAATGCTTAGAACTTACTGCATAATCCATCCTCACAAAAATCAGGGCAATCTCCACACGGTTTTCCTTCCTTATAGGGTGTCTTCAATGAACTTATTAAGTTTCCCCTGAAACATCAATGTTACCAACATAAGCTATGAAGTCACTACACCAAATATGAGAGAAAAACTTATTTATAAAGATGTTTACATTTACACTCAGTTACTTATGTAACTTATTTTTACGCCTACACTTGATCTTCGGTTATATGTCAATGAATTTTTACATACATGTTGGGTTTATTTGGAAATGTTTTGGCAGTGGGCAGAGAGGGTGGGGAATTTGCAGGGATGGCTTTGTGAGAAGACACCAGAGGCTGTCTGTGTTCCAGGCAGGGCCAGTGATGGCCAGCTCCAGGTCAGACCCGTGTGATTGTGATAGTGGCTCTGTGATAACACATTCAAGGAAGGAGAAATACTGCTGTCCAACAGCAACCAGAAGAAAGGAGTGAGAATATGTGAAAGATATAACATCTGTGGACACCCAGGTCAGTGCAGAAGGAGGGGCAGCAGGTGATTCAGGCTCCGGGGCTGAGGTTCCCTGGTGCAGCCCACGGAGAGGCAGCTGTGCCCCTGCAGCCCACGGACATCCATGGGGATGCAGAGATCCACCTGCAGCCTGTGGAGGACCCCACAACGAAGCAGGACAATGCCTGAAGGAGGCTGTGATCCCATGGGAAGCCCTTGCTGGATCAGGCTCCTGACAGGACCTGTGACCCTGCAGGGGACACACACTGCAGCAATCCTTTCCTGAAGGATTGCATCGCATGGAAGGGATCCAGGCTGGAGCAGTTTAGGAAGAACTGCAGAAGGGGAAGGACCCACATTGAACCTCATGGAGAATGGTCTCCACCCAGTGGGAGGAACACCCCACTGGGTATGGGGAAGAGCGTGAGGAGGGAGGAGAGGCAGAGACAGCATGTGATGACCTGACCAGAGCCCCCAGTCCCATCCCATCGTGCTGCCAAGGGGCAGGAGGTAAAGAAAATCAGGAGTCAAATTGAGCTTGGGAAGAAGGTGGGAGCTGGTAGAAGGTGCTTTAGATTTTGTTTTACTTCTTATTATCCTAGTCTGATTTGATTAGCAATAAATTAAGTTAATTTTCCCAAGCTGAGTCTCTTTTTTCCGTGTCAGTAACTGGTGAGTGAACTCCCCTGCCCTTGACTTGATCCATGAACTTTTTGTCATATTTTTTAATTCCCCTGTCCTGTTGAGAAGAGTCAGAGACTGGGTGAGCTACTGAGGGTCAGTCAAGGTCAACTCACAACAAGATATTTGGAATGTGGAAATTAATTTTAGGCAGTATTTGAAATCATCGCTTTACCCTAACATTCCTGTTATAGTTTTTTGGTATTAATTATAGTCTTTACTGTAAAGTACATATTGATCTGCCTTTCTGAACCAAGACTTTAGATAGAATGTGGAAAATATTTATTTCTAATTAACTATTATGAAAATTAGGATTTTTAGGGAAGGGACATTTAATCTCAAAATCAGTGTCCTTTTAATGTATTTTATACTTTTGCTTGTTTGACAACTCTTCTGATGAGTATGTTTCTGTCTTCTCATATTCCTAATACGGTCTTCAAACCTGTTCCTCAGCAATTCGTGATGTGCCCTGTTAGAAATTTCACCAACTCCTGATTAATTTTGATAATGTAATAAGCCCCAAAATCAGAATCAATACGTACACGGGGCAGTAGTGGCAGACATAAAAGTAACTGTACGTAGTGTTGCTGCAGAAGGCTAAACCACATCCAATTTTATAAGAATTGTGCCAAACCATCTGTAGGTATAAGAACAAAAACCACGGGAGTATGAAAAATATACATTTTAAAATCATTTAAATACAATATGCATCACAGAAATGTTTGCAGTGTCATTGTCACTTTTTTTACCCTTTATAGTAAAATATGAGCCCCATTTTACTGAAAACCTGCTTTCACCCCCACTCAACCAAAGGATATTGGGGGTATAACAATAATAATTTAAAACACATGTATAAAAACCCTTTGATTTTGTATTTATAACGTCATTCAATAGAAACTGTTGATGTAGGAATGATGATGTGTAATTTTGTATCCTGTGTTTTGTGCAGGTACCATAGAAGTTTAGGATAAGTCATTGTCCAACTCCTCTGAGTCAAAAGAACTTTGTAGACTACAATAAACCTATTTATATTTCCTTGATGATACATTAATAACCCTGTTTTTCCAGCGTCTGGGCAATTTTCAGATGTTAAACAAATAAGTTGTTTCTTCCTGAAGTCTTTAAATACCAGTTTCTTAACTCTTTACTCCTAAAAACACTTAGCCTATTATTTTAATTTTAACTTTGTTACTTTGCCTATTATTTCCTATTCTGTTTCTAATTCTGTTACTTTGAAAGTTTTCATCTTGTTTTGTCAGAATAATTCTCATGTCTTCACTCTATTTATTTCCTTTAAAGATGAGAGGGTAAAACGTGCTTAGCTAACATTTTTTTGTTCAGCCTGAAATATAAATACATATATAAAAAAATACATCTACCTGAGTGTAGTGGCCAAACATAGCACCTTCTGTTTTTGCTCCAGTTCCATATTTGAAATTTTTCTCCTCATTGTACCAAGACTGAAGAACATCTGACCATGACAATGGGGCAGAGGACATGAAGAGATTTTCACCACACAGCACATCTGAAAAGAGAATGGTGCTGAGAAATGCATAAAGAATATACACATGAGAAAAAAAAAAAAAAACAACAAAAAACAAAGAAACAACAAACCAGCAAATGTTGGGATAATTTCCATAGAAATTCTCATCCTAAATGGGGCAGCAGGGTGTTGTTTTTTTCCAGTTAAATGACATCACCCTTTGTAAATACTGAAGCTGTCACTTGAGCAGTTTGCAGCATGGCCTGTTTGGGCTTGTGGTTGTAGGAGAACCAGCACAGGTGCACCACGGGTTCATGACTGTAATTTTGCTATTTGGAAGTTGCCAGTCATTACTCAGGTCACAGCCCAGTAATCTTGGGAAAATCCCAATAATCCAAATTCTACTCCTGGTACACAAGGAAGTGTCTATGCTGCCTTCACCTAGTGCTTGCATTCAGGTCCAACCCCACTGCATTAGTCCTTAAATGGGATTCACCCTGGCAAAAAAACCAGAGGATTTGGATTTTAGGAAAAAATATAGACAGGACTATCCACATCTCAGATATGGCATGGTTAGATAACAGCACACTGGGCTGCTAACATGGTACAGCTGTAATTTCAATATCCAGTGACTGACTGAACCTCAAAGACAGTTCTAGGTTGTAATTTGAAAGCAGATTTAAAAGTTTGGTCTGAGAAACAATGCTTAGCAGCACCAGACAGTTCTACACCTTCACCCTTTGCCCCTTTCTTCCTAGATATTTTGAACCAGCACATGCAAACTGGTCTCTGCCCTCAAGTGGGTCTAGATTCTCTTCTGTCTGATGGATATTTTAGGAGAATATGATTTATCACTATGATTTGTTGCTTCATCTACTGTAGAAAATGGAATATTCCTATGTAAAACTGATGAAATTTTTGATGATAAATGCAATCGAACTTTTCTCACTCACCAGGCAGATTTCTACCTAGAAATTTCTTTTGTCCCATGACAAAAAATGATCAAAATGGAATATAAATTGCATCTCATTTCCCCCCAACAAGCAAAACCCCAAACTGGTCAAATCAATGACATGTGTGATGTTGTTCAGTTCCACTCATGCTTCACTTACTGGTTCTCCTCAGATTAGGAGTACTGTGCCTTAAAGTGCATTGATTGGCCCAGTTTTGGGCATTCTCTGCAGCTGGAGGATACCATTCCTTAACGAAAAAGAAAATATCTGTCACATACCTATGAATAACCCCTCATAAAGGAGCAACATTTAGAAATTACATTTAAAATAAGAAAAAAGTCAAATGCAAAATCCTTTTCATCCCGTTTTTTGAGGGGAGAGGTAGGTAGGAGCAAAGTTACTGCGCACCCAGGAAATAGAAACTGTGAAGCCTGATGAAGATGTATCTGAAAGAAATAAATAATGCTATGTATCTTTCTTCTCTTTTTAATTTTCCTTCAAAATAAAGAGATATTCTTCATACACCTCAAAATTTTCCAGACTTTTTCCTCCACATGCCCAGCCTTGTGTTTCTCTTGGCGCTGGCTGTGCACAATCCTTAGGAAAGGTTTGTAGAGGGAATTTGTGGCTAAACAAAATAATGTGACCCTGCATACAGTCCCGTATCTCTACTCACTAAAAATAGATTTAGAGCACACAACTTACCATCTTCATCATGTTGCTGGCAGGTGGTTTTACTCTTCTCCTGAGGGCATTCTGTCTGTCAACAATCAGCTTTTGCTGCTCTGTTCTGCTACTTGACAGAGCACTGAGAGCTTCAGGTTCCTAAATCAAAAGAAAATGCATTTCTGCTTTATTTGAATGTAACTAAATCCTGCATCTTGTGTAGGAAATATTATAATTTTAAAGTACCAAAATGTTAATATCAACCTTGGGAGGGAGGAAGGACTCTGCTTTTTCTCCTAAGTGTCTCTAGGGGTGCTTCCACATGGAGCAGCCTTTTAGTGGTTCCACAGTTTAGATCTTAGCAATAATAACACTGATTCCTGTATTGTATCTTTCAACCCTCTGTGGAGGACTGACATATTCTGGAATGCCTCTGTACCTGTAGACTCCTAAATTTAGGCAACAGAATCAGACTTATTTACTATTATTATAATTTCCTAATAAGGTGTCTCAGAAACAGGATCTAAAAATCATCTGAATGCATGAATTGTGTTTATGATGTGTTTCTCTTCTGTTGTATTTTAAACATTCCTATCAATGTTTTTCTACTGAAGAAATCTGTTGTTTAATCACAGGATCATCACAGGCCTCTTGTAGTACTTTGTCAAGACATCCCACCAAAAAGAAAATGTCTATACCTATCATGCCATAGATTTTCATCCAATTCATTCCAATTTTATCCATAACTGATAAAATTTTTCAAGCTTTTCATGTGTCCTCTGATTAAAAAACAGAGATGTGAAGAACTCAGCCTCCTCTTTACATCCATTCTCAACTAGTCTAGGCTTCAGCATGGAGAGGAGAAATTGAAGAATTAGGGGGAAATAGAGTCAAGCCACTAGTCACATTCTGTGTTTCTGAAGCAGAAGTAGCAAACTATAAAATTTCAGACTAAGTATGGGTTGGGAGGAATCACTCTGTGTGTGCATTCAGGGTGTTAATTTAACTGTTAGAGGGAAATCAGAGATAAAGGCTGACTGGATGGGACTGTGAGCAAAGGGAGAGACAATACCTCAGAACAGGTGGGATTAGAAAGGCAGAATCTGTAAACCTGTGAGGAATTAATGGGAAGAGTGCTGGATCTTTGGGAGATCCAGATTACTGGATCTGTGTAAGAAACTTCTGCAAAATNTCTAGATTCTCTTCTGTCTGATGGATATTTTAGGAGAATATGATTTATCACTATGATTTGTTGCTTCATCTACTGTAGAAAATGGAATATTCCTATGTAAAACTGATGAAATTTTTGATGATAAATGCAATCGAACTTTTCTCACTCACCAGGCAGATTTCTACCTAGAAATTTCCTTTTGTCCCATGACAAAAAATGATCAAAATGGAATATAAATTGCATCTCATTTCCCCCCAACAAGCAAAACCCCAAACTGGTCAAATCAATGACATGTGTGATGTTGTTCAGTTCCACTCGTGCTTCACTTACTGGTTCTCCTCAGATTAGGAGTACTGTGCCTTAAAGTGCATTGATTGGCCCAGTTTTGGGCATTCTCTGCAGCTGGAGGATACCATTCCTTAACGAAAAAAGAAAATATCTGTCACATACCTATGAAAAACCCCTCATAAAGGAGCAACATTTAGAAATTACATTTAAAATAAGAAAAAAGTCAAATGCAAAATCCTTTTCATCCCGTTTTTTGAGGGGAGAGGTAGGTAGGAGCAAAGTTACTGCGCACCCAGGAAATAGAAACTGTGAAGCCTGATGAAGATGCATCTGAAAGAAATTAATAATGCTATGTATCTTTCTTATCTCTTTAATTTTCCTTCAAAATAAAGAGATATTCTTCATACACCTCAAAATTTTCCAGACTTTTTCCTCCACATGCCCAGCCTTGTGTTTCTCTTGGCGCTGGCTGTGCACAATCCTTAGGAAAGGTTTGTATAGGGAATTTGTGGCTAAATAAAATAATGTGACCCTGCATACAGTCCTGTATCTCTACCCACTAAAAATAGATTTAGAGCACACAACTTACCATCTTCATCATGTTGCTGGCAGGTGGTTTTACTCTTCTCCTGAGGGCATTCTGTCTGTCAACAATCAGCTTTTGCTGCTCTGTTCTGCTACTTGACAGAGCACTGAGAGCTTCAGGTTCCTAAATCAAAAGAAAATGCATTTCTGCTTTATTTGAATGCAACTAAATCCTGCATCTTGTGTAGGAAATATTATAATTTTAAAGTACCAAAATGTTAATATCAACCTTGGGAGGGAGGAAGGACTCTGCTTTTTCTCCTAAGTGTCTCTAGGGGTGCTTCCACATGGAGCAGCCTTTTAGTGGTTCCACAGTTTAGATCTTAGAAATAATAACACTGATTCCTGTATTGTATCTTTCAACCCTCTGCGGAGGACTGAGATATTCTGGAATGCCTCTGTGCCTGTAGACTCCTAAATTTAGGCAACATAATCAGACTTATTTACTATTATTATAATTTCCTAATAAGGTGTCTCAGAAACAGGATCTAAAAATCATCTGAATGCATGAATTGTGTTTATGATGTGTTTTTCTTCTGTTGTATTTTAAACATTCCTATCAATGTTTTTCTACTGAAGAAATCTGTTGTTTAATCACAGGATCATCACAGGCCTCTTGTAGTACTTTGTCAAGACATCCCACCAAAAAGAAAATGTCTATACCTATCATGCCATAGATTTTCATCCAATTCATTCCAATTTTATCCATAACTGATAAAATTTTTCAAGCTTTTCATGTGTCCTCTGATTAAAAAACAGAGATGTGAAGAACTCAGCCTCCTCTTTACATCCATTCTCAACTAGTCTAGGCTTCAGCATGGAGAGGAGAAATTGAAGAATTAGGGGGAAATAGAGTCAAGCCACACACAAGAAACACATTCTGTGTTTCTGAAGCAGAAGTAGCAAACTATAAAATTTCAGACTAAGTATGGGTTGGGAGGAATCACTCTGTGTGTGCATTCAGGGTGTTAATTTAACTGTTAGAGGAAAATCAGAGATAAAGGCTGCCTGGATGGGACTGTGAGCAAACGGAGAGACAATACCTCGGAACAGGTGGGATGAGAAAGGCACAATCTGTTAACCTGTGAGGAATTAATGGGAAGAGTGCTGGATCTTTGGGAGATCCAGATTACTGGATCTGTGTAAGAAACTTCTGCAAAATACAGTTCTCTCTGACCCAACTCACAACTAACGCTTAATCTTTAGATGTTTTTTTGTGCAAATGTAGAACCAGATGATTGCTTTGGAATGAAGCAGACTTCAAGGACAAATGCTTTCCAGATTCTAGATGTCTAATACTTCAAGGATAAATGTNGAAATCAGAGATAAAGGCTGACTGGATGGGACTGTGAGCAAAGGGAGAGACAATACCTCAGAACAGGTGGGATTAGAAAGGCAGAATCTGTAAACCTGTGAGGAATTAATGGGAAGAGTGCTGGATCTTTGGGAGATCCAGATTACTGGATCTGTGTAAGAAACTTCTGCAAAATACAGTTCTCTCTGACCCAACTCACAACTAACGCTTAATCTTTAGATGTTTTTTTGTGCAAATGTAGAACCAGATGATTGCTTTGAAATGAAGCAGGCTTCAAGGACAAATGCTTTCCAGATTCTAGATGTCTAATACTTCAAGGATAAATGCTTCCCAGAGCTTACATATCTCAAACTCTTTCTGCATATGTTTGGTGTGCATAGAAAAATCCATATTCAGTCAGCCTACAAGTGCCTCAGGGTCCACCCAAACTTTCCTAATAAGAAATATGTATTCTACCTGTCCAGTGGATGGAGGCAGCACAGCTGTGAGACACAGGAACACCACTGGCAGAATCATCTCTGAAAAGGTAAGAATGAGGAATTAATGTATTTTTTACAGAGCTTTCATTTCTCTGAATACATAATACAGGTTTCTCTTCTGTGTTTGCTGGCTTTTGCTCAAGTTTCTTTTCTTTCTTTCTTTCTTTCTTTCTTTCTTTCTTTCTTTCTTTCTTTCTTTCTTTCTTTCTTTCTTTCTTTCTTTCTTTCTTTCTTTCTTTCTTCCTTCCTTCCTTCCTTCCTTCCTTCCTTCCTTCCTTCCTTCCTTCCTTCCTTCCTCCTCCATTTTTAGAACAAAAATCATAAAATTAATTCTCTCTCTTCATTTCCGAATTTCTATGAATCAATTACTTTTTACATCTCATTCTTCCTGCTGTAATCCTGGATGAATATCACCACAGGTACCCACAGGTGTTTTTGCTGCCCTTCCTGCAGGAAGCCTACTGCTCATCACCAAGCTGTGGAACAGGATGGGATGCTGCTCTTAGCTTGTTTCTGTGTCTAGGTGAGTCTGAAAATTCCCCTGTTCCCCACTGCCTGCTCTGACTGGAGTGCTTTGGTTGAAAGGGGAATTAGACACTGAGTCCATGTGACCTCTGCACTTGGGTGGTCACAAAACTTCTTCAAAACTTGATGACCAGCGCTGTGAAATCCTGCATGTGAGCTGGGGCAGAACTAGGAAAGACCTGTTTCAGGAAGCTTTTTGGTTTTTTATCTGTTTTAAGACAATTCTTGATTATATTATAGATAATAAGGGATGACAACAGAAATTAGAGCCTTCTGTAACATTGTGAGTCTTCGTGTTTCCTACACAGGGCCAGGAGTAGGACTTTGATGATCCTTGTGGGTCCCTTCCAACTCAGGTTATTCTACAAATATCTGATTCTAATTGAAGAAGCATCCACCAGACTCTGGACTGCAAGCCTCCCCTTGCCTGGGAGGCTCAAAGCACCCCCCCAGTGACCGAGGAGGTCACTGCAAAGTTCAGGTATCTGCAATCAGTCACACGAGTTATATTCAGCTTGTTTCTGCTCAGCTACCTCGGGCAGGCCAGCAGGTGACTAGAGTAGAATTTACTTGTTCTGGCAATTTTCCCAGCCTCCCACTCCAAGGGAATTTATGGGCACGTTACCACAGAGGTATATTATTAGCTTGACTTATTTGGTTTTGAGGGGCTGCTGGTTTTAGTTTTAAATTATTCTTGGGGAGAGGCCAGTAGGGTTTGCTGATCCTTTCATATTTCATATTCTGATCCTTTACCTCGAGGCAACCAGTTTATATAAAACACAAGGTGCTCTGGAGAGCACTGGTGCTCGTGGAGGACATGTGATTAGGAAAAACTCTCCTTTTCCAGGTGGTACAGCAAGGCTCCTGTTCCTCACCAGCCTCTTACCTTGTGCTGGGGGTGAACCACAGTGCCCAGCCTGAGGCAGGGATGCTGCTCCAGCTCTGCTGAGCAACAAAGCCCATGGACTGTGATTTTGGGCAGCTGGAGCTCAGAGGCCAAAAAACTGGAAAGACTGGTCACATCTGTCCAATTAAACTCTCACATTCCTCAAAATAGAGTGACCTATTACGAGCACTTACAGCTGAGAGAAGATCTAGCTGATCAAGGGGAAAACATATGGATACTTAACAGAATAAGTCATTGATCTCTTGTTCTTAGTATTGCTTTCTGCCCCTTGCTTTTAATTTTGACATCATCTATGCCTCCTTGAAGTGCTTTGGAATCACAGGATTTTTTTCTTATTAAATTTTCTAATGATTTTTCTCAGGGCTATTCCAAAAGTTTGCACTTTATCTGACCTAGGTGTTCAGCAACAAAAGGTTATACTCCCAATATCATGAAAAAATATGCTTTTTACCCAATTTCTAACTAGAAAGTAAATAGAAGTGGGGGTTATTTTTAGCTGTACTCAAGTTACAAGCAAAAATATGCCTTATGAATGCAAAATATGATGAGATGCAAATAGAAAACAACCCTTTTTGCACATAAAACACATTTTAAAGGAAAAATAACTTCACTAAAATTATGAAGCTTTCTATTTTGCAAACCAAGCTGAAGAAGCTAACTTAGAGACATGGGCAAAGTATTCATTCACTGTAATATTTTCTATGAATTAACTTACAATTAAATATAATTGGTAATTTAATACATGATACAAGTTTCAAAATGCCATTGGAATGTTTTTTAAGACCCAATGGGTTTCCTGCTCCAAGATATTAACATACTTTTGGCAATCCCACTGATTTCAACCAAATGCTTACAGTTTATGAGATGTAAATTTAATTGCTCTGCATTAATTTCTAGGCACTGGTCCTAAAATCAGTCTCTCTCTCCCCCTCCCCTGTTCCCCCTCAATCAAACATAAATCAGGACATGTGCCAAGTCTTACTGACTTTCCTGCAATTCCATCTGTATACTGGGATCTGCCACTGAAAGATGGTGCTTTAGCATCCCTAGTTTGTATGAGTTTGGCAAACTCCTGTGAATATGTTTTTCCCATCTCTCCCTCTTAAAAAAAATTTAAAAGGTGCATCTTAAATTGTTTGTTTAATTGAATAACCATTACAAAAAAAATCCCATTATTTTTTATCCTTGAAAAAGACCTGAAATAGAATAATGTCTCTGTCATTGTACTTGTAGAGCATTATTGCACAAGGTCCTATTTAGCAGCCACTTTGCAGAAGAGGAGTAAATTAAACAAGGTGGTAATTTCCCCACTCTGAAAATAGGTGGTGATAGAAACATGAACCAACAGAACTTACTGAGCTGAATAAATATCCCATTCAATGTGTTTTGCTGTCTCTCTGTCCCTTTCTATATGTACATATAATTTACTATGGTACTGCTTTCTTGATACAAGTGACTTTTCTTGTATATTTGATTGTTCATCCATTTTCTCTACTTTTTTGTTTTAGCTTGTGTTACACAACTGCCTAAATAATCCTAATTTTTCACTGAATAAAATCCTCTTCTGTGACTGTTCTAAATTTTTCAAGAAGTTTTCTGATGATAGGTGGTATTTTTGATTTTCATGTACATTTGGGAACTGACAGTGTCCAGGTGAAAGCTTCAGTGATTCTGCACATCTGTGCCCTCTGCTTTGAGGCAGAAGTTGTAACATTGAACCCTCAAGTACAGTTACTAAACCTATTGCCTACATTGGGGGCCTTGCTCTAATGAAAATGATTAATTTTTACTTGCAACTGCATGATCAGGCAAGCAACGACATACAACCATCTTAATGGAAAATATTTTAGGAAATACAAATTAACATGGAGGATTAAATGATAAAAAAGACTGACTAAAAAACAGAATATATTAAAAAAAATCACATATTCAAAATTCGAAAAAAATCACAATACTTTAAGCCAATGAATCAAGGCAATTCCTACCTTCTCTTTCCAGGAAGATTAGAAGTTTCTTCCGTCCCTCTTCAGGCAGTTGTGGAATTGGCTGTAATTCTTCACTGGAGGGTGATTTATAGCTCTCCTGTTTCCTGATAGGAAAAGGTGATTCAACGTCACAGGCATTACAACATTCAGGTAATGACTATATAGAACACTGTATTTTTCAGGCACAAATTCATCCAAAAAGGAGGTTGTTTGCCTGTGTTCCATTTTAATTTCCTCTTACTTCTTGTACTGAAAGAGATGGAATTCTCTGAAACTATTTTTGGATGTATTTACACCTTAAATGTGAAATTTGCAGTCAATGGGAACACCAGGTACAACTCTCTCTGCTAATGATTGACACATCCAGTTGTAGAAACATTTGATCCTAATCTCCAGCAATGCAAATAAACTCAGTTGGCTACTGAATTTATTATCATTATTATTTAGCAATGTCTGCAGACTGACATTGTTGTAACCAAGATGGAATCTTGCCTATTGATTTTTCCATGGCCGTTTAAAAAGTCTTGGGCCAAGTTCCTGTTCATCCCATGGCTTCTTTACATCACTCCTAGAGTGTAAAAGCCAAAGGAGACAAGGATATTTCTGTAATTTATATTTGGATATTGGATACAGATTAAAAGATTACTGTGTACACTAAAAGACATATTTGTTTTGGCATTTCCAGGTACATGGGGTGAGATGGGATGGAAGGGAACACTGCCAGATCAGAAGGGCATTTTTGTGTGAATTGATTGTTTCTGTCCACATTCAATCTCCAGTAATTGCTGGCCAGAGCAGCTGTCATTGACTGCTTTTATATCAAACATTGCCATTTTTCTATTTAAATTCAGATTGCCACTCCTCATAGTCATTCAGCTTCTCCCTGAGTCCCTCTTGCTGTGCCTTCAGATCAGGCTTTTGCTTTTTCACACCTGGGAAAGCAACATTTTGGCTCTGCCAGATACAATGGCAATGGGATGGTTTGATGGTTTGTAGTTATGTGGGGAAGAACACACTGTCAGCAAGTTTGGGGTTGACACCAAACTGCCAGGAGGAGTTCATATGCTGGATAAAACCACTCAGATTAACCTCAAAAAGCTGGAGAAGTGATTTGACAGAAAAGATCTGAAAGCAAACAATTGAGAGACACCAATTGCCTAGGGAGCAGTTCTACAAAGATACTTTGGGGGCTGGACTTGATCTCAGAATGGGTTAGGTTGGAAGGGACCTTAAAGATCATTTATTTCCAACCCTTCCACCATGGGCAAGGATGATCTGAGAGGTCTTTTCCAACGTAAATGATTCTATGAGAAGATGCACAGGAGTCAAACTGCACTGCTTCAGCCACTGCATAGTGCATGTAGTGAAAATAGTGATTAAACCCACTTTTCAGCAACTCTGAAATGGTGTTGGGACTTCTGTGTCCAGTTTTAGAGTCCCCAGTACAAGAAAGACATTAACAAAATGGAGTAAACCCAGCAAGGAGCTACCATGTTGGAAAGGAGGGACAAGGCAGAGATCGACTCTTTTACAGCACAGACTTGAGGTTGAACATGGTGTTGGACCAGATGAGCTTCAGAGATCCTGTGCAACCAAAACTGTTCTAAGGTTGTGTGATTTTTATGTTGTTTACACTGGAGAGGAACAAAGTGAGACTTGTCTTATTTTACTTGTTGACAGATATGACAATTTAACAAATTACAGTGGGAACCTCTAATTGCTGCATGAGAAAACAAGTGTAATTAGCATAATCGTTATAACCATTACTAATGAAAAGGTTCTATGCAGGTGATCAGCAATGGATCACAAGGTAAAGTCTCTGTCCTATTACACTTGTCAGTCATCTCTCTGCCTAATATACCCTGAGACTTTGTGAATCACCTGCCCACTCAAGTGTAAGAGCTGCCTATAAACCCAAGAGAATGACTCAGAGCAAGAACCTTTCCCCCGATAACATTTCTGTGATTATTCTGTCAATCTCACTTCGTAAGCTGTTCCTATAGTTTATTTTCACAGAATCACAGAACATCTCAGGTTGGAAGGGACCTCAAAAGATCATTTCTCCAGCCTGTTGAGGTCTGTCTGAATGGCAGCACAGCTGCCTGGTGTAGGAGCCCCTCCTTTCAGGTTTGTATCACCTGCAGACTGGCTGATTGTGGAAACCTTACTTCTCTAGCAAATCCCTTTAAGTCTCAGGCATTTATAGTGACTCTTTACGCTTGTTATTGCTAATATGAATACAGTCCCTTGTCTTTCTTAAAATTTTCTTGCCAGCTCCATCTGATCAGTCATAAGCTACTTGTTTCCATTTCTCAGGTACTTAGAGCCCATCTTTGTCCCCTGACATTTATCTTTCACTCACTCTTCAGATTCTGTCCATGACTCCTTCAGCACCTGGTGATGACTTTCCCCTGTTAATTGATACATTTTCAGCACCTTTAGTTTTGTTATGGGAAAAGTGGTCAAGTCAACAAACTTTTGCAGTTACTTCTGGATTTTCTTAGTTTTGATGCCTACAAAATATTTCATTGCAGTAAGCTAGATCTAATCTGTGGATATTGTCTTATAAATAGGCCAAACCTATTTTGTTTTTATTTTCTCCATTTACTATCCCTATTTATCTGTACCCCTCTTTTATTTCACATCCAGCCATCCAATATCAAGGAGGAAAAGCATCTGTTCATTCTTATTTTTACAGCATCTTCTAAAATTCCCAGAGCAGGATCCCAGAGCCTATCATACCAATAACAAAAACCACTAATAAACAACATAAATAATTTAGATTCCTCTCAGCTATCTTGAGATGTTCAAATTATTCATATCTACACAATATAAGTGTCTAGAGTCTCCCAGTAGTCAACAGAGAACAAGAGGCACCTTTCTGTTTTCCAGTCTTGGACCCGTATCTTAAGTAAATTGCCTTTTGAAAGTATTGTTCTGTTCTTCTTGGCCACACAGTGACTCAGACTAAATGTCACAAAAGCCTCCAAAACTCCACTCTGCCAAATTATTTTTGTATGTGAGAGGTAGTCTTCAGACATCTACATGCTCCTTGTGTTTTTTCTACTTCATGGATGAAGAGAGAGAATTAAAGGTGGGAAAAACATTAGCTTTTTTCCACTGGAGGAAAAAATAACTGTTATCATAGATTAGGATTAAGCTAAACTGAATCTACCAATCTAAACAATAATTTTAAGTCTTGAAAGTGGTGGGTAGTCTCCAGATTCATCTTGCTTAGAGAACAACCTTGGGTGACATCCCTGTTCACTTAATAAAGCAGAGACCTGAATTAGAGAGGTCCAAACATTTGAGATATTTCACCTTCACAACTCCACAATCCCTTTCTGTTCCTCAGTCCTGCATTACAAATGGGTGGAGTTTTCTCATTTTCTGTCCACCACAAACTGAAAACCCAGATGCTCATCTGGAGTTTCATTCCTGTTACACAAATGGAATGGTCAATGAATATATTGCTCTTAAAGACCTTCTTGGCAGTTTTCCCCCAGGAATTTGAGACATAATCAGCCACATTCTTTTGTCATATTCCATATGAGAAAAATTTTCTCAATTATAAAGCATGTCATTTTTTTATTAGCCTGAACAAAAATGTGGTTTTTTCTATGTATCATCTGCATTTATCTCAGGGAAGTAATTCCTTTGTGAACAGTGAAACCTCAGATTACACGGCTTGATAAATATTTTGAGTCCATTAAGGAGATTCCAAACTATATTAATAATCTTAAAGGAAACTTAATGCCTCAGCTTTCATTTCTACCTCAGGTTTGAGTTTCCCAGGGCTTTAATTCTACAAGTAAACTGATGGAAACACTGTGATATCAACACAACCTTTGGAAAACAGCAGCCTGAAGGCTCCACCATGTATGTGCAGGAATAAACTGGTTGCAAAGTCAATCACTGAGGCTTTGTACTTCCATCCTAAAAATGATAGTCATAGAGTCAATGGCTCTTTCTTCACTCTCAATTATCCCAATCTTCCATTGAGGGCACAAACCCCATGCTCTTCTGTAGCTCTTCCCAGGGGCAGTAACTCTAAGCAAGTAGGAATCTGAAGAACATAAATTTTTTTATTAATTTCAGACTTCTACCGCAGCAAATGCATTTAGCAACAGTGCATTTATTTAGAAGGATTCTGTTTCAAGGATCTACTCAACCAGGCAATCACAAGAGAAATGCAGCTAAAATTAAAATTAAATTTGCATAATTTATCTGAAAGAAGTGTCTCTGTGTTTAGGGTGAGATGTTGTTTGCCACAATCTTAGCAGCATAGCAAGGCTGTGTAACAACATCCTTATACCACACCACACTTTTCTATAATGCCTCCTTTAGATACTTGGTACAGTTAATTCCCAGCATGCCTGCTGTTATCAATTCTGATTTTAAAATGTCAAGAAGAAAATGTTAGATGTCATGGAAGGTGAGGTTTATGATAAGCATTTTGCGCCTGAAAAAAAAAATTATAGAACAGAAGCTTTCTGTGTATTTTTATAAATATCTGATATATATTTCATACCCTCTTTTGAACATGGATCATTGCAGTATGTCCATGGCAAAGTTCCAAAATTCAGTTTTATCATTGTTTGTTGCAGTGGACTAGTGGAGCTCTTGTTTCTCTTCTTTCTAGCATGATTTTTTCAGGTTTTTAGCCTGATCAAACTCTGAGGTTCTAAAGTAAGTGTCCATTGCAGGAGCAGCAATGTGTCTTGTGTAATGTACTTTATAAAGAAAATAGACCTAGATTTTAAAAATTTACTCTGTTAAGGTATCTAAGTGGCAGAAAATTTTATTGCCAAACTGAATTTCTGTTTTTCTGTATCCCTGCATTTGTTCATTTAACGCTCCTTGACTTAAAGATGAAAACGCAGTGGGCAAGGAGAGTTTTGTTCACAGTGCAAATCTGTTTTTCCCCAGTACTTGTAGTTTGCTAAGCACTGAACACATTTAGGTCCTCCCTAAGGGCAGTGCAGAATCACACCTTGTGGCCTGCCACAGGAAGGGAATCCCCCAAAACCTTTTTGATATCCCACAAAAAGCCCTTGTCTTAATGACACACATGGGAAATGAGCAAGCACAAATTTTCTGCTGTTGAAGAGCTTAATAATTATTTCTATGAATAATGTGCTTCCAGTTTTATTGAGAAACCCCAAAATATTTGGGAGTAATTCCCTTTTCTTCTACAGTTAAAATCATATCCTGCTAAGAAGTACCTGAATGTAATTCCAAATGGCTTCTGAAATAATATTGTCTCCATCATCATGCTAAATCCTATGCATATAAAGATTAATAAAAGACAAACTTTTTTTGTCAGGTATTCTACGATAATAGACACACAAAGTGCAAGAAAATTTACTTATCAACCTACATATCTAAAGAGCTTCTGTGTCATGTCTAAGTTGTTGTTACAATATGAGAAAGAAATATAGATAATTCTACCAAATTTGGATTCTCTTTAAGAAGTAAATATTTGCAGTCCACACATCATCGTATCTGTGGACATCTTCTGCATTAATAGCTTGTATGGTCACATCCCCTTTGAATACACTTAAAAAAAAATTTTACCAGGAAAGATGATAAGACATTCTAAAGAAAAGAATATTGCAAAGACTATCAGGATCACTTCCTATGAGTCATTTATGCACCTGAAATGGAATTAATTTAAATAACCACAGGTATCTTCATTTGAGGATGTCTCCTTTCATAGATTTTGAAAATTAACAGGTATCTTTGGGACTTGTTTCATTTGATCCCAAAGTTAGTATCTAAACAAAATCATATGTTGTCCTAGAAATACCTGTAATCATAATCTTATGATTATTCAATGGCCATTTTAAAGTTTCATATATTTTAATTATTTTTATTACTTGTATTTAACTTATTAATGAAAATAATATTAAAAGCTCACCTTGCTGGGCTAAACACGTATCAGAAGCTGGGGGAATTTTGATGAAGGAAGGGAAGAGGTCATGAACATCCCTGGAGAATCAATCTTTTCTGTTCTTCTCTTCACCGAGAAATTCTATAGCTTGTGGTCATGACTTGGCAGTGGGTTTTTGAGAAATTTCAGAGAAAGGCTGAAGAAAGCAATTTCTTTCTAACTTGTCTTCAATTGTAATAGTTAACTCCATTTCTAAATGGAGCTCTCTGTAGTTCCCAAGAGAAAAGAATGTAAATATGAGAAATGTTTATAGTAAAGTGTTTGCTTGACCAATGGAAAGTCTCCTCACTGTTCTTGTTATTGATTCCATTCTAGTGCTAGACACACAGACATGGAGATGATCGCAGCTGCTGAACCTGCTAGAAGAAGCTGCTTGATCTCTCTCTCTCAATCATCTTTTTATTAATATCTATCTGTAAATAAAGCCTTCTGATCATCAATCCATGAACTCTGAGTCCTTGTAAGAAGGACAGGCCCTAGCTAGAGCCAACAACAACAACGTCACCTTTCAACAATAGCTCTTCTCTGGTTTGTGTGGTTTCTCATGTTGGGGAAAGACACATTTTTAAAGACAGACTGAGAAAAGGTAGAATTCAGTCAGAGTCAGAGGAAGGGGAAGAGAATATTAAATGCTAAATTGTGGAAGAGAAAGCAAACTATGTTATTAGATGAAGGCTGAATTTGTGGAGATGAACTGGGGCTTTTTGGTGCTCATCAGGAAGAAAAATATGAAGGAACAGAGGGGTGAAGAGAAGTGAAAAAGTTCAACATTTTCAAGAGGAAACTGATTATTATTTCTCTGTCAAGAACCCCCAAGGATTCTAAAAATTTCAGTGGTAAAGATATTTCTGGACATACTTGATAAGCATCAATGGATGTGCCCACTCAAGTAATCTCAGAAAAGGGGAAGTAATGTTGATAACAGGATAAGACGGAAGGAAATAAGAGGAAAAGATTTGCTTGTCACATTCAGGAAGGTTGTGGCTCAGTCACAGCTGGAATTCAACTTCTGCACACAAAGCCAGGGTTTCCTTTCACCTTCACTTGAAAAGAATTTCATCACGGGTATCTGTAGGATACACATCTCAACCCGTATGCTGAACATCCACCAGAAGGGTCTGAGTGTCCTCTCTGGCTATGTCCTCAACATTAGGTGTAGAGAAAGCTTGACAAGCTTGGATTATTTGCGAGAATCATGGCATCACAGAATTGATGTGATTTAAGTTGGAAAAGACCTCTCAGATCATCAACCTGATGCTAGCACTGCCAAGGCTACCACTAAACCATGTCCCTCAGTGCCACAGCTACACATCTTTCCAATACCTCCAGGGATGGAGACTCCACAGCTTCCCTGGGCAGCTGTTCCAATGCCCGACCACCCTGTCAATGGAGAAGTTTTTCCCAATATCCAAACTTAACCTCTCCTGGCACAACTTGAAGGTATTTGCTGTTGTCCTGTTGCTGGTTTCTTGGGAGAAAAAACCGACCCCCACACGCGTGGAAAGGAAGGAACAAATGTCTCCATTCACAGAGCCGTGTGCTCCCACTGCCTGGGAACGAGAGTGTCTTGGATTGCACACCAGACTGCACTGCTCTGTGCCATCGCTGGCTGACACTTGCTGCTCTCTGCTATTTGGGTGACAACTTGAAAGGTGGGATCTCCAAATGCTCAGGGAAGTTGGAAGTGCAGGCGCGTAAGGGAGGATTTTGTTGCTGAAACATGGGCGTCTGTTGCCAATTTTGCTGTAGCATATTTGAGACATATGCGTGGTACTAACAGGTATTACACAGCACTGATGGGAGACTCCCCTTCTGGAGTGTCAGATGGAGGCAAGGTAGGACATCCTGCAGTACTTAAAATAACCCTAAATGTCTGCATGGAGAAAAATGAATCACATCCCCATTATTTCACGCATAATAAGTCAAATTTCCTGGCCTCATCTATGCTTCCAACTCTGGCAATTTACCAGGAATTGTCTGTCAATTGCTTTCTTTTTCTTGTTTGAGTATATCCAGTATCTAGTTGTTCTGGTGGTTTTGCCTGCCTTCCTCTTTTTGGGGGTACAAGATTCTAAACACCAAAGTTAAGGCAGCTGAATATAGCTCACTGTCTGATTCAGTCACTTTCCTTCAAATTTGGTTTCATTTGTCTCAACTTCAGTTGCCTGGCACTGTTTTGAGATGCTTTAAAATACTCTGTCTCAACCTTAGCTACTGGTTCAGAAGGTTTGAGCTTCCCATTGGTGTTTTGTCACACCTGACAGCCCTGGGTGGTTGTCTCAGATATGTCACAGCATCTTAGACAGCCAAGGAATAGCTCTCAGGGACAGGACTGGACATTCAGCTGTCTAAACGGCAGCCACTTTAGGGCTCAATGAAGATAAAATTCAGACAATTCAATCAAATTTATGTTTGACAAGTTTTTTCACGACCTTAGAAAAGGGTGAACCACCCACTAGAGGTGTCTATATCTCTCCAGTGACAAGGAGTCAGCCTGTGGGAGGATTCAAATTCACACACATGATTGTAGATTGTCTACACGTGAGGAACATGTCCTGACTCTTGTAATCCCTGGCAGTAAAATTCAGTTGCCTACAGGCAAGCAGAGACATTAGGAGTACCTTTGAGTATTAGACATACTCATGTGGGCCATGTTTTTTGTTTAGATTTACAGATTACACTAAAAGAGTCCTACAGCCTAGTAGATCTCAAATGTCTCTCTCAGAGTCAAAAAGAAATCAAGGAGTTTGTGTCATTTGTGTACACCAGCCCAGATGCTCTATTTGGTGAGAGCTTGAACAAAAGAGGATTTTCAGGTCTGGATCTCAGACTGGATCCAGCTGGGATGCATCCTTTCTTTTCCCTGAGTACTGCATTGTGTTTGCAGGGAGGATTCACCTGGTGCTGTAGAAGACAACATTCTTTTGTTATGGTACAGGGCCCAGAGAAGATATTTCACTTGGAGCACAAAATAAAAAGTGAGCTGGGATGACCCTGTGTGATCAGGGAGGTTGGAGCAGGTGACACCCTCTGCCCCTTTCCAGCCTGACCCATTCTGTCTGTGGTTCTGTTAAAACCATAAAACATGCCTTCTTTGTTTGCAAGATCTCAGACTTATATAGAAGCTCGCTCTCCCTTGGGTTTTTTTGAGGGTTTTTTGGTGTGTTTTGTTGTTTTTTTCATGCTTGGACATGAGCAGTAGCCAGTGATGGCTGTTTCTCTGTGTGTGTGTCTGTGTGTTTGTGAGCCCAATGCCATATTTGAAGTCTTTCACCTCATGCTTGTCTGACAGCTGACCAAGTACTGAAAGTGTCTGTCACAGACAGATTTTCAGTGCAGTTCACAGCTCACATAACAGAGGGAGAGGGGAGGGGAAAGACAGTTCACAAAATGTATGAGGAAACGTGTCGGGAAGATGCAGGATCTCTGCGCAGACAGAGTGTCTTTTGTCTCTCGGGCAGAATGACTCCCTGGCTCAAAGCCCACCGTGAAGCAAATAACAGAGCACATTCATTATGCCCTAATGTTGCTACATAACAGTATATTTGGGAATTTAAATTACAGGCAAAGGTGTGCTCTTTCAGTATTAATTTTTTTGTAATCTCGCTTGCTGCTGTTTCACCGTTCAGTGTGTTCTTTGTACTCACCAAATCTGCAGCCCAAAATTACCTTACTCGAAATAAGTTAGAGTTGCACTGAAAATGTTTCTTCATATTAGTTTTCACTCCATTTCAAAAAGAACAAGGGTTTATTACTGATCAGAGTTATGCAAAACAGATGGTATTTATCTTTTTTATATCAAAGAATAACATAACCATATTTAGGTATGAATGGTGAGATAATTTTTTAACAAAGTTTTCATATGTTAAAGCCTGGTGTCTGGTCTAAGATAATCATATAGATGTCCTGCAGTGATTAGACTGGAAAAGAAGTCAGTGGAGCAGGATTTAACCCACTTGGACAACTAAAGACCAGACCTATTGCTTTCTGGAAATGCTTGCACTGCTACGTTGATGGCAGAGATCTCGAGCACAGACGTTTGTCTTAAAAATCATTGAAGTAAAAGACCATAATTTCTTCTGAACATGCAAAATTTTGACTTCTGAATGAAATTTTTCCTTTTAGTTAGGTTTGGGGAGTTTTTGTTCATTTGCAGTTTTTAAAACCAGATGAAACTCCTTTTTATAAAAAAATTTTCTGAATAAATAATTAAAACTTTAAACAATGTTATGAAAGAATTTGTAAATAGAGAAACAAAGAAAAATCATGCTCATATTAAATAGTCATGTCAACTATTTTTATAATTATTTGCAGGTGGAATGAAAGACTTTCACCATTTTGCAGATCACTGTACCCATTTCCATGCCAATCCTGCCAGAAAGGATAAATGCCCTATTGTCTTCTGAGGTTCTTGACACTTTCTGCACTGAAGTAGCTGCACAACCTTGTGTTATTCAGCTGCAATATAACAGTGACATTTTAGGAAGCAGTGGGTCTGCTCAGAAATAGTTCATTGTTTCAGTAGGATAAATCTCCATGAGATTTGATGTGTCGAGGGGGAACTCACACAACTCTTCCAGATGACTGATTTCTGAAATACCCAGCAAAATCTCAGGAACTGCCATTGATTCTGCATTGATTACCACAGTAATTCTGGCAGGTACTCAGCTATAAAAAAAACACCACAAGGGAAAGGTGCTGCAAATCATGGTGGGACAAAGAGGTGTGGTGAAAAAAAGGTCCCATCTCATGGTTCATGTTTTGTGTGAATCTTATGAGAAAGGAAAATGAGACCTTCATCAGCCTTAACATTGTGGAAGACAGCCCCATCGATAAGGGAAAGGTTCAGTAACAACAGAAATACATTGGTGGTGAATTGTTTTTTCCTGAGGAAACCAGTGCATAAGGACAATCATAGAGATCACAGCGATTGATATGGAGTATTTAGGTCATTCTGCCTTTTCCCCATCCCCCTATTTCCCCTAAATATCTTGAAGAGGGATTGATTAACTCGATTCTCTTGCAGTCTAGAGATGTTCACAGAGGATGAGAGCTTCTGATTTTGTTTGTTTGCTGTTTTGTTTTGGTTTTCTTCAAACTTTATCTGCTTGAATAATTTCTGCATTTCTTCTCAACATTTTCTGCTCTTCATTTTTCTAACTTTTTTACTGACAGTCTGAAACAGCTTTACTTACCCAGGATAACCTATTTGGCAGTACCTGTTGGGGGCACACATATGGTCCATGATGGAAACCTCAGGTTTACGTTCCTGAAAATTTCCATACCCTGCTAACTTTTCAAGCTGTCCCCACCTCTGTTCTATGTAAATGTATGTCCTAAATCTTGTCATTTCCAGATCAATGGAGCAACTGTGTTAGTGAAAATCCTCTTCTGCCAGTTGTTAAAGAGTGCAGCTGACTTAAAACAAAGAAGTTGATTTTCTGGGGACTGCTCAAAGTGTAATGTTAAATATTCCTTCCTGAGTAGGTTCACATTCACTATGACTGTAGGCAATTAATATGAGTTTCCCAAATGACAACCACGTTTTCTTGGTATTTTCTTTTTGTTTGTTTGTTTGTTTGTTTTTGTCTCAGGAACAATTTCACATGGGCAGATTAAGACAGGTTCCTATTGTGAATCTGCTGCAATGCTTCCAGGTATTCATAACATTGTTTGCATTGCTAAGTGCTGTGAGAGGAAAGTATCAAAGCTCAGGGATTATGCTCTGCTGAAGCTGATTAAACAGTTCCTCCAGTTTGAAGAGTTATGACAAATGAAAACCTCTTACACACAAACCCAAATTATCCAGGTTGTCTATCAATGAAACAGATGTCAGTTTGCTTAAATGCCAGGCTTCCTTTTTTCACCTGTTCTTCAAGTCCTTGAACTTCCACCTGAGTAAAAGTTAGGAGTGTACTCCTTTGGAATATTTGTCTATATGTTAGGAAAATTCCTTCATTTGGCTGCTCCAGAAATAAGAAGGGAATATTATATAGAATTTTTTGCAGAAATTGAATCACATTCCTTTTTTCTGGTTTTCATCTGATTCATAATTTTCCAGTGAAAAGCAAGTATAGAGTAGTTCAGCAGAGGGTAGATTTCATCTGATCCAACAATCTTCTCACATTAAATCTCCAATCTAACAGGTTCTGTAGGCTCCCTGTGTAGTAGATGAAGAGAGATGGACAACTGAAAGAGGGATATACATCACTTCTTTGCAGATGTCAGAAAAGCAGGACAAAACATTCTCTGCCAGAGATTCTTGGCATCCAGGGAAAATGGAAAGGCTATACTGGATCATCTCCTTAAAGTTTAGAAATCTGCAGGTAGGCAAGATATCTTGAATTTTCTTTAGGTGTTCAGAAACCTGGAAAACAAGACATCACAAATTCTCTGGGAATTCAACTGTGATGAAAAACTGGAAGCAGCTTTGTAATAGTAGCTTCTTCCTTGAGTTCTCTCAAGTGGTCTCAAGGCAAATAACATTGAGAAAAAAAAAAGATGAGGGTCTAGCTATTTCAGTAAGGTATTTGACTGGCATACAAGGAGATTCAAAGGGGAAATATTTCTAGTTAATAGACAGTAAGACTTAATAGAAAAGAAAAGCCAACTGGAGGGTTATAGTATGGCCATAGTGTAATTGTCGAGTAAAGCAGATATAGTTTCTTTAGATTTGGAAATGTGTTTTTAATACAGATAATTCACATTGTGCCACAAGAACTAACCTTCTCTACACTCTTAAAGCAAGTGTTTTTCTACCAGTGATGCACTTACAGGAAACAGTACAGTGTTTTTAAACATATGTGTGGTTTTACTTCAAAAAGTTCTGTTCTGACAAGATAACTGGCAAAATGCCTGCACCTGTTCCACTGAAATTGGCTCATTTACTTTTGTATAAGTGGGGCAATTCCACAGGAGCCACCACATTTTGGGCAGTGGAAAGGCATTTCACTCCCAGACATGTTACTGCTTACCACTTTTATTCCTTAAAGAGATATAAACTCACACATCTTCTGAATTTAAAAGCCCATAACAGTCTGTCCCCTCTCTGTTGACATGTCAGGTAGTTTGCTATGTACTGGACATGTCATTTGGTAGTACAAACATGTGTTGTTTAAAGAAAACAGGCAAGTCATGTCCCCTTGGAATGGATTTGCCAACTGAATGGCTTTGCTAAAGCCACAGCAAATATCCACAAAAATTTCTGCCACCTTTTCATTTTCTGCTTAGTCCATTGTTGCAAACATGAGGACATTTCCTGCAGGGGATCCTTTTTGGGGGCAAGGTGTGTAAGCACAGCTCATTAGTTACCCTTTGAAATTTTGAAGTGATGAGAAGGGAACAAAATCTTTTCTTGGTAAGACAAGGAACTTTCTCTGGTACTGCAGCTGCAACCCAAACGGAGAAACTATTATCCACCTAATTTTCAGACAGCTGAATTACAACTTCCATAAAGTGTTGGGACTGGAAGAGAAATGCTGGTCTCACTCATTTCCATGCCTCATCTCTTGCAGGAGAGCTTAACTATAGCACAATTCACCAAGTTCAGAAACCATGTGTAGGTACTAATAGTGCTTGGCAGCACACAGCTGTTGCAAAGTCATAAAGGTTTGGCACAGTAAAAGATTTATTCTCCCAGTGCAAGATAGCTTTTGGAGTTCAAACAATACCCAGGATTGATTTCTCACTTCTGTCCTGGATGTTGTTGGTCCATTACACATGAAGGTTTGAGTTTCACCAAACCAGTCCTGGATTGAAGATGACCATGAAGTGTGACCACTTGCAACTAAGGATTTTTAGCCATAGGAAAAATATAGCTGATACAAAGTATGAGAGTTTTCTTGCTTTTGTCAAGGAAAATTTATGAAACCATTGAGACCTCTCCAGAAATAAAGAGCGTGGCATACAAATGAGACAGAGCAAGTGTTTCAAAGTAGCATTTTGGACACATCTCAGTGGTACTTATCAGCATTAAGCTGATCACTCTTGCATGCCCTTATGTACCTTACACACTTTGACTCTGCTCCAGCAAAGCAGGTAATGCAGAATCCTTGTACCCTTGGAAATAATGTTGTTATACTTCCGCTTCCCTTTTCCTTAAATGCAAAAGAATGCCAAGAATCTGAGACCAGCTAGGAAGTCCTTGAGGGAAAAATTCAGACAAACTTACTTTTGTTTTTTCTTGCATATTTAAAATTACAAATTAAAGTGCACTTTTCTGCCTAAGGTTTAACATTCTTTGTAGCAGCATCATTTCACACATTAAGAAAATAAGGGATAAAAACCACTATCAATGCCAACAATAAAATAAAATACTGAAGGGATTTTGTCTTGTTTGGCGGCTTTAGCTAAAGAATATAGAAGATGCTATTTTTCATACCTACTGAGAACTGAGTCTAAATCCCTAGAACCTGTTGAATTTCTCAGCCCAGAAATGTGGACAGACAGTTCTTGTCTGCAAAACAAGTGCTTGACATTTCTTATATCCCTCATGGAAACTGCATTTCTCTGGATCTTTAAAACAGCCATGTAATCGGGTTCCTCCCTAAGGAATTAGATCCCCAAACACAGATATCTAATCTTTAAAAAGAAACATGTCCTCAGTCACTTAGTGTACCAAATGCCTCATGAGATATAATGATAAACTTTTACATTTAGCTAGCTGATTGAATATTTAGTTAACATATACTGACCGAAAGCCACATTCCTTGGTTCCTTGTCAAACTGGTTTTTGTTTTCAATTCGGTACTATTTGGGGAACTGCTTATCGAATAAAGAAAACTTCCATAGAAGCACAAATTTCCAGCATTATTGACTAATTAAAGCTTTGTCTACGCTGGCAGCTGGGGACTTTAGGCAATCTCATGCCCATATGCACTAACCGTTTTACATTGTAAATCTCTTGGCTGGGTCTTAAGTGACAGTCTTGCCTGATGCTGCAAAAAATGTTGGCACGAGGCTGATCTGACCCCTTCATACCATGTGCTTTGAAATTATCTGGGCAGGCAATCTGTAAGCACTATAAATCGATCTGCTGCAGTCCCACAAGTCCCTTGTTTCTGACTTCTTGCCGTTCCCGCAAATCCTTTCTTTTCCTTTTTTCACCCACAAGCGCAGACAATCTCAGAAAAACACAGAGAACTCGCAGTAGGCTGCTAAAAATGCTCGGTTTCACATGTTGCAAAGGAAACTGAGTCACCCAAACATTTAGTCAAGTAATAAGAGGCAGCAGATCCTTGGTTTATAATCCTTGGGAATGTGGGGGAAGCAGTCAGGTTCATGGTGGATAATTCAAAATTGGTCATAAATATCAGATAAGATTTCCCTTGTGCATCATGAGGACAGTGCTTCAAGGCAGCTCATGGCAGAGGCAAAACATTTAACAGGATAAAATAAAATTTACCTTAGAAACTTGTTTTATGCACAGATTTTTCCAAGGCTTTTTGCAAGGATCTTGCTTTTGTTACTTGAGCACCTAAGAGCAAATTGAGCCTTATGTGCATGCACAATACATATTGAAGAAAAAATGTTTTCAGGCTAATAGCCTTGAAAACTCAAGGAATGCTGGAATTTCTCAGACCACTCATAAAACAGCCTGGTTTAATTGAGTCCAAAACAGGGCTTATTATTCTTTTTTTGCCATTCTTGAAATTTTGTTCAATGGCTGACGATAATTTCAGTCCTTTTTCTCTGCAGTTCCTCTCCTTTTTTTTCTTCCTCGATATTTTCTGCATTTCTCACCATCATTACTACTACATATTCTTCTGATTAAGAGGAAGAAAGATGATTTATAACCTCTGCCTGCTTGACTTCTTTCAGCTCCACAACATTGTGCATAAATATATAGTACTATCCAGCCTAAATCCTGCAGAAATTGGTATTTTGGATTTTTTCAAGAAGTCTTCCTTTTCTTAGGCAGAAATAGAGGTGCTCACACTGGGGGAGGTTGATATTTACACTAAGAGAACAGCATCCCTTTCAGGGGGGACTGAAGTTCCAGCTGGGAGAGGGAAGCAGGTGGGATAATCAGACTGGATCTTGTCTGCAGAGCCTACAATGTGAGCAGCCTTAAAGGTGGCCTGGTTAGAAAGGGAAAATTACTGAGCAGAAGAAAACACCTGCTGGAAAATGCTGGCAGAGATATTTCCAGCCAGCCTGGGAGCTGTGAGCCTGGGAACTAAACCTCCAAACTAGAAACATCCCTGACAACTGCATCTGGCCTCCTGAAAGTACAGCTGGGGTTCCCAGAAGCCAAAGACATCCTGAGATACCATCAATTAGCAAGAGGAATTGTAACAGCCATTCATCAGCCGAAAAAGAGGAAAGAGTCTTGGAAAATAAAAAAGGTCTTAAAGAACAAAACTTATCATCATCTATTGGCTGGTTCAATTGAAAAATTGAAACTAAAAACATCTGTTGGCTTCTTGAAGTGGTAATGTCCTGTGCCTTCTTATGTCTCTATGATATAAAAAGGACTTAATTTTTACCCAAATTGGAGCCTCTGTTTCTGAGAATTTCTTATTCTGTAGCCTTTCCCTTTCCCTTTCCCTTTCCCTTTCCCTTTCCCTTTCCCTTTCCCTTTCCCTTTCCCTTTTCTTCTTTTTCTCTGCATGTACTTTCTGTGAGAGCCTGGATTCTCAACAAGCACATCTGGTGAATTCCAGACTCCATGAGACTCAGTCCATTATTTTATTGATCCCTCTTTTGTCCCCCTTTTGAGGCCAATTTTAGGAATTGTTTTATAATTCAAAAGGAATTGTAATAGTATAAATATTATACACAAATATGATGAAAATGAGCCGCCATGCAATTTGGTGGTCTGGAAGACACAGAATCTTAGAACAACTGGGGTTGTTCTGGAGGTCACTTTGTTCACCCAGCCTGCTCAAGCACAACTATCCAAAGCCAGTTTCCCAGATGTCCAGATGGATTTTGGATATCACTGGGTCACAGTTCCTGGTGCCAGCCTGGGAGAGATGTTTGCCAGCAATATCTGAAATTTTCCACGTCTTCAGCAAGTGTTTCTGATGGCTACGTGTTTGTGCATCCTCAAAAGATTTCTAAGGAAACACCTCAGCTGTCTGGGGGGTACCCCAAATTTGAGTTTTATACCTATGTGGGGTAGATGAGATCCACCACCTGGCTAGATGAGCACAGGTGGTAGACTCATCTCTGAAAAGGAAAAATAACATTTTTGAATTTCCGCAAGTGTTGCAAATTGGACTACCTGGAGAGGTCCCACAAAACCCTCTCACAGGCATATAATTAGTGCATCAAAGAGTGTGACTTCATTGAATGACTAGTAACAAAACATATGCAAATGCAGGAAGGGATTACCGAAATCTTAGCAATAAGTTTTGACTGAGAATATTCACTCTGAAATGATCCAGTCAAATGTCACAGTAGTTTTTTTGGGCAGCCAGCACAGTGGTGGAAATCTCCTGTTTGAACTTCCTTCCGTATGAACAGGGAGGTGAAGGAAAGTTTGAACCTTAGCCATGTCAAACAAATACTCAGGTATTTGATATTTTCTTATTATTTTTTATATAGTCTGGTCTCTGATGTAAATTAATATAAAATTCTACTCCTAAAATGATAGGTATGGCTTTTCCAACAGAGTGTGTGATAACATACAGTTTATGCCATAACCAAGGTGAATGTTTCCTGTTGCTTAATGCTCCATTCTTAGAGATGATACCAGACATGGGTATTTATAAGCCATAAAATCTCTGTCAATATTTCAGAAAACTACTGACTGCTCACAGAATTAAAATATTACTCTAGCGATATTGGCTACTGAAATCATTAATTTCCTTTAGTTGGCACGGAATGCACCAAATGATGATAATACAATATGTGACCTCTCCAATGCTTATAAATATTATAGATGCTTTTGCAGAAGTTTCAACACCGTGTCAAAATATTTACTTACTTATTGTGGAATTAGGCTTATAATGAGCTAAAGGATCCTGCCTCATTCATCCAAAATAATTGAAGGGATAATTGAGCGAAAGCAATTTCTCCCAGCCACCTGCATGAGGAGCATTTGTTGAAATTGCCTTTTCTCTGTAACCAATTATCATGTTGGTTACTGACAGTATCACATCGAACTTCATTAACCAGCAGCTCCTGGATCCTGCAAAACGGAATGTGCTTAATTATAATCCCAGTCTACTCTGCTTATAATTGCAAATACATCCTAACTATAAAAAATTAGGTTTATTAATTGCAGCTTTAATGCTGAATGAAGCAACAGCACAACTAGATTTTGGTAGCTTGTGGTTGGCATGGAGCTTGTGGGGTTGGACAGGGAAACGCTATATTGACAACTGAAGGGTGTTTTTTCACCTTTGTAATGTCTCTCAAAACTGAGAGTGATAATGCGCTGGTTGACAACCTTGTCTTGCAGCACTTTCACTACTAAACAACAATTTTGGGAGCAGTGGAACTGAAGCAGTGGATGGGATTTAGCTGGCAGATGAAGACATCTATATTTAAGTGGCTATGTCATTTTTTAATAGAAAAATAGAATTTTTTGTGTTGGAAGAGACCTTTGAAAGTCATTTAGACCATCACTCTTCCCATTGCAGGGACACCTTCCACTATCCCAGGGTGCTCCAAGCCCCATCCAACCTGGCCTTGGACACTTCCAGGGATGGGGCAGCCACAGCTTCTCTGGGCAGCCTGTGCCAACCTTATCCATTCTGCAATCCTGTGATTTCTCTGTGTAAATACTGTTGACATCAAAAGCATTGACACCATCACAAATAAAAGGAGTGAGATAAAATCACTTGAAGTGGAGCAGGACACAGCAACAGAACTTACAGCTGAAGTATTATGTCGTTCCTGTAAATACAGATGTCTGCATCGAAGTAGTTCCTCGATTTCTTTTAGAAGTGAGTGGGAAAAACGTGGCATGGTGTGATTCCTACCACAGATTTTGGAATTTCCTGTAGGATGAGATGACCTGAAATCTGGAAACACCCGTTTCCTCATCTGACCACAATAGGAAGTCTAGTAGGCTTCCAAAGGGGTTTTCACTTTGTTATTTGCCAGAAGCGCAGGAACTGCACCTGCAGGGCTTGCTTCAGTGGGGTATTGTGCAAGCAAATTACTTGAAGAGTAATATCTAAGTTGAGAACTTAGATATTACTCTCTTGTGCTTCCATCTGAATCACATAAGGAAAGGACAAAATTTTTTTTGTTTAACTTTTTATCTATAAGAGAAGACTCATTGAACATCTGCCTACTAAGTATGAATCAAATATGGTCGCCAATATGTCTGTGTATATATATATATATGCTCAAGTGTATACACATATATGGGGTTTATGGTTTCCTCTTCATCGACATTTTGAAGGGGAGTTTTTGCCCTTTTAATCTCAAAGCTTTTAGTTCAAACATTGCTTTTCTTACAAAATTTGAATACAAAAAGTTTACAACCCTCCCTCCCCACAAAAAACGCACAAAACCCTCAAACCACATTTTCAAGATCATTTTTGGTAAGGACCTTCTTTCCTTCCAGATTAATGATCATTTTAATTGCCTTACCGTGGAGAATGTTTCCTTCCAAAACCTGCTTTTCTTTTGGAATTGGGCTGCAATCACTGCAATGATACACATAGCAAAAAGCCATTCATCACCACGGCAAGAAACTTGCCTGATGCAGGAAATTTCTAGATGAACAAGCACCATGATTTAGAATCCTGATTTTAATTTTTTTAAATTCTGCTGCCAGGAAACAAAAAAATCATTAAAACCCCCACTAAATTTGTACATGCTAGAACTACTGCTGCCACTCCTTACAAAAAAACCCAAGGAAACACAATTTAGAAGGAGATACCATCATCTGTGTCAGCAATGTGGTGCTCCTATGACATAGGAATAAGTATGAAGTAGGAGCAATGGTTAAATCATTGAGGTGGAAAAGGAACATCAGATATCCTGGCTGACGTCTTGCTTGTTTGGATGAATGCGCTGTGGAACATTGACACAAAGAAAGAATTCTGGAGTCATATAATCCAACCTCCTACTTGTTGTGGAATCGAGCAGGAATGGGCTCAATGAGAAAAATTGGTTTCTGACTCAACTCTTGGAGTTCTTAACTCCAATAAGGCTTTAAAAAAATGTTAAAAATGAGTTATTTCTGTTTAAAAAGTGATTTATTTAATAAGATATTATTACTCTTTTCCTGTTTCTATATACACAGAAATATCATCCACATATTTGATATCTGAAGATCTTCAAGATATTATGACATTATTTTATGTAGGAAATTAAATATGGTTGAAATCAAGGTTTGATAACCAGAACACTAATGTTAGGGGCTTAACTAGGTGACTTTTAAAGGTTCCTTTCCTACCCAAACCATCCTATTATTCTATGTTCAAGACTAATAATTTTTACTACCTGGATAAGTGGGTTAAAATCTACAATGAAATAATAAAAATGCCAAAACTATTGTTACCCTGGTTATTGATTTTAGGTGAACTCAGTGCTGAGCATGCTTTCAACTTTGACCAGTCAGTGGCTTTGAGACAGGAAAATACAAATTGTGTTTATTTTTAAGCACCAACTTGTTTCTACAAAGTCAGCGCAAGGAAAACGTGATTTGTCCTTGCTTAATCACCTAAGAAAACTTCTTGGATAAATCACTTCTCTTATATGATTCCTTTATATTAGGAATTTCATCCCTGAAAGAGTGGCTAGGGATTGGAACAGGCTGCCCAGGGAAGTGGTGGAGTCACCATTCCTGGGAGTGCTCAGAAAATGAGCAGAAGTGATACTGGTGATACTGATTTGTGGTGATACACAAAGGCTGGACTTGACGATCTTGGAGGTCTTTTCCAGCCTTAATGATCCTATGATTCTCTTCCCTTCTATTATTAATGGATTGGTCCATTTTAACCCTTTGGTGCACAGGTAACAAAGTCCTGTCTGTGTTTTTAACAAAGCCAGTGGGTGTTGGCACATGCTTTGTTTAACTTTGAATATAATTTTCAAATATAAAATGGAACTTACAAAGCATTAGGGGTTATATTTCAAAAATGCTGCTTTCCAGCTCCTTTGGTTAATTCTAATGTCATTTCAGAGCTGTAGCTGTCTCTGTTTTGCAACAATAGAACTCCCCAGAGGTTGGTACACCATGCATTTTTACAAATAAGCACATAAGTGTTCATTCCGTAGAATCACATAAAAGTTAGTGTTGGAATTCCCGACTGGTTTGACTCCCAAATATGACATTCCCTTGACCTGTCATTTGAGGAAGCAGACCTCACCATCCTTTTCTGAACGTGCTTTTTGTGTAACACAGAGATTGTACTCCACAGGGAATCCTGGGTGCTATTTTAATGTAATAAAGTGTAATTAATGTAATAAATATCAGCAACAGAAGCTCCTGCATGCAGCTGGCAATGTTCCACTTTCCCGTGGTACTTCAGTGATTAAAATGCCTTGAAAAAATTGCATAGGGAAAGGGCTATGTTTCTCTTCCTAAATGGAAAGTCAAATGTTTGATGTTTTCAGCCCCAGCACAAACAACTTCTGCTTCTGACTCCTTATTTCATTTTTACCCCTATGTCCCCTGAGAAAACTGTGCCTTGGACTCTTGCTCAGTGCCCAACTCAAGAGAAATGGATTCAGCATTGCAGTGGGGATGAATAATTTAACATCAGCAAGGTGGTCAGCAGAGTGGGTGGATGTTGGGAAAGAGAGGGAAATATGGATCACTGACCAGGGCTTCCCATTTAATTGTAAAGTTTGGTTAATCTGTAACAACCTTCTCCTTTCTGGAAGAGCTGCTTTATTTTAATGCCATTTTAACTTTTACCTCCATTTATGTAGCCATAATACATTCTGTACCTATATTGCTCTATATAGTGACAAACTACTGTGCATACATACGTAAATATGTATATCTACACAGAGGAAGAGGGAGAGCAAGAGAGAGGGAGTTTTTGACAGCTACTAGAATTAACTCAAATATTTCTTCAGCACAGTGAAGTCTGGTTCTTCATGCTAAGTTCTTCTAGAACACCTGGGCCTCTAAAAAAAAAAGTAAGCAATAAGTTTTAACTGAATATTAGCAGTTCAATCATGATTAAATTTAAGATAAAATAGTCAATGAAAATCCTCATATTCTATGACTTTGGTGATATTTCTTCCCCTTTCCCATTTTTCTCCCATTTTAGCATACCTATGTTATGGTTAAATTTCAACTCTTTCTTTTATTTTTTTTTTTTTAGCATGTTTTTAAGCATATATTCCTGGTATAGAGGCTGAGAATTGAACATCTAGAGAGCCACTTAAGACAGGATCCATTTCTTCCACTTTAGACATGGTCTGTATAGCTCTTTTAAGTTCCTCATCTGGACTCTTTTCGCAGTCAGGGAGAAAGAGCTCCTGGTTGCAATTAATCTCATCCTAACTGGATGGTTAATAAAGTTTATGTACATAAATTTAAATTTTCTCTCAGTTTTTGTTTTGTCAGTATTCAGGAAAGAGCTATTGTAGACTGGCTGCAGTATCACTGTAAAAGAAATATTTCCTGGAGCACATTTGATTTTGTTTTCCCTATTTCTCTGTCCAGCTGCAGAAAATACATCTGGAAGACTGAAAACAAAGGGAATGAGAAAACTGATTTTACCAACCACATTTTCTTCCAAACTGAGACCAGGCCCTTTTCCAGTGAACCCACATGCATTGATCTGGGTTTTATCATAAAGAGGAAAGTCAAACAGGTGTAGAAACCATTGTGAGTTAATTCTTTTACTACTCCATACTTAATTAGAAAGGTGAGACAAGTCTTGGAGCAGTATCAGTCTCTTCCACATAGGCTGTATGATGCACCCCACTGTGTGTGCACATATACAAATACAGATGTTCAGGAGTACTTGCTCTCACTTGAAATCCCATGTTTGCAACTGTTAGTGATTCCTCTAAGGCTGTTGTGGCATCTTAAATCTTTTTCCTGTGCCTTGTGCACAGCTGATTTAGCATGTCTAAGGCAAAAAATCACATTTTGTGGCTGTGACAGAAGTGTGAAGGTTTTTATGGAGATCAATGTGATGATGGGTGGCAAGAAGGATCAGTGGGGTTCTGAATGAAGATGTGGGTTTGCAGGAAGTTTCAGGGATGTGAAGTGGGGCTTAGGGGTGAGACCAAGAAGTTACGATGAAGATTTGAAGAGCAGTGAATGATTTCAGGAAGTTATTTCATGAAGAAAACTGCCTTTCTCCTCTCCTCTCCTCTCCTCTCCTCAAGCACCTTCCATCTCTAACATTCCTTTACAGGAATGCAGAATCATAGTATGATTTAGACTGGAAGGGATCTTAAAGATCATCAAGTTCCAATCCCCTGCCACAGGCAGGGACACCTTCCACTATTCCAGATTGCTCCAAGCCCCATCCAGCCTGGCTTTGAACACTTTCAGGGATGGGGTAGCCACAGCTTCTCTGGGAAACCTGTGCCAGGGCCTCAAGAGCCTCATTTTTAACAATATTTTTTTTATATTCAACCTAATTCTTCCCACTTTCGGTTCAAAACCGTCACTCCTTGTCCACTGCTCCTTTTTCAGGCCCTGGTGAAAAGACTATTTCTGCTTTTCTAATTGGAAAAGGACCTCTGGACCCACTGCAATAGGTCCATGTCTTTCCTATAGCAGGGAAGCCAGGTCTGGGTGCAGTACTCCAGGCTCACAGGAGTACAGGGGGACCATCCCCTGCCTTGAGCCTCTGGCCACACTTCTTGTGGCATAGCACAGAAGGTAGCTGGCCAGGATTTGCTCCCTGGGACTCTTGGGCTTCCATCGCTCCTGGGAAGACTGGGAAAGGATCTGTCTGCTCCTGCCTTGGGACAATACAATGGGGAGAAGGGTTGTAGGCAAAGGTGGGAACAGCCCTGGGAAACTGGGCTCAGGGCAGGAGAAGGCACGGCAAAGACAATGGAAGTGCTGAGAGGGACATAGAAATGTCTCCAGACACTTGCCTTACTGTAAGGCAGAAGAAAGAGAAAGAGACATTTGTCTCAGAGTTCAAATTCTGTTTTTTTCTGCATAATCTCTACCTCCAAACAGTTCAGGGGGCTGAAAACATGCTTGGACCCAATGGACTTGAAAATCTACTACAGTCTGGCTGTTATTCACTGGGACTTGATAAACTGCATAATAAGAAAATAATTACCCCAAAAGGTTTCATTGCGTTCAGGGCCACAGCCTGGAAATGACAGCAAACATTGCTCCAGGCTCCTGGTCTGACCTGGTGCAATAGGTGAGGTCAGCCCCTTACTGTCCTCTGAGGTGGATCTTGACAACAATAAAAATTTGGGCAAAAGGGAAAGATGGTTGTGTTAGGCTTTTCCCATTGTGCCTTCAGCTGAAAGGCAGGGAAAACTTACACTGAATAACAGGAGACAAGGGATCAGCCCTGTAACTCACAGAATTTTAAAAACAAACAAAAAAAACCAAATGAAAATCAACATCTGGAACTATTTAATGTCTGACTCTTTTACACAGAGGAAGCCAACCTCCAAGGCCCAGTGTGTCACATACCAAAATATTCATGTGTCCAGCTTCACATCATGGGATCAGAACATGGATATGTAGCCAGATTCCTGGACAATCTGGCAGTGGTAGTATCAGCAGCTTCCACTGGTTCGTTTTCACAAGAGCCACATTAATCACCAGTGATCACCCAGCACAAATCCATGGCTGATTATGTGATATCTTCATCCAGCACTGCTCAGGAGCCACAGATTGACAGATCAGACAACTGATGGGTTTATCTTAAAGAGGTCTCAGAAGATTTGTTGCAACACTTGTATTTCAAATTCCATTTACCCACCGATGTCTTCCAGCCTCAGTTCACCTTCTTACCTGCTTCCACGGCCACTGGAAACCAGTACACAGCTGTTTAATGCTGAAAACTTGGTGTAGAAAGTTGTGGAAGCAGAATTGAACTGAACAGCTTAAATAACAGACACATCCAAACAAAGGGAGAAGGTCCAGTGTGGAATCACAAAATCACAGAATGAGTAAGGTTGGAAGGCACTACTGGTGGGGTCATCTGATCCAACCTTCCTGCTCAAGCAGGACCATCCCAGAGCACGATGCCTGATTCACTATTGCCCGCTTCACAGTAATGGTTTCCATTTCCTATTTGAATCACATTTGGATTCAAATTCTGCCAAAGGCATCAATGAAGACTCATTTCTGTCCCCACGGCCAAGGCCTCTGACACACAGACACCCTGGATGAAGGTCTTGTAATTACATGAGGCTTTTAAATTCTCTTAAGTCACTTTTAGGACAACAAAATAAATGCCCAAGAAAACGCTGAGATTAGTTTTCCATTAGTTATCATTCTTAGTTATATATTACCCAAGGAATACTGGGCGAAGTGCAATGGTGTGGAATAAGAAAATCTGTATTCAAAGCCCATGCATACGTTGTTTTGTGCCACACCATTGTGCTTAATCCTCTGTTCAGTAAATCACACTGCAAAAACAAATTGGCATAAAAAAAATATATTCTGAAAAGAAGTAGGAAGTTCCTCCTGACTGACAGCGGCTTGCAATGCCAGGGCTTGTTCTATATTCATACTTACAAAATGCAGATTATATTTCTCTCATGCTGGCAAGCCAATAACTAAGCTTCACTGCTTTTGGCATTCACTAGATTTTTGTCATACCTCCCTAATATGCCTTAAGGGTACTTGTTGATACGAAGAATTGAAACAAAGCTTATGCTTTTGGTTGCCAAGTCACTTCAGCCAGATGGAAACACAAATCTGGAGCCAGAAAATATTATTACTGTTATTTGAATTTGGAATGTAAATGGTGGCTTTGTCTTTACCATGTGAATGTTTCTTCTGTTGTGGAAAAGTCTAACATGAGAAAATATCTATCTCCTTCAGACTTCCTTTGTTGCTGTCCTAGCAAGTCGGCTTGAATATGTTGCGAGGTCTAAAATCCAGTTATAAAATAAATAAATAATAAAGAAATGTTCCATGTTCCTTTGTGGAATTTATTTTCTCTTCAGCTGAGGAAGAAATAACAGTGAATAAAGGGTGTAAGACAAAGCCAGACAAATCCCAGCAGAGCACTGCACATGTATTTAACACAGAAGGATTAACATCCCTAAGAGTTCTTCTTGATGCCTTTAAATGAAGACTGGTTGTCTTTATGGAATATCTATTCCTATGCAACTTCAGGGGGTTTTAGGGTAATACAGTGGTATATCAATATTAGGATATCATTGCTGTATTGCACGAAAGATGTTAGAGGTTGTAACCATCCCTTTATAAATCTATGAAATTCCAAAGTCAACAGGAAAGGTCTTAATTTGTTGGGATTGTGCTCAGGACATCAGTAAAATAGCAGTACTTTCTGATTGCTTGTGACCTTCTTGTATAAATATTAATTTCCTCCATAATTTTTCTGGGAAGATGTAATGAAAGGAGAAAAGTGACATAAAATAGAGCATCATGCATGATACTCTATGCATGAGCATAGAGCATGTTGCAGTATCACTGCAACAACTGAACTGATTCAATAAAAGGAGTTGTTTCCCCTGTTTGAAATAAAAAAGACACTGGGGTACTGTTCGGAATATCAGGGTTTTTTTTATTTACTCCTGAGACAGGAAATGAAAATTATCTTCAAAATATAATTAGCCAATGTGTACCATCATGGAATCATAGAATCTCAAAGTCACAGAAACGGAGAATGGTTTGGGTTGGAAGGCACATTAAGGATCTTCTATTTCCCAACCTCCGGCCATGGGCAGGGACACCTTTCACTATCCGTGGTTGCTCCAAGCCCCATCCAACCTGCCCTTGAACACTTCCAGGGATGAGGCAGACACAACTTCTATGTGCAACGCTGTGCATTATTTAACAGAAACTAGCTGGGTTTAGCAGGGGTCACACGATACTGCACAGTGTCAGCTGAGAAGGGAGAAGCCTTTAGCAGCTGTTCTTACATCGGTGCAGTCAATGCAGCCCCATCCTGTTACACCAGAAGCTCCTTATTCTCTCCAGGAGAGATCAGATTAAGTTGACACTTGTGGCCATCCTGGCTGCAGTATCAATTTCCCCTGTTCTACATCAGGCAGCAGTGAAATAACCAGGTTCATTAAGCTTTCCCCAGGCTGGGACCGGTCTGGACTTCTCTGCAGAGTGATGGTTCTCAAGAAAGGTGCCATATTTTCTTCAGACGTGGAGCTGCTCACGGAAATAAAAACTGATGGGCACACACTGTAGGAAACACCATCCTTTTTTTTTTTAACTTTGCAATTTTATCTTCTGTCCAGGCCAGTGAGACTGGAGAGAAGCAGCATCGGTGAGGCCAGGTCACAACCTAAGGGAAAAAGCGAGAATTGAGGAGAAATCATATTTTACGTATTCTTTGCCTCCTATCAAACAAACAACAGGAGAACTGGGGACTTTTCCTAACGCACATGAGTCCCCAGGGATGGCGGTGCCGTGCCGGGTCCCCAGCGCTGCAGCACCCGGGGCCCTGCATCCCGCTGGCTGCTGTCCGAGCCGGGAGACAGATGGTCTGGGAGCCTGCAAAAACACGAGGATCGGCGCTTCCAGGGCAATCTGCACGCGTGCAGCCTTTCCAGGGCTGATCCGAGCCTTCCAGCCTGCGCAGCCCCGGTGGAGCCCGGCCAGTGCCACCGCCTAAAGGCGCTGCTGTGACAGACCAGATTGTCCCTCGCTGGCAGCAGCTGCCAGGGTACCCGGGGATCGCACGTGTACCAACATTGCTGAAAGAATCCAGCGCACAGCTTCTCTTTCTCTCTCTTTCTCTCTCTCTTCTTCTTCTTTTTTTTTTTTTTTTTACTGATATATCTTCGTTTCTGGCTGTCTCTCCTCATGCGGGATAAGTTTTCTGAGCTGTAAAAAAAAAAAAAATCCCCGTTCCCCAAAGCTCTGGAGCTCCTGCGTGACGATAAAACCCGTGTCTGCGGGCACTGCGGGTTTTAGCAGCGGCTAAAAGCACCATCTAGCGGCATCGGGGGAGTTTACGGGGAACGGAGCCATTCTGGTTTGTTTGGAATCATAAAACCGTCAAAGTCTGAAAAGACCTCTAAGATAATCGAGTGCCACATCTACATGTCTGTTAAGAGTTTCCAGGGATGGCGACTCCAACACCTCCCTTGGCAACCTGTTCCAGTGATTAACCACCCTTTTGGCGAAGAAATTGTTCCTAATATCCAATCTAAATATCCCTGGCACAAGTCGAGGCCATTTGCTCTTCCCTTATCGTTCCCTGGGAGAAGAGACGAGAGACTGAGCCCCACCTGGCTGCACCCTCCTGTCAGGGAGTTGTGCAGAGCCACAAGGTTCCCCCCGAGCCTCTTTTTCTCCAGGCTGAGCTCCTTTCCCTGCTCCCTCAGCTGCTCGTCATCAGACACTTGTGCTCCAGACCCTTCCCCAGCTCCCTTCCCTTCTCTGGACACTCCCCAGCCCCTCAGTGTCTTTCTTGTCGTGAGGGGCACAGAACTGGACTCAGGATTTTAGGTGTGATCTCAGCAGTGCCCAGCACAGGGGGACATCACTGCCCTGCTGCTGCTGGCCATGCTATTTTTGCACTGGCCAGGTGCCATCGGCCTTCTTGGCCACCTGGGCACATCTGGTTTGTATTCAGCCACTGCTGACCAGCACTTTTTCTAGCTGTGAGATCTAGAGAGAAAAAGATCTAGATCCAGATCTTTTTCTAGCTTTCCAGCCACTCTGGTCCAGCCTGTAGTGCTGCAGGAGTTGTGGTGACCCAAATGCAGAACCCAGCATTTCTCCTTGCTGGACCTCATGCAATTTTCAGTGAATAAAATGAAGTCACAGACAGCAGAGGTTTCAGCACCTTCCTCTTGTGTTTTTCTCCATGGCAGCTGCTGAAATATGCTTCCTTCATGAAAGACAAGCTTGCAGGATGCACAGAAGAGTAAACCCTGCTTCACTGCAGGTTCCACACCTTGCTGTCCCCCAGGCCACTCCTTTGCCGCCTCACAAACAAGATAGTAACAGTTTTGTGCTCTTCTCACAGAAACTGCCAGTAAATCCTTCAGACACCACTTAGATACTGCAGAGAGGAAAGGATCTAGAGGACTTGTTCTGCTCTTTTTATTCAAGCTAGAGGAATTATTCTGCTCTTTTCTGCCCACTTGCCACTGTCCTACCTCTCCTCCTCCTATCCCCCAAGACTTCAGTCAGCCATAAGATCATAAAACCTAAATCAAAATAATTCAGGTCAAAAAAGTCTTCCAAGATCATGAAGTCCAATCTTCCTACTTGGGTTCAGAACAGGATATGTTATTATTGGTGGCAACAAATCACACCTTCAGACACAACACTCATCTTTGATCTGCACCTTACCCCAGCTGTCAGACTGAAAGACCAAACTCCTTCAGTTCTACCCCAACAGACACATGGATTCACCTGTCTTACAGGGGTCTCACTCTCTAGAAACACATATAGAATGGTTTGGGTTGGAAGGGACCTTGTATAAATCTGTTCATCCAGTTCCACACTCCTGCCATGGGCAGGGACCCCCTCCACTATCCCAGGTTGCTCCAAGCCCCATCCAACCTGCCCTTCCAGACATGAGGCAGCCACAGCTTCTCTTGGCAACCTGTGACAGGCCCTCACCATCCCCACAGGGAAGAATTTCTACCTAATATCTAATTTAAATCTCTCCTTCTGCAGCTTAAAGCCATCCTCCCCTTGTCTTATTGCTAAATCACTGTATCTGTCCTGCCATGGTGTCTTACTTCTATTGTGTAGGATTTCCCACCCCATCCACACATCTAAAACGATGCAGGCCTGAGGCACCTAGAGACTAATACTGGAATGATGGAACTAAACTCTTGGGTAGTAGATTAATGATGGAGAAGAAGGGCAGGAACCAAAAGCCAGGCCTTCACTGCCTGAGTTCATGCATACTGCTTTATCAAATTTGAAGGCACATGTATTAAAATTTCTCTTTTCAATCAAGCAGCCACCCCTATCCACATAACTGATCTATCTCCCTGCCTTTATCTCCTTCCCCATGTATTGTATCCTGCATTGCCCTTGTTATTATTATTACCTTTTATTACCAGCCTTGCTTCCTGCTGACTGGAAACATCAAAGGTCAGCTTCAGATGTTGAGATCATTAAGAAACTTAAAATTGGGACTTTAAATAAACTGGGGAGGTCTCAGAAATACCAGCTGCTATTCTCTGATGCATCTTCAAGAACCCAATGTCGTGTGAGAGAAGCATGAAAGGACTGCTTGGTGCTGGGATGCTGAGAGTAGCTCTGAAGTCCTTCTTCTAAGCAAAGTATTGGCTATGGGATAATTCCAGTTTTCGTCCCAGTCATTTTCAGTCTCAATAAGAACTCCAGCACATTTCTCACCTGATCACACAGAGCAGTTTGGAGTCAGCCTCATTTCAATGGCTTGGGCTTCATTTCTTCAGCAAGAGATGTCAAAATCTCATGGAAATCATTGGTTTCACCAGTCTGGGGAACTTCTACTGCAGAAATTACTTGTTTTCTGTAATCCATGTCCAGCTGCTGGACTAAGAGGAATTAACAAGGGTAGTGACCCCCCCCTAGGCCTGAAAATCCATGAACTTTGATTCTTGCCTCCTGGCTACCTCAGTGGTAGGTCAGTTCCTTTATGGAGATGGGATTTGAAATTGTGAGGATGAAATTAGTTGCAATAAATGACATAGGTTAAGAAAATAAACAATCCTTATTTTTCATATCAAATGAAGGCGGAATATATCTTGCTCACCTGCTAATTACCAGAAAATATTTAGATTTGTCTTAAATCTAAAAATATTTAAATAAAATATTTCTGTCCATATGACTGTTATATAATTACAATAGTACATAGTTAACACTTTGACAGATTAAGTTAATGAAATTTGCTTATACAACTACTGTTTATACATTTTTAAAAGGCTTCATTTTAAACTCTCTAACCTAGAAAAAACTCTTTTCTTTCTCTGTAATGCTCCATATCTGGACTGTTGGGGTTGGGGTTTTGGCCAGCTAAATTTAAGCAGAAGTCCAAAAATCAGGCAGAAAAAGCAGACAATGTACCTTTAATATACTGAGACACAAACACTCCTTGGTGATATAAGCTTAGCCAAGTGGCATCTCTTAAGCTTCTTGTAACTCTTTTTGAGGTGAAAAAGCAGGTCTTGGAGCATAAACAACAACATGAGTAACAGTAATTAATGACTGTGGTCTCTAAGCCCAGCTGGAAGTGTGAACCAAGGCGACATTGGTGTGAAACAGCAGCTCCTGCCTTCTGCTGAGTTACAGAATCAGCTTGAGCCAGGGAATAAAAGGAGGATTTTAGTGTAAGAAAGGGGTGATGAGAGAGGAGAAAGGGGGAGCAAGGGACACAGGAAAGCATTTTGGTGGAAGGGCATTCCAGAATCAGTAAGGACAGTAACATTCCTGATACAATATAATTCCCTGGCTTTTCACTGGGAAAGACTGGATATGTCCCAGCTGAACTGCTTTCAGTTGTGCAGGAGAGCAGTACCCTGCATCCCAAAACTGCTAATATAATTCGGGAGTGGGTACAAGAAGCAAACTTGTTATTCAGGAAAACAACCTGTTCCAAATCTGTGTTTGTCTTTAAGCTGCTGAAGCTGACAGCAGTTAAGCACATGCTTGACTGGGGAGATACACACATCCTTAGAAGCATACACAGATCTTAGATTTTGCTTTAATTTTTCCTGAATCCAAGTTTTTGGGTTTATTAGTACAGTTACAGCATCACATATGGGTAGCTTTACAAAGCAAAGATGAACACAGCACAGAGAGAAGGGAGAGGCAGAAAACTCAGAGCAAAACATGAAGATCATCAGTCCACGCTGACTTCATCTGCAGAATTTTACTTAATACTTAAATTAAATTAATCCTCATTCTGGGGTAGCTTAATTCTTGTGATCTTTGCCTTAGCAACACTTTCTTTCCTTTTTCATTCTGCTTTTCCGTTGTAGTGAAACACATGCAAATTCTGATACAGAACAATCTGATTTCTTATGCCTTTGAAAGCCTAAACTCTGCTGACAAGACAGGTTAATGCTGATTTGTCAATAGTTCATATCCACTGCACAGAGAAAATGCAGATATAAGATAAAATGTGATGGCTTTAGAGAGAGATTGAACTTAATCTGTTCTGTCTGGATGTACAGCCATTTGAAGTTTCAAAATGCTTTCTCAAAAATATTTCTCCAGACAACACATAATCTTTAGAGGTGTTAAAATCAAGGAAAATATTAGAAAATAAAAGGGATAATCGACTTAATATAACCCAATCACAAGCCACAGAATAGTGTGAAGTGAGGTGGGATCCCTTTAGAAGACATATCACTGCAGATGAGTGGGAGTCCTTTCTGGAATGTGATAAAATCAGGAATATTTAAAGGATGGACAAAAAAATTTTATTACAGACAGATTGGCTAGCTGTGCAGGTTGGAGTAGAAAAGATCCTTTGAATCCTAAAAAAGCAAAATGCAGAATTAGCAGAGAAAAAACCCCCTTCAACTGCTCCTCCCATCATCACTGCCCAGCATCACGTGTATTCCTACATCACACCACACACTGGTCATGAAAATACAGAAGTTTCCCTATGCCAGCCCTCTCCCATGTTGTCTACTCATGGGCTCTGGGAACAAAGAACTGACTCACCAAAATTAGTTCATTATTATTGTTAAAACTACAAAATAAATTTTTTCTTTGGAAAGGTGAAGAGTACTGCACCAGGTTTCACAACCAAAGGCCATGGACCAAAGAGTTGTCCTTCAAAAAGATGCCTTGAAAGCTTGTGGTCTGGCAGATAAATTGACTGATTATTCATTTTTCATTTTATGTGCAGCTTTGTTAAGAAAAGTACAGCAAATGCTTTGTCCTATCAGCACTCAATGTAAGATTTCGACCCTTAGAGGGTTTAGTCTCTTGACTCCTCTACAGCTGTTGGAAAACAGGAGCTGGAAACAAACCTCAGTGCTAAATACCTGCTGAGTATTTGGTACTTGCATAGTTCAGGGGAGGAATCTGGGCAGAAAAGCCCAGTTTCAAAAAGGAGCCACCACAGAAGTTGAATACTATTTTATGGGGAAGGAGCTATCTGACTTGGCTTCATTACAGATTCACACATTCAATCACACCAACATCACTTTTCAAATACCATCTCTTACAAATGGATGTTGTTAACTTTTCCCGACAGTAAAGGCACAGCATGTGATTTTCATCCATCAGAGGAAGCTTAATAAATCAACCAGTACATTACAGCTTCACGCCAAGTTAGCACCTTCATCATGGAATGAAATTAGCAAAGCAAATACACTGGCTAATTGTGAAATATGCTAATTACCAGCTCAACCCGTGAAATAAGGCATGAGTGATGTGTGACGAGCTTTGTACAGAGTCGTGAACGCTTGGAAATGCGACACTTAAATAAAGTCTAAAACTGCTTATGCAGAGAGAAAGGAGAACAGACAGGGCTAGGGAACAGGCATGGTGGAAAAATATTTTCATAAGAAGTTTGAAACCTTTTCGCTTCTGCTACTCTCATGGGATTAAAGGCTGGGAGTAGGGAAATGCGCTGATAACAGGCTACAGACCATTTTCCATCTATTTCACACCAATCTGAATCTATTCAAGGTCATTACCAAAGAGAACTGGGCTACCAGTTTGGGAAAAATTCACAAGTTGGCACAGTTTGACTTGAAGTCAACAGCATGGTGGTTTTCCATTGGTAGAGAATTTGTCCTTTTATTTGATGAATTCAGACTCTTTTGCTCACCAACCAGGCACTGACAGTTGGGCTTTGCAAATGTCTTCATTATTGAGAACAGGAAGATGATTCATCAGCCTAGGGCTTTCTCTGCCATTCACCTTGGCTCTTATGGAGACTCTTATTTCCGTTTCCACACAAATCTCCTACTTGTGTTTTTGTACTTGTCTTCTAAATTATGTAGTGTTTTCTCTATTTAAACTCCTCCTCCCCAGATTTTCACCCTGCTAGAGGAGGGGGAAAAAGGCTCTGAGAGAAAGATAAAGTCCTAGTGTGGTTCATCAAGAAGGGAAGGCTTCACAGATGCAGGGAATGTGTCCTGTTTTATATGGTTTTCCATAGTGCCCAACCCCTCTGCTCTTGTGAAACTCCACCTGGAATTCTGCATCCAGCTCTGGGTCTGCTCACAAGAAGGCATAAGAAGGATGCTCACTTATTGGAACAAGTCCAGAGGAGGCCACCCACATGATCCAAGGGCAGTCTCTGCTATGGGGACAGGCTGAGAGAGCTGGGGTTGTTCAGCTTGGAGAAGAGAAGGCTCCGGAGAGAACTTAAACCACTTCCAGTGCCTAAAATGGCTCCATGAAAACTGGAGAGGGACTTTTTGCGAGGGCATGGAGAGACAGGACGAGAGGAAATAGCTTTAAGGTGAAAGAGGGCAGGTTTGGATTAGATATTAAGATGAAATTCTTGCCTGTGAGGGTGATGAGGACCTGACACAGACTGCCAACAGAAGCTGTGGCTGCCCCATCCCTGGAAGTGTTTAAGGCCAGGTTGGATGGGGCTTGGAGCAACCTGGTCCAGTTGAAGGTGTCCCTACCCATGGCAGGGATGTGGAACAAGACGATTCTTTATGTCCTTTCCAACCCAAGCCATTCTGTGATTCTGTGAATCTATGATTACATGATAACTCTTATCTCTTCAGCTCTTTCCATGGAGGTGGACTCACAAGATTTACTCAGATATAGGGTTGAGGTTCAGAGCCAAGCCTTCAGAGGCTTTGAAGATGTCTGAAAATGGCCTTATATTTTGATTTCTGAATATGGGATTAAGCCTTTTTCTGTAACAAATAAGAAAAGTCTGTATCTTTGAAAATTCTCTTCAGAAAATTGGTACCTGGAGCATTCCCAGCTATCCTTTAGATTGGCATAAGTTCTCATGCAAGGTTTTTTTTAAAAAAAAACCTGAAAAAAAATAGTATCTCCATGATCACTTTCATTTACACAGCACAATGCTATTGCCAGAACATCCCATCTCCAGCTTTTTACACACTCACCTTCCCTCATGTCCATATGTGTGTGATGGGTGTTTGTAAACTGGAGTCAAACTGCAGCAGCTCTTTGCCTCCAGAAACCACAGAACAAAATAATGGGTGACCAAGATGAGTGGAAAGTAGCTTGAAAGTTTTGTGAGGGGAGGTTTTAGTTCAATATTAGGAAAAAGCTCTTCACCCAGGGGGTGGTTGAACACTGGAATAGTCTCCCCAGGGAAGTGGTCGCGGCGCCAAGGCTGAGAGCTCAAGAAGCATTTCTACAATGTGCTCAGGCACAGGGTGGGATTTGGAGTGTCCTTTGCAAGGCCAGGAGTGAGATCAATGATCCTTACGGGTCCCTTCCAACCCAGCACATTCTATAAATCTATGATTCTATGAAATATTAATGACCCTGTAAGTTTTCTAGCTAGACAGTCTGAGAGGCAGAATTCTGGCAGAAGTCAGATTCTGGCTTATCCCAACACAGAATGGTTCGGGTTGGAAGGGATCACAGCGGCTCATTTGGTCTAACCTCCCACTCAAGCAGAATAACCCAGAGCACAGGGCACAGGATTGTGTCCAGACAGTTCTGGAATATCTCCAGTGAGGGAGACTCCACACCCTCTCTGAGCAATCTGTTCAGGGCTCGGTCACTGCACAGGACAGAAGTTCTGCCTCATGTCCAGGTGGAACTTGCTGGGATCAGTTCCTGTCTGTTCCTCTGGTGCCATTGCTGGGCCCCGTGGAGCAGAGCTGGGCCCTGCTCTGAGCCCTCCCTGCACACAGGGACACACAGGGCTCAGGGCCCCTCTCAGCTGTGCCTCCTCTCGAGGCTGAGCAGCCCCAGCTCCCTCAGCCTTTCCTCGTCAGGGAGATGCTCCAGTCCCTTCATCATCTTTGTCACCCTGCGCTGGACCCACTCCAGGAGCTCCACGTCTCCCTTGTCCTGTGGAGCCCAGAACTGGACACAGCACTCCAGATGTGCCTCAGCAGGGCTGAGCAGAGGGGCAGGATCATCTTCCTCAGCCTGATGGGACACAACTGGCAGGATTTTCTTAGGTGTATTTCACAGAATCCCATGCAATGCTGGCAGCAAATAAAACCCAATTTTTATTTTTTGGCAAGACCTCTGATTCACGTTTTGCTTCCCAGGGGGTTGTCTTGAGGCTGCAGAGCAAGGAGCACTTAAAACAAACATACATGTGTTTGATGAATGGAAGAGCTACTCTCCAATTTTATTTTTTTTTAATGTTGCATCTTGAAGGATTAAATAGCTGAGCCAATTTATCAAAAGTTTGTTGCTGTATCCCAGCAAGAGGATGCCCACCCCTGGAAGTGTTCAAAGCCAGTCTGGACGTGGCTCTGAGCAACCTGGTTTAGGGGAAGTTTTCCCAGCTCATGGCAGAGTGTTGGAACGAGATGAGCTTTACAGTCCCTTCCAACCCAAAACATTCTGTGATTCTATGGTTCTATGGTTCTATGCCCCACCCTGTTGTGAAAGGCTGGGTGTTGCTTCTGTCATAGAATCATTAGAATTTAGTTTGGAAAAGACCTTTAAGATCATGAAGTCCAGCTGATAACCCAGACCACCACCATGTTCACCATTAAACCACGTCCTCGGGTGACATATCCACATACAGTTTGAACACTTCCAGGAATGGCAACTCCACAGCTTCTCTGGGCAGCCTGTTCCAGTGCCTGACCATCCTTTCTGTGAAGAGATTTTTCCTAATATCCAAACTAAACCTCCCCTGTCACACCTTGATGTCTTTTCCTCTATTTCTGGTACTTCTTACCTATGAGAAGAACCTGACCCCCACCTGGCTGTACCCTCCTGTCAGGGAGCTGTAGAGAGTGAGAAGATCCCTCTGAGCCTCCTTTTCTCCAGGCTGTACCCTCCCCAGCTCCCTCAGCTTTTCCACATCAGGCTTATTCTCCAGACCCTTCCCCAGATCCATTCCCTTCCCTGGACATGCTCCAGCCCCTCAATGCCTTTCAGAAACAGCCCAAAGCAAATGAGATTTCAAACTCTGCTAAATTGTGGAATTAGACTTCATTAACCTCATTTTCCTCTCATTTTCTGGTGGCCTGAATCAGTCACTAAAGTCATGCCTGCATGAAGCTGATCAGTCTGACAGGAGACTCAGGCGTGAGATTTTAGCATTTGGAATTTTTAGGTGTATAAAAGACATGGTGGGGGGGAGCAGGATGATGTAAAGAGACCCAGTGTATTTAGAGGAACTTACACGTTCTTCAGTGCATTTCCCTTGACAGTTTGCAGAAATACAGTGAGTCAGCTGTCATCATATAATATATTAGTATAAAACAGTGTAAAAAGGGACAATATGCTTAGGCACTGATTAAAGAGAAAAGGGGAAAGGAAAAAAACCCTCCAAACAACCAAGCTCTTTGTTAGTGAAAGGGAATTGTGTGAAAGTTTGGAAATGTGCCTCTGCTCAACTTCAGGAATTAGTTTTGAATTAGTTGGAAGTATTTTCATTCCGGCTGCACACCAGCCCAAAGACCACCTGCTGTGAAATAAAGGAGCACAGACCAGTGGTTATTATAGCAATAGCCATAAGTTTATTGCTTTTTGGTACTAAACTTAAATCTTAGTAATTTTGAATTACTGAGTTAGCTTAGATTTATGGAGATGCAGGATCATTTAGAACTGCAGTCATTCCAGAAGGATATATTATCTAAACCAATTTTCTTATAGTGATGCAATTGCAATACCCTAGTTACGGTTGTATCAGCCTTTCCATTATAAACTCCTATTTTCAGGGGCTTGTAATTTGACCATAAAAATTCACTCCTTGTTGAAACGTGGCATACAAGGTCTGAGATGAACAGCTTTTTTTTTTCTTTCAAAATTTAAAGAAAGAAAAAAAAATAGATCTGTTCAGCCACTTCTAATGTTCCAATTCTACCAACAACAAAAGTGACCAAGCAGAAGTTGGCTGTTTGACATCCTTCAGTGTCCTTTTGCCATAATTCAGAGGAGACTCTTCTTGGCAGCTTGAACATGGCAAATTCTAGTGGAAGGTGTCCCAGTCCATGGCAGGGGGGCTCAATTAGGTGATTTTTAAGGCATCTTCCAAACCAAATTTTTCTAAGGTCCTGTATTTCTATGAAATTTCTCCTGTGGTCTGATGGGGAGGAAAACCAATCATACACATTTTTGGAACCACTTGGGGGAAGATTTGCACTTCTGTATAGCTTCTCTAACGTGTGTGAATGAGCCTTCGAGATTCATATAACAGTTGCAAACAATTTTGTAAGACTCTCTAGATACTAAATGATGGCTTAAATTTTAGAAAGCTTTAGAAAGTGAAGCAGTAGAAACATTATCAACCTCTTTCTGTTAAAAAATTCCCATGACTGTAATTGAGCTAAAATATTAATGTTTACCCAAATTATTTCAACATTGATTCAATTTCTTAATTTTAATTCTGATTTATTTATTAGCATTCCCTCATAAATGAGGGATGCTGATATATTAGCTCAACCTGCTAATTTCTGATGTCTCTCTCTATCCACTAGAAGGCACACCTTACATTCTGATTAATGTATTTACAAACTGGAGGTTTATTCTGAACCATGTTTAAAAGCACTTTTTTTTTTCTATCTGATCTTACAATAATGCAGATAAGGCCTGACATTTCAACCAACACAAAATATATTAGTTTTGGCTTTAGCATTAAATGAATCTAGCAATGATTATTTTGCCTCTGGCTGCTAATTATTTCCGTGCGGTATTTGAGAAATACTTAAAACCATGGACTGTGTAAACCTACAGCAAAGTTTGCTAAGGCACAGTTGGATGAAGCACCTGCACAGCAATTGCTTGGGAAAAGGCTTTTCTTAATCTCATGGTGCATTTAGCTGCAACTGAGACTCTGGAAAATCACCCCCTATGTAAGCAGTGCTTTAAACTATGAGAAGGATTTGTATTTTTGTTTACATCTCCTGTGGTTAATAGGCCATAGCAATGGAAGGTTTGGGTTAACCTCAGGAAGGACGTCACACTCTCCTGTTCCTTGAGGGGCTGATCTGATGTTCAAGGAATTCAATGGCAAAGTGCCTATTGATAGCAAAGAATTGAGATTAAATTGACAATAATAATAAAACTCCTCGTGCAATGTATTGTATTCCTAAAAATCTGGACCTTGACATGATTAGAAAGTGGAAATTACAGAATAGACATACATTTCACAGCTATCTAAAATGAATGTTTCTGATGAGGAATTAGAATAAGTGCCACCCCTAAGATCTAAGGTACAAATCTGGGTCTGATTTATGGAAATGGGTATTTATTAATGTATAAAAAGGTGAAACTTCTTTTTCTATTACTGAGACTGTCATATTATTTAAATCCTCTAAAACTGACTTTTATTTAATCCTGTAATTATGAACAAAGTTGGCAGAAATTTGAAGTAGCATAAAAAGCTAGGGATAACACCAGGATTTATTTCTGCTTGCATCTGGATCTTCAACCTCAGGAATACAAACTTTTATACTAGCCAAACAATTTAAAGTGCTTACAGCTTACTTTAATCAGCCAGAATATCTCAAAACCAAAACAGAAGTGTTGTACAGAAAATTATTTGCCATCCATGGAGTCCTGGAAAGTGCTGATCATGGAATTATAGAATCACTGAATGGTTAGGGTTGGAGAGGACCTTTAAAATCCTCCAGTTTCAACTCCCTGCCATGGGCAGGGACACCTTCCACTACCCCAGGTTGCTTCAAGCCCTGTCCAACCTGGCCCTGAACACTTCAGGGGTGGAAGAGGTGCCTTGAAAGCAGTTTTCCTGTAGACATAAATACGTAACTTTAATCAAGCAAACTTGGTAATCTTGGTTTAATGCTGAGCTCTTGAAATATTTTACTGCTTTTATATTTTAAGATTGCATTATGGGCTTTATAATCAGTACAATTAAAGATTTCTCTAATTTGTATTGGAGCCCGTGAGACTGGGCAGTTTTTGGAGATCAGCTCTGATGATGATATTTTTCTTAGAATAGAAAATATCAACTCAGGAACTATCAGCTTTTCTGTCTACAAAATCAAGGCTTGGAAGAATCACAAATTGGAGGCATTCTTCAGATTTAGAAAATGGATTTTACATCCAGTAGCGTTCTGTAGGGGAAAAAAAAAATGAATTAGATATCCAAAGAAATTGGTTGGTCTCTCTACATACCCCAGCATCTCGAAGGAGCAATTCAGAGTTATTTGTCTCTCTTATTCAGGGCTTATTTTGATGATGGCCTGAGCACAGCTTCAGTTTCAGTGGACTTTGTCCCCAGTCTATTAAGTGATGCCTCCATGGAAAACCCAGGAGGAATTGTCCCCAGCAGGTGGAATTGGCCTGCACTTTCCTAATTCCATATAAAATTTATTGAATACATATATAATATATATAACATTTAAGACAGCATGGGGTTTTTTTATGCTCTCTCTGATGGCAGTGAGACAGAGGTGAATAACTCAAAATCAGAACTGGCAGAAAAGTGTCTCTAAACCATGATAATTTTAAATTTTCACACTTTTTTTCCCAATTCTGGTAGAAGATGAGAGAGTGAAATAGCAAAGATTTTTACTAGACAAAATAAAACAAAATAGATACTATTTTGGAACAGGTCAAAAAATTGTTTGTTTTCATCCTTTTAAAGCATTTTGTTTCCAAACCAGGTTTTTTTTACACATTCTTAAGTGGCAAATTAACTCACAGTTTGGAATGCTCTTGAGATAGAAACATCCTTGAAAATGATGCTTTCTCACACACTAAAAAATTTGTTTCTGTGAAATTGGCATATTCTAATATTCTGCTTAGGGGGAAAAAAATAAAAAGCTTCAGTTGGAAAATTTCTGAACAGAATCACTAAAAATACATGGCTATTGGGAAAGGTGGCAGGAAAGGTTTGGATGGCAGCTTATCTTTCCTGTTGATTTTTACCCAGCTTTGGTTTAGCCACTGTCAGTGAGAGGACTCCTGTCTTTGTCAAGAGTTAATTTAGCTCCTGTTTTCAGGTATTCCATCTTCATTTCTAAAACTGCCTACTGCCTTCTTCCCACATGGAAGATTTATTCACACATGCTTCTTGCTTCCTCAGCAAAACAGGGAGCTGAATTCTCATGGGATCTCACCTTATAGCTCTGATATCTTTTATTCTTGCTTTCCACATTGGGAAAGAACAATAGCTTATATTTGATTTTATTTCATTTTAGTATTCTTATCCTAAAATTCATTGCTCTGGATTAAAATCTGGGTTAAAAAAAAAAAAAAAGTGTGACAGCACTGGCAAAGATAACCACTTTTACCAAAGACAAACAGGGGTGCTGAAATGGATGATCTTTTGGGTCCCTTCCAACCCAAATTCCATGAATTGGAGAGTTGGAAAAATTCTTGTGCTTATTTCAAGACAAGCAAAAAATTCTATTGATTATGTAGAGAAAATGGAAATCATCATAAGGAGAGGAATGGATTTACATTAAGGGATGAGTCACTACCAGCAAATAAAATGGACCATGGACCTTTCACTAGAGAGACATGGCATTATGGAATGGTAGCTGCTTCCAAACAAAGTTGTGTTGAGGAATCTGATAACAAGTGGTGGGAAGACTGTGGGACCCAGCTCAAACCTGTGCCTGGTTTGCTAGTTTGTATAGATGTAGTCTCGGGAATTTGCTGCTGTTCTTCCCTATACTTTACTTAATATATATTTTACAAAGAAATAAAACCTCAGAAAACACACTCCACCTGCTTATGTCTGTTTCCCCATTTGCTAATGGGCATAAAAATCCTGACCTCTTTTGCAAAGATCCTTGAAATCTGCTGACAGAAAGTGCTATATGTCAGCAGAGTTTTTTTGTCAGCATTATCAACATAATTTCTAAAGACAACAAATTTAGATCACAAAGTCATTGCTAGGGAGTGAAGCAACTTTGGCACCACTCATTGCAATGTAGAACTATTGGTGTGATTAGGGCCAATAAAGTTGGGACAACTTGGGTTCTTCCAGCCAAAAATGTGGCTTGCTGGCAAGTAGAAAACTGGCTGAACCTCCGCCAGATACTGCATGCACAGCTGTATAGATTATGTGCCATTGCTTTTCCATCAGTAAAACAGGGCCACAAATCCAACTGTTCATGACTGGACTGAAGTTGAAATGGAATTCAATAAGGAAAAAAAAAAACCAAAAACAAAAACACCATGACCTTGAAACAAGAACTTAAATATAATTTTGGCCAGTTTATCTTCACTGGTTTTTCTTCATACGAATCCATGAAGTGCAAACTAGTAGCATTAGTTAATTTATTACTATAGGGATGAGAAACCCTTGTTCTGATCCAGAACTCTACTGAGACATGCAAAAAACCAAAAAACTAAAAAAACCCAAAGACAGAGAATGAACTAGAGTGTGTTCACTATTCTAAGGAACTGAGAAAAGTTCTCTCAGAGAGTGACATATTCAGGGTGCAATATGTGCCTAGGATCACTGTTTTAGGAAAGCACCAAATATTTCTGTAAAAATATTCCCTTTCTCTCTGTTTCTTGTAACCAAGGTGTCTAAATGACCATGGAAACAAGGACAGAATCCTCTGGCATTTCCCCCTTCACCTGCTGAGGTAGGGTCTAAAGATAAAAATATTCTGAAAATCATGGTAAGGGAAAGTTTAGAGGCACTGGAAGAAACTGGAACAAGGCAGCTACAGACAATAAAAGAGAGTATAACCTGATTTCAAGAAAAACATTTTGGATTTTCTTGGTTAACTTCACAAAAAGACCCAAGAAATATGACTCTGGGAAGCTTTTTCTGATGTACGACTAAAGAGGATAATAACACGACTCAAATTCATTTAGTGGAGGGTTTAGGAGTCAATTCTGAATGGTACAATCAGGAACAGTGAAAAATGAAACCCCCCATTTATGAAGTCAAGTGTGATATAACTTTACACTGAGTGGTCAGATGTATCATTAACATGTTCCAGCTTGTTAATTTATTATTCTTTGAATAAAGATCTAAATTTGTAATGCTAAGTACCACAACAATCTGAATTAGAGAGAGACCAAACGTTCCTCGTAGTCATAATGTGTTAATCTTTAATCTTCACTTCTTTTAGAAAATATTAAAATTTATAGCTAAGACTTTGAATAATCTTGTTTTGAATAAATACTGAGGTTAGACACCACAGTTAGTGCCTGTAAGGACAGGACAGCACTGAGTGTCTTGAGCTGTCATGACCAGGTACCCTTACCTTGCTTAAAACATTGCTTACATTAACAGTAACCAAATAGACCAAAAGGCAAAATGAATAAACACATCAAACACAGAGTGGAGTCATTGTCGATTTCTTCTTTGAAAAAATAAATTAATTAATAAATAAAATTTGTTGTCTTCTAGGGTAAATAGAATTTTCTTGTTCAGTTTAGACCATTTTGCCAGTTTATGTATCTTCTTTTTCAGTGTACTTTGATCCAAAACTCTAAATTATATTTTCTTTCAATGAGTTCTCGGTGTTAGGACTTAATTGTTAATTTCCCCCAAATTCAGTGACCTTTTGTCCTGTCCACTGCTTCTGCCAACCTAAACTGAGACATTTCTTTACCAAACCAGTATGCCTGTCCCTGTTAATTTTTTTGTCCCCTCTGCTGAAATCATTATCCAACCAAATGCGCTGCAGTCTCCTGGTTTGATATTCACTTCTCTCTGATTCTCTGTGATTTTTTCCACCATAAATTTAGATTCAGAATTCCCTGCCCAGTAGGAGAGGGAGGAAAGATGCGTGCTGGTCATTTGCATATTTTAACAGACGGAGCTGCTTTTGCTGTGCAGCTGTCGATGCAGAAGAAATATTCTTTGGGGTAAAGCACTAGGCTGGGCAAAAAAGCCTGTGAAGGCTTCCATCTCTCCCACTCCTGCTTTTCCACCAATTGGAACAGAAGAAATTGTCATGGTATAAGATTATCTACTCTCCATTGTCACGAGAACAGATATCCCTGGTGGCTCCTGGAAAGCTCAGCTCCTCCAGACACTAAAATCCTTTCTGTTTTAATACTACAAGAGAAGGTGACTGTGCTTTTCAACTGCTGGGGTTTTGCTAATCAAACAGATAGGATTCAGTTTTGCACTAGACCCATAAAGCAGAAAGATTCTAACTCAATGGTCAGTTGTGGCATCTGCTGCAGCAAAACTCCACATATTCTTACTGGGAAAAATCAAGGATTAGGATTGGATTAAAATCTGCTTTTTTTCCAAACTAATTTAAAAAATAATAGAGAGTGATAAAGAAAGGAACAAAAGTTGTGAGCCTGTTACTGAAGATGGTAGAATAGTAGGATTTATCTGTGTATTTTTAATTGACAAAAAATCAGATATACAGGAATGTTACTAATTCAAAGTCTATTGTTATCATAGAGCTCTGAAAGTTAACCTGAACATGGAGGTTGTCAATGGGGAAAAATAAAAGCCATCTTGAGTGAGCTATTCATCATACTATAATACATAATATCTAATGCAGAATATTCCTTGAAAGCTGTCTCCGATTTATTAAAGGTGAGGAAGTATCGATCATTAGCTTATACTGTATTAGAAAGTATTAGAAAACTAAACTAATGGATGTGAAAATTCCAGTGTGACTGGATTTACTGAGCTGAAGCAACAAGGGTTAATTCTGTATTTTGGTAATGGTGCCTAATATGTCTGACTTTCTGAAATCTTCCTTTGTATTTATGTTTTTCAGGTTTCAGGTTCTGAGCATGGGGATTTTATGTGCCTATTCAATTAAGCTGTGTCTAAAATTGCCACGAGGATGGAGGTAGTTCCTAAGTCAAAGGCAGAAGCATCAAAATATTGATAAGAAAATTAAAAAAAAATAGGAACAGAGGATACCGAGGGCAGATAACAATATTTTATATACGATGGACTGCAGGGAAATATCAGAATCAGTAACTCTCTCTATGTATCCAACCTTTTGTTCTGATCACTGCTATGTGACCCAGAGCATATTTATCAACCTAGAAAGTTTTAATTTAACACTTATTTCAGTTCCCCTGATACATTTGCAGAGCTACATTTCCCACCATGCTCATTGTTAGAGCATAACCCAGTTATTTCATATTCTTCACTCCTCAATGCAAAATGCCATGTTTCCTTTTTTTTTTTCCTTTTCATTTATTTTGTATTTTATGAGCTCTGTCCAACAATACTGCCCACATATTTTAAAAGTGGCAACATAAGGAGTTATTTGCAAGAAGTCTTGAAGCACCATCAAGGACACCTGCTTGCAGAATTGTATTAAATTGAGATCAGCCAACATTACAGTGTATTTCAGCACTGGAATCAGCCAAAAATATGTCCCTAGCAGTGCTATTTTCATTATTCAGACCTTCACCCAAAATCTGTGTAACTGCCTCTTAAATTAATTTTCACACTTGCCTGTCTATATAACTAGCTGCAGCAGTGTGCTGTGTATTTTAACTACAAGGAAGTGTTGCAGGTAGAAGATTTCTCCCTGAAGTCACTCGAATCCTCCTTAAATTCAAGCCACGGTCTCTCAGTCCCACGCTTGCAGTGGGGGGCACCTGTCATCCTTTTCATCAAGGCAAGCTGTGCCCTAGATTCTGCACCCCCTCCCCTTCCCACCGAACAGGTATGTGTGAGTGTGTGTTCTTTTCCCACTGCATTTTTTATTCAATAAATAAATAAAACTTTCCTGAAGTTGCTGAGGTCTCAAAGGTGTGGGAACTTGTAATATGAAAAAAAAAAAAAAGGAAAAAAAAAGGAAAAGAAAAGAAAAAAAAGAGTTCAAAGACAGCCAGCCAAGGTAGAAAGGAAAATATCTGTTCTATGGGACATGACAGGAAGATGGAGTTGTTCTAGACTAACATCAGTGGAAGGGATGGGAAATATTATTAAAGTTCAAATAAATACCATATTGATCTCATGCATTTGGGCCAAAGTTGTGTGGGTTTGCTGCAAAACCTAGAAAGAGAACCCAAATTCTTACTACAAACCTTTGCTGGTAGCAATATACAGATTTTCCAGGAAGGCAATAATTAATGGTACCATAAGGAAATGATCTCTTTCCTTCCCCTAAAATGCAGGTGTACTGGATTCCTCTCCCACTTAGCTGATGTATAGATTAGGATTTACTACTACATTAAGGATGATTTACTACTACATTAAGGATAATTTACAGATCAGTAGCAGCTCTTCCTAAACTCAGACTAAATCTCTCTTTTTTTTTTCAGTGATTCCACAGAATCATTAAAGGGAAGGGCCTTTAATCATTTGGGAAGGGCCTCCAAGACCACGGAGTCCAAACATTCACCCAGCATCACTGTGTCCAGCCCTTATCTATATCCTCGGGAGCCACATCCACACACCTTTTGAGCAATTACAGGAGTGGTGATTCCACCCCTTCCCTGGGCAGCCTGCTCCAACACCTGGACAATGCTTTGCCCCTCTTTTGCCAAGTCCCATAAGTTGAGGTCATTGCATATCTTCCTTTATTATATGGGACATCACATGAAACCCTTTTGGACTCAGTGCTAATATTCTGTGTCTACAGAACCTCATGTCTCTATCACAGCAACCATGAGATGTCTTAGAAGCAGAGAAAAATAATTTTGAGACTATTTCCCACAAATAATTTTCACCATTAAATTCAGGCTTGGAGCAACCTGGTCTAGTGGAAGGTGTCCCTGCAGGGGGTTGGAACAAGATGATCTTTAAGGTTCCTTCCAACCCAAACCATTCCTCAGTTCTGTGATTCCATCTAAATAAGAAGCAAAAAACAGAAGCAATTTATCCCTACCCTGCTTTGAGCAGCCTTTCCTCTCCACCTTTCTGGGTGGAGCATGGATTTCCATCCTTCACAAAATGCTCACTCACTGAAGGCCAAATATTCAACATCCAAATAATTTGATTTTGGAATGGGAGCAGCAGAGAAAGAACAGGTTTCCATTCAGGCAACCTGGGAGCCCCAAAAATGATTTTTAGGAATATGATGAAGTCCTATATATTAAAATTCTCAGTTTTATCTAAGAACAGTGCTGATGATGAAATACCTTTTTGTTCTCTCTCTAGACTGATAAAAAGTCAACTTGTTTGTTGATATGTTTTTGATTGTGGGCCCAAAGTAAGCATTTGAAATGTGTCTGTGAAATGTCTCAAAGTGATGTTGGTAGGCAGCCAGTGTCAAGGATGTCCTTGAGGTTTATTTTGGGTCCCTAAAGAGTTCCATTATCAGGATATTGCCTGTCTTAAATTATAAGTATTTTTAAATAAATAGTTTAAATTAGAAACAATTTTATCTGAATTAAATTATAAATAATTTTCTTGGAGAAGATACATGCCCAAGATGGATAACACTTCCTTCTTGCCAATCTTTAATCACAGTCATCTTAAAGCTCTGCCTGGACAGAATTCTCTCAGTGGTTTTTCTCACATCTTCCTTATGTTGTCAAATCCTGATGGTTTGGTGCACCCCCACAATGTGTTTCAGAAGGATTGTTTAAAGTTTATGATTTATAGAGGCCCAGTTCAGGAGATGTGGCTTCTTTTACTCACCTGTTTGTAGCTTTAGGTGCTACAGGTCACCTCAGCTGCTTCTTCTAATGTGGTTTCTTGGTTAAAAACAGGAGGGTCCATGGGCTACGGATTTTTTGGGCAATGCTGAATGCAGTGGGGCTCGAGTTCATGTCCTTGAGAAGTTTTCATAGCACGAGCAATCAGCAATAGTGGGCTCATGGTGCACAGGGCTTACCCCAGACTTCTGCAAAAGGGGAATTTGACCTGCTGAAAAAATCCCACACTGAAGTGAAAGGAACCTCTGAAACCTGATGCTGTTATCACACTTCCACCACACACTAAATTATCTTTTCCACCCTCTACATGGCAATTTTCCAGATGAGATTTCTAAAGGCATTGTCTTTTGCCAGATATTTAAATTTTTTTTTAATTATTCTTTTGCATCCATCTTAATTCTACTGAACTCTTGAGGGAACTTAAAACAAACAAACAAAAAATTAAAAAGAATGAGACGGAGAAAGAAGTTTAAAAAAAAAGACAAACAAACCCATCAAAATGATAATTGCTAAGTTATCATTTGCTTGCTCTTTCCCAGTTTAGCTGCTGCAGCAGCTCCTCTCTCGTCTTCCACTCTGCCTTAGCTCCCAAATGGTATCAATTATCCACAAATCTCACAGGGCCTGCACCATCTGAATAACAATTCATTAACCTTCACTTTCCTCCTGCTGATTAACTCGCCCCCACCACCTCCCCGATGCAGGAGACAGCGTGTTGGAAATTCAGCCAAACTTTTTAATTATGCAAATAATACAATACCCGGAGATAATTATTTAGCCCAGGACTCAGGCTGTATATTCAACGCTCTGCTCTGCTCTCACAGGCTTTTCAGCTCTGTTCTCTTCCTTACATCATCTTGGTTGTGTCAAGGAGAATGAAGGATTTTCAGTTTCTCTCCGTGCAGGTGATCACTCCCAGAAGCTGCGCGCAGATGTGCCAAGGCTTGGGGAAGAACAGGCTGCTGCAAGGCTGGCCAGGGAACACAAAGAGCCAGTTTAAGATTCCAGTATCTATCTTTCAGTTCCAGCAGCCTCCAGATGAACCCTGCGTGGATCCAAAATCTCTCACCGCAGGGCTGAGTTTTGCATCTTACATCTGGTAGGATCCCATCTGCGCAGCTCAAGTCGTTGCATTGCTCGTGTCTGGTATGAAACTGCTGAGCACTCTTCACTTTTTAGCAGTCAAACTCCCTTCTTTTGCCAGGCAAATTTAATATTTCATAAATGAAAAATTGGAAATCAAGTTTAAACCTCCAAACTTTTCTTTTTGACAGAGATAACTTAAAAGCCAAGCAAATTTATGACCAGAGTTTTGTTTTATACAGACACACATAACTTTCACCCAGAGCTAACTCTGGAATGGCAGGATGGATTTGTTTCAAACTCTCTAGCATGCTTCCTGACAGACACATATGGGATTATTTCTATTATGCACAGGGTCTGAGTACATGAGTTCTGGAACTTGGGTCTGGAACAATTCACCTCATGGCTCTGACAAAGTCCCATAAATATAACTTTGCACCAGTACAAGTTGTCCACGAACTTACCTTTGTAGCTCTGGCTGGTCTGTTATTTACTCATAAATAGGGGTGGCATTGCTTCATAAAGAATTCTAAAATCTCTGAACTGAAACTTTCTTAGCATTACAGATCCCATCGGCAATATTGAATTTTGCCATCTGCTGCATTCATCTGACATCATTCCTGTACAAATAAAAAGAATCGATTCCTCCTGATAACCGTCTTCAAATATAGCAGCATAAACAAATCTTTGCGAGATTAGACAATGCAAAATACAGGAAAGCTTGGCAAAACTTTATATGTCTCAATTTAACAGTGTTTAAATTTCAGGTCATGATTATATAGTCAATATCTCAAATTTTTTTATAGGAATTTTTTAAAATTTCAAGATTTCAAACACGTTCAGATTGATTTCACTCTCCAGGATGTATAAGAGAGCAAACCTATGGTCATAAACACCCAAATCATTTAAAAAAAAATAATAACAGTGCCAGACCATTCTATTATCTTGTAGTTCTTGTTTTCTTAGACATATCAGGGTAGCTGAATATAATTATCTGAGTCTTATAAGTGTGAAAGTGAAGATACAAACAAAATAAGGCCTTGTTATTAAATGATTTCTTAAACTTAAGTAAGAATTGCTAAATCCATCGATGGACTATGAAGAATGTTTTCCCAGCTACTTCCTAATGGAAGAGGAATCCACTTTTCCTTGGTATCTTGATTGTTTTCCTGGAAGACCTCCTTTTTTTCGGTGAATATGAACTATTCATATCATGGTGCTAGAAAGTTCATCACCTAAAATCCCAGTATTTCACAGAAAATGCGCTGCCTAATCTCTGTTGTCAGTCAAACTCAATCCACTGTGAAGGTGAAAGAACTCTGGGTGACACGAAGTGTATAAATGTGTAAGTGTATTCATGTGATTAAGAACTGTAAGAACAGATTCATTTTTCTCTCACATTTTACTCTTACAGGCAGTCCTTTTCTCAGGCTGTTCTCCAGGTCCCATCCTTAGGTATCCAGCTGTTCTCGTTCCTCTTACAGGAAACCAAACCGAGGGCATCCATCCAGCAGCAGGAGAAAGATGGGACAAACTCAATCTGTAGACCAAATGCCAGAAGTTATTTAAGAACCCAGTGCTTAAGGAAATACCTGTCTCACAGATTTGCTGAAAACCTTTAGCCATTACTGACTAAAATGAGAGTCAGATGCTCTTATCTTCTAGGAGCAGGTCACTTAATTTGTTATGTGTGGTGCTGCATAACCAATAAGCCAAGTTTTATTAGTTCAGCCTATGCAACTGGAAAAGGTCACGCTGAAAAGCAGAGTCAGTGACAAAAAGGCAGCTTTAGCTCTCTAGGCCACGTTCAGTGTCTCTGATTATATTGCTTTATATCAGTGCTACCTGTGAGCGACTCTAGGCCTTGCTTCTGTCCTTTACAGTGGTCAGAAGATGACAATATGCAGAAATCATGTTGAGAAGGGAAATGAAGAATAGTATTTGATATCACTGAAACATTTGGGACACAACATCAGACATCTGCAAGGATTGCTAATGGAATGAATTCGCTTCCCCAAAGGTTAGAGAGCTGCCCACTAAATATTTTCTGTGAAGGTAATAACCAGGAGAAGGTATAAATCTTTAGCTTTAAAATGTATTTGGGACATCACACTTGCTAAATCTCCAGTCTATGTGAACAGTCAGGGTTTGGTTTTTTAACTGATTTAATAAGATCCTAATGCCTATGGATTGCATAATGCCACCAGGGTTGGATATCAGTCATGGATACATTGGCAAAATTCTTCCTAACGGAGCTCCAAGACCATGCCTTGCACCACTCTAAAGGTCTCCACATTTCTGATTGCACATTTGTCCTTCAAATTTTCTTCCTTAAGCATAAAAGTCTTTCCTGCTATTAGTTCATTCTTAGCACCCAGTGAGTTCCTGATGATTAATTAGTCCATGTGGTCGTTGGGGTACAGTCACATGCACCCAAGCAAATTTTAGTGATATTGCCATGCCAGATTTTGGCAGATATACAACATTGATTATGTGGATTGTCTTTTCATCTGTACAAACCCAATATCCATCCTAGGCCAGGCTGGATAGGGCTCTGAGCAAGTGCCCCAGATCCAGTGGGGAACATCCCTGCCCAAGGCAGGGGGTTGGAACTGGATGATTTTTAAGGTCCCTTCCAGCCCAAGCCATTCTGTGATTCTGTGATGATGAACTTTCATATTTAGAGCTGGAATTAGGTTCCAGGCAGGTAAGACTTAACTGCCCCTGTTTCTCTGTCCATTTGGACTGACCTTCAAAACCCAAGTTGGAGAAGGACTCAGTTAATGTATCTCTACAAACTTGTAACTTGATTTTTATATAAGTGCTAAGCTAACTCTGTTTAATTGATTTTCCACATTGTACACTGAGAAATAGGATTTTTATGGCTCTTGAATAATTCAGAACTTTGATTCCTAAGGCGAAAAAAATGGGCAAGGAATAAAAACATAATTATCATTGTAGCAGAGGTCAAAAGGACAAGCTGGCCATAAGTTCATAATGTGCTTGTGCTCTTGGACTCATTGTGGACTGTGGAATATTACCTTGTTGAAATCTTATTACTTAAGGAAGAAAAAAAAAAAAGCACACAGGCAGTTAGCTGCAAAAGAAATGGAGGAAGTGTTAATTTTTAAGCAAGTTTGACAAAGATTGAGTTTCATATGACAAATACTGTCAGCAAGACAGGATTCTGTCAGTGGAAGAAGTTTAAACATTAACAATTTCTGTCAGGCTGTTGACACAACCACGGCAGACATTTCCCAAGATGCTGAGATGACTGCTGGCATTTGTCAACAATCCTGTCACAGTGACAGCAATAAGACCATGTCTGGAAATGTGACAGTTTTGGCTTTGTGTTCCCCTGAGCATTGGCCCAGGTGTTCAGAGAAAGTGTGGGAAAAACCCGTATTTCTGCATTGTCATTCGAACGCGGAAAAAACACAGGAGGAAAATGAGCTGTCACTCCAATTCCCAGGATGCCTTTCTGCTTAGCATAACTCCACTCCGCGGCCCAGGGTCCACTGGTCCATACTCTGACAGATAATTAAGAAAGCAGCAGCTTTTTCTAGACGGCTCTTCCTCATGATTTGCATTTTAGCCAGAGGCGACCAGTTATAAAAAAAACATGATGGAAAGATGGTAAGAAGCCAATTAGATGGATGGATGGCTGACTGACAGCTCTCTGGTGTTATTACTCCAGATTTCATTGTATGTAGCCTGGCAGTTTTCAACAAGAACCAACTTTTGCAGGTTTGTAGAGCTGTTAAATGAAGGACTATATATAGAATGCAATGGTTTTGCACAAATCTTTTACATTTTCCTGAAATAAACATTTATTATTTCCATTCTAGTTTAAGCATCATAATCTTTCTTAGTTAATCACAATTTATGTAGCCGCATTCAGAAATTTTGGAAGACTTTATATTAAAATAGCTCTGTTAATACAGCAGTGATTAAAAAATGAGTTGCAAGTTAAACTATGACACTTTATGACATGGCAGTAATTAATGTTTCTATGGAACAAGTCTGATTTTTAACATAAAAAAATGACACTAATTCATTTGTGAAAATAAAGTATTTTTGAAAAAGAAAGTATTTGAAAGAATAAAGAAAAATCTGAATTTTCTCATTGTGCTGGGAGAATTTGTTCTAGTTGATGCTTCCTTTGTCCTGAGGATCTTTATTTTTTTTTCTGCTGTTTTTCCCAGAAAGAAAACACTGTTTTGCACAGGACTTAACAGTTTTAAATATGAAATAGCTTGTAAATTGCTGCTTTCCAGCTCATCTGTGCAGCTCCAACAGCTGGTAGCCAACCAGAAATAGTCTTCTCTGTTAGTGCCTGGTGGCTGTATCTCACTATAAAATTTAAACATTAGCAGGGCTTTTGTTACACTTCTGTGTTGTTTGTAGATTTATTTTTCTGTTGTGAATACCAAGTTTAACAAAGCACAGCAGCATTTGCAGTTCCAAAGCTACAACTGCCACCCGATGAGTAATGGCCTTTGCCAACATAAAAAGTCCCTCAGCTTTCTTTGGCTTCTGCACGTTTATCCAGGGCTGGCAATTATCTCTTGATGAATGGTTGGTTGTTTAGCAAAGTTTCCTGAAATCCAGTGCTTCAAGGGATATGACTTTGTGGATGTGAGTCATCTGAACTGTTGGGATCATGGAGAGCTGAAAATGTTATTCCTTTCTTTTTTTCTGCTGCAATTCCTTGTTCAGACCTTGATAGGATTCTTTTACAAGATATTAAAAAAAAAAAGATATAAATCAAATTCACAGCATGTTAAAGGCCAGATTACAATAATGCATGTTAAATAGGAATCTGTGGGGTTTTCTCTGCAACAAAAGAGACTATTTATAGAATCATAGAATCACAGAATATTTTGGGTTGGAAGGGAACTTAAAAGTCACCTAGTTCCAACCCCCTGCCATGATCAGGGACACCTTCGACTAGACCAGGTTCATATTCATATTAATAGAGTAACTGAATTTATAGTGAATTACTCAGAGCTTGCAAAAATTGTGGAAGACTAAGAAATCTTCTCCCTGTATTGCCTTCTGTTTCATTTCTTAATTCACTATATCCCCATTTTTCCAGTTCTAGGAAAACCCCGCACCAAGGGCTACAGGACATATTGTGAACCCCTTGGGGAAAAAAAAAATTACTTCTAATGCCAAAACTTGCAAACCTTCCCAAAAAACAAGTCTCCACTGTGAGATCCTTCATCTCCTTTTTGATCATGCAGCTACACAAACTCCTCTCCCACATAATCCACTATTACCTTTACCACAATAGATGGCTCTTACAACTCCTCATGGCCTTTTCACTGTATCTGAAAATTTCTGCTGTCATTAAGGCTTCTTTTTACCCTGAAAACCCTTAGTCACAGACTATTTTCAGTAGTAATACTAAGCCACCTCTCTATTAGTGATAACCCCAATATCCCACAGGTTTATCCAAAATATATCATTGCTGGGAAGCACTGAAGGCTAAATACAACTCAAAGGAGAAGAGCTGGAGTACCAAATAAATGTTGCCTGCTAATCACCTTGAAGGGGAAACATGTTGGCCTCTGATGGGACTTGGAAAACTGGGACAATTCTGAAACACAGTAGGAATTGTGATGGGTTGCTCAGCAAGTCCTGTACGGGTGAGGAAAATCTCATTCTACTTTTGCTGACCTGGATTTAAGACCTCAAAACTGGGGAAAAAAAATCAGAATACAGGCTTAAATCTGTATTCATATCCTTTGATGAGTATTTCCCCCATTTCTTTCAATTGACAGGAAAGATGCAAAGATACTGCTCATGACCATCTCTAAACTGAAATTTCCATCTACCGTTGGGATGTCGAAGAAGACTCAAACCAAAAAAATTTCCAAACAAACTGAAAAGTCTGCTAATGTTTTATTTTGCAGATCCTTTAAATATCCTTTTCTGCATTAGTTATTTTTCTCCATTACTTATTTTAAAATATGACCTGTGAATTTTGTATAGTAGCCGTTCATGAGAATTCCTCTTATTTAAGCTCACCTTTATTCCTCTAGGTCTTCAAATTAGTCATAAGAAAGTGAAAAAAAATTGAAACCGTCATTTTTAGGAGCAGAATATTTTAATGACATGGAGATCTAATTAAACCAAAAATCTTTTTAGCTTGTCCCAGAAATCATGGTATATATAGATATATGTTGAGATATACATTCACAAATATGCACATGCATACATTCAAAGGGAGGTTTTTGCAAATAAACCCAAAATTAAAGATCTGTCCTCAAGAAATTTGTACGTATTTCAAAAGAAACAAGAACTGGAAGGAAGATGAGAAGGTGGAGAAGAGGGAAGGAGGGATGGTAATGTAAATTTTCTATTATAACGTTCTTCCAATGCCTATGTATTTAACTACTTTTTAATCTAAAAGTGGGTTAATTTTAATTGCTTGCTTATTTTCAATCAGGGTGAGAAATGCTTATGGAATTTATTTCTATCAGTGAGGTAACACTGATCTGAAAAATCCACAGTGAAAATTAAATTGACTTGACTCACCACTACTAGAGAAGAAAGAAATAAGCAGAAGTGGAATAATTTTTAACTTTCTTATCTGGAAACACCCTAAAAAGTCCCAAAGTAAACATTGCAAACATTGTTTGCTTGAGTGTCTTGTTTTATTACATTTGGATTTCTGAGAGTGGGAGGACAGAGAATTTACTTGGAAATAACACAATCATTAAATGAGGGATGGAAGGAAGGGCGATAATGTGCGTTCCATTAACATTTCAGTAATGATTTTATTGTGCCAAGCTGAGTGGTCTGATTTGAAACATGAGTATGACACCTGAAACCACTTCTGTTACTAAGATTTGTGGTGGAAAATACCTAATCTACCTTTGCCTGCCTAAAAATTAAACTTTCAGAGTAAGTTTGATTCTTCTGAGGTCATGCTGAGAGAACTGATCTGGGGATGTTCCATCCTTTCCTAAGAACAAGTGTCTTGATACTTCAATTATTTATAAGCTCTAGGAGGAAGCTGAATCTCTGGTTTAAAGCAGTCACTTGCTCTACTGTGGTTATTGCTGGACAAAATAGATCCCAAACTCCCTTTACACATGGCTGTGCTTTGGGATATCAACCTTACCCAGTTCTTTACTTTATCCAGATCAGCAGGTCAGAATACTGCTCGGTCCTGACACAGTGCCTGCCATGATAAATCACTTTCTTTAAAGAAAATACAGAAATTTCCATATAGACCTTTTTTCTAGTACTCAGGTCTGTCTAGCTCCTCAGAGTAATGTTTTATCAGCCTGGCAGTGTTCTAAGACTAACTTTGTTCTTTCAATGTAAGTTGCTAGATGGGAACTGCTTTATTATTATTACATAGTGAAAATTATTCTTTTGCCCATTTAATGCCTTATTCATCCCTCAGCAGTGAGGATGAAAGATTACATATGAACTAAAGGCAGAAGATAGTGAAGGTGAGAACTGCTTTATTATTTACCACTGTTTATTATTTCCAGTATAATAAAATACTAACATAATAATAACACTCCAAATATAGCCAGAATAATTTAGGAGAAAAATTTTGCCCAAGATTTTGAAGCCAACACCTGCATAATTTAATGATAAGATGGATGTGTTGAACATGACAACACCAGGCTCTTCAATCCGAACCAACACTAATGTGATGGATGAAAACAACTCAAAAAGTCGAGCTTAAAAGCAGAGCAAATGTTAGAAATATTGCAGCAGGTCTTAAGGTTTGACTAAAGACCAAGAAAAAAAGAAATCCTTCCATTTCCCTCGTGGCCAGGAGAGCAGGTTCAAAAAGCACAGGGCACAGCAGCAAAAGGTCTGATCACACAAGGGTTTAAAACCCAAAAGGAAAATCACAAGTATTCCCTAATTGGAAGCCCAGAGAGAACAAAGGTGAGTGTAGTTCTTTCTAAAATTCAGAAGAAGGAAGAATGAGGAAGATGAGGCATTCACTGAAATGTCAAGATAAAATCGATACAGCATTTTCTGGGAAATCAATGCAGGGAGTGGAAGGCATCGGAGACAACAGAGAGGCAAATGCTTTCTCTGGAGCAGATGAAAACTCCAAGAGTGGCATTGAAAACAGGTGTTGTTTTCATAATTAAAACTCAAGGGAAACCTGCCTAAAGGGAGCTGTAATAATGAAATAGGGGGAAAAAATACCCATGGAGAACAACGTCTCATTAGGAGAGATAAACTTCACGTGTGAACAACACTGAGTTAAATGACAAATTGTTTTTCTTAATGGCACTCTGGTGTGAGACGGGTTCAGAGGTTCTGCTTGTTTCGCTGCAAACTGGTGATTAATGACTACAAAGGTTTCCACACAAGTGTGAAAGACAGGAGTGGAAAATGAAGATGCAAGTTGTCTCTCCAAAGGGACACTTCATAAAACCAGTGTCTGGACAGAAATAGGAAAGGAAAGCCTTTGAGAGATTAGGAAGCCCTTCTAATAACTGGCTGTGGAATGACCCACTTTAGTTATTTTCTGTTTGGTTTCTAGTTAATACTGTTTTCCCCTTGTAACCGATGCACACTAAAACCTCACGAATAAGACCCTGAGGCAATTCTGAAATCATCTACACTGTATTTTCTCAGAGATAAAAAACATCAGTGACTCCAGTCCCTCTGACTCAGCTTGGTGTGCAGGTACCATGGAGTCAAACGTGGTGCAGGCAGGCAGAGCGTTGCTGGAAACCCTCCAGGAAATCTGAAATGTCTGGGTGATTCCACACTTGATTTTCCATAACCTTATCGATATTGTCCCTCAAATGGGGACGCTTAAGGAGGGAGAGAAACTGCTTATGTCAAGAGGTGGCTTGTAGGGAACAGGAAAACTAATTTGGTCTGAATAAAACTCTTCTGCTGCAAACAGAGTTTTTCAGAGGTGCAGTGTAGCACAGGGATTTCTGATAAGGGATTTTTGGGATAAATGTCTGCAGCAGATCCAATGTTCTCAGGTTTCAATGTGCTTAGTAGGCACAGCTGGGATTCAGGAGGTGTTTCAGTTGACTAACTACCTGCTGCATGCCCAGAAGTACCAAATAAACCAGTAAATCCTCAAAAAGGTAAGCAAGCAAAACCACTATTCCAGCACGTTCCTGGGTGGGAAGCAAAGATACACCACAAAGAATTCTGTAAATTGTTCAGAGGTAAAATAACTCGGCTGTTGCAAATACGGCGACTTGAAATATTTAATCAACCATGCCTATTTAGCATCAGCATGTTTAAAATGTTTGGTTTCTAATTAATATTGTTTTATTAGAATTAATAAATAGTAAGTAATGATACAAAATAAATAACATTTTTTAAATAATATTAAAAATAATACTAGAAGAAAAGTCATACTTCTGAACATGAAATCTCTGTATGAAGATTCATCGCTTGGTTCATCATCTGCAAGGAAAAAAAATTAGAAGGTGTGAGAATTAATAATGTTCTTACATATGTAACATAGGGTCGGTAATGAATAGCAGTGAATTTGTCTCCAAGCACATCACTGGAGAGATCAATACTTTATTGAGTTCGGATCTCTAGACACTGAAAAAAGGATGTTGGAAAACTGAAAATCATGTGGAAAGCTACTGCCAGCAGTGAAACCCTTGGGTGGCAAACTTAAGGAATTCCATCTCTTTTACTACATCTCTGAGGTTAAACAGTGACAGCCCTGAGTTTTTGTTTCACATGCACAGAATATCAGGAACCATAAGAATCTTCTGCCTCATAGAGAAAAGTTTATGATACTACCAGGAATTAAACATAAGGCAAGCTTACATTAGGAAAAAAAAGAACCATATATTTTTTCATTCAGAGCTATAAATAATAAGAAAAGTAACCTATAGAATTATAAATTATTTTTTATGGAATGTAGTATAGACATATTAGTCATCATGGCAACAGGGTATTGCTATAAAAGTTACACCTCCTTTTGATATGATTAAGCTGATATAAATGTCTTAGATGACATAAAGCCTTCCTGTGATCTCAGATCATCCAGAGATCTTTTCCTGAAGGTGGCACATGCGGACACAGCATTTTTGCTGTGTATGGAATTTCAGAGTTAAAGAACCTTGGTACACATCCTTCTGCTCTGCCAGAAAAATTCACTTTATTTTGGGAATCAGTGAGGCAAATGTGAACCACGACTGAGCAGCGCCCTGTGAATTCAAGGGAGACACACATGTAAGTTTTGCAATTAAAATTGCACAGGGAACATGCAGAGGTGAAATTGTAATTATCAGACTGGAGCCTTGCCAGAAAAGTGGGACAACTTTGTTGCTTTTGTTTGCTATCTCAAACTTTTTCATTTCAAGAGAAAAAACGTTTAGGATGCCTTTCCAGAAGCCTTATGCACTGTCCTCATCCAAAGGAGGACCTCATCCTTTGCAAATTAGGATGGAATACACAATATCTCCTGCTCCTGGCAGTGCAGTAGCTCTTGCCCAGCCAGGACTGAGACCCCACATCTCCTGTCCAGAGAGCAAGACAAGTTATGTTATCGTACAATAGAACTTTTTTTAGCTGAATTATTTTAGCCAAACAAAACAAAAACCCCTACAAAATGTTCTACATAACTTTTTTTTTTTCAGCCATGGGATAATTGTTCCTGTGAATTGGGAATCACAGAATCATTAAGGTTGGAAAAGACCTCTAAGATTGTTGAGTCCAATGGTTCCCCCAGCCGAGCCCATCACTAAACCATGTCCCCATCTCTACATATATACATCTTTTAAATTCCCCCCGGGAATGGTGATTCCACCACTTCCCTGGGCAGCCTCTTCCAATGCTGAACCACCCATTCTGTGAAAAAATGTTTCCTACAATCCAATCTAAACCTCCCCTGGTAAGATTCACTGCTGGATTTTCACTTTTTTTTTTTAAATATTTCCATTATGGACAACAGAGTTAATGGGAATAAACTTTTCTGCATGGAGAAGCCTTGGCAGGAGGTGGAGGTAGAAGGTCCCATCCTCGCCCATGGCTGGATAAACTCTGTCACCTGATCCCAGTGGGATCACTTTCCTCTCTTCCAGATGTGCCTTTGAGTCCTGAGCAACACACAGATGTGTCAACAGCAGAAGCCTCTCCAGGCAAAATGTTTTGGATTTTTGCACATCTTTCCCTGTTTTTACCAAGCACAAAAAATTCTGCCATAAAGGAAGCATCTGTATTTGGTTGTGTACCTTTGGCTCTTCCATACCTAGCATCTGCAATGAAATAACTCAATTTTCTCTATATCCTTATTGCAAATATTTCAAGAGACCCTCTCCCAAGTCAGGGCACTCTTTCCCATAGAACAATGGCAGTCAAATTACACCAATTATTTTCCTCTGTCCTCTCTAGAAAACAATTCTCTGAAGATTATTGGTGCTGTAAACATGACAGTAGTCTAAAAGTCAGGAACTTGAATACAATCCTGCACATTTTAAAAGTAAAGATCAAAAGGTTTGTTGTGTGAACTTCATTCAGTTTTTGCTCACATTTTATTACTTGCTTCAAGAAGAATATACAATAGTAACTACTAGGTATATATGTGTCTGTGCAGAGGAAATAGAACAAAAATTTTTAGTCTAGTCACAGTTATAATGCTTAAGTAGCCATTTTAACTTCTAGATTTTCAACTAGTTGCTCGAGTTTTCTTAGTTTTTTAATGAAATTTATGCTGTAAAAGAGAAAAAAGAACAACTTTGCTGGAGCACTCTTTAATTACAGTACAGTAAGTAGGGCAGTTGGAATCATGGATTTCAAAGAAGTTTCATGAGGACATTTTTCAAGCTGCAGCTGTGCTGCTAAGGCTGAGCCTGCCCCAGGCCCAAGCACTGCTGTGTGGTAAAATTGCTCTGTTCATTGCTGGAATGGCTCCTGGACTCGGATTTGGCCCATTCCAAACAGCAACAACCACAGAGCATCTGGTGGTTTGCACACAGGAATCATGGCTGGTAGGAAATTCAAGTGCAGTTGTTGGTTGTGGAGGATGAGAAAGCTGATCAGTGAGGATGTGAACTCTGTCTTGGATCAGGGAAAAGTTGCTGGCTAGTTTTATAGTGATAAAAATCATAGTAGAGTAATAAATTGTTATTAAATTTATTTTCTAGCATAATCATAAAAGGTTAAACTTAATTTATTAGTTGTATAGTCAGACCAAATATCTGGAAATATAGTTTGAAAGCCTGTTGCTGGGTGGTGGCAGGTAAAAGAGTAATGAGAAAGCCAGAACAAGGTTGGCACGGGCAGGTACTTCTCCAGTTTGTGCCCCAGACCCCAGCAGCTGAAGGCCTGGGGCATTCCTGACCCTCTGACTGTGCTGATGTATTGAAAACCCTTCCTTCCTTCTGGGATCAGAGCTCTGCAGAGTCATTCTGCTTCCGGAAATTCTCTTCCCCATGAAATAACATTTAATTGGCCAAAGTCGCAGCCAAGCCTGATGTGACAGCCAGGTAGTGCTTGAGCTGTGGAGGAAGCAGAGAAGGGAGATGTGCTGCAGAGCAACAGGAATGTGATAGGCTGGGGATTTGTTGCAGGAGAAGCTAATAACCACAGTCAGCATTGGAGAGTTTGGGGTCTGTGCACACAATAACGAAAAGGTTTTGTCTGAGGAAGGTTAGAATAGGAAACAATAATAAGAAGAGTAATGCAAGCAAGAAAATAATATTCTTTTCCAGTTTCTAGGCAGGGATCAGAGGCATAAAGAGATTAAATGATTTGCCCCAGCTTGAATAGGGGCATATGTGTGTCCTAATAAGGGACTTTTATCCTCTGCTTTTGCCTTTAGATTATCCTCCATCAGATTTGTAAGATTCAAACTGCTTCCCACGTTGGCCATTGACACATAACAATTTGCAAGGAGCCCTGCATGTAAAGACTGTGTCCTAACGTCTGACAGGGCAGGAAGACTGAAGATCTGCAGAAACTTGGAGGAAGGATTTGAAAAATCACAGAATGAGAAGAGCTACTTGAACTAGACCCCAACTGCATTTTAAGGCCTAAGGATATAAGGTATATTTGCAAATGCATATTAGCAGGAAAATGCAGTGACAGCAAACCCCCTGAATCAGTCATCATAAACTCATTTTAACAGACCTGCCAAAACTCCTAATTAAGGCCTCCCTCAGGACTCTTGTTTTCTATCTCATTATCCTGATAAAGTGGACACCAATGAGTCCCTTAATGAGGATTAAACTGTAGGCTTTAGTTGAATTTGCATCTCACATTTGCTATCGGTGAGACTCTCCTGAAATACACCAGATACACTTGCCAGTTTCTAATTTAGAATTCAAAACACCTTATGAAAAAAATCTGGTAATAGAATTCCACTTCTTTGCCTTACAGTTGTCCAAAAATAAGAGATAAAAATTGTCTGGTTTGATGAATACAGCATTTTCCCATCCACAGGCCAGCAGTGTGTGTCATATTGCTGTATATGTGGCTTAAAAGGGACAGCTGCTCCAGGGATCTGGAAACACTCTCTTTAGTTTTTAACAGAAGGAAAAACTGAAACGGAAGCAGATGTTTGTGACTGTATCAGGCGTGAGATAAGGCCTTTGGAGACTGTTTTTTTTTCCCCGACAGCAAGTGTTTAAAGTCTCGTCTTCCTTAAAGGAATTTTGATTTTGTGCCTGACCCAAGAAATATGCTTTGTGTAAATTCACATGACAGAGCTCCTTGCTGATGGTTTTAGTCAACATGGGGGCTGAGCCATTAGGATGTTCTGAACACAGAGGTGATGCTTGGCCAGGTGGGAGTTTGCCCTTCCACACCTCCTCCACTGCCCTGCTCTTACCTGTGAGGTAGCACCACTAAAGCCCATGTCCACACAATGCCCAGGAGCCTCACAGATCCTGGGAGACAGGAGGATTACCTGCTGGAAATCAGACCAAAAAAAGGTTGGTTTGCCTTCGTAAAATCTGCAAGTCCAGAATCTATGTCTCAGTTTATTCAGAATGTTCAACAGAATTTAATTAACACCTTCTAAATGAAGTTTATATCCATCCAGCAGAGATGTGCAAACCAAAATGCTCATTTCTTTCTGAGTATTCCTTGCTCTTCAAAATGCTCAAGGATCAAGAGTGATGCTCACAGGAGCTTCTCGTCTTCTTTCCTCTATCTAATCATTGACATCTGAATGCAGATTGGTGAGAAAATTTATGCTTCAGAAAAGACGAGAGGAAATGGTTTTAAACTAAAAGCGGAGAGATTTGGATTGAATATTAAGAAGAAATTCTTCCCTGTGAGAGTGGAGAGGCCCTGGCACAGGCTGCCCAGAGAAGCTGTGGATGGCTCATCCCTGGAAATGTCCAAGGCCAGGTTGGATAAGCCTTGGAGCAACCTGGGATAGTGAAAAGTGTCCCTGCACATGGAGGAGATGTAACAGGATGAGCTTTAAGGTTTCCTCAAACACAAACCATTCTGTGATTCTATGATTCTTCAGTTTAGAGATTGTTTTTAAGACTCTCAGAGGTGTTTGCACGTGTGTGGCCTGGCACACAGATTTTCTTTATGGCTGGGTGATGAAAATTTGTTAAGAAGTATTTTCCATCATTTTTGCATGCCATCATCTACCAAATCTGAGCTGGGAAACACATCAATGCTATGGAAATAAGATCAATGTCCCCAGTTAGGTTCAGATAAGAAATATGACACCAATTGTAACCACAATAAAAACAGTGAGACTTGAAAGCAAATCAGAGACCTCAGGCAAAGCCAGAGGAAATATGCAGGAAGACTTCAGTCACAGAGGCAATTTTATTCCTACTTTGGCATCATTGCCCACAAAATGATGTCAGAAACAAGTTTTTTTAAAAAAAAAAATTCTTCTTTTGCCCATTCAGTAACAGCTGCCATGAAGAGAATTCTGCTCTCTATCTGCGGCGATGCCAAAGCAATTTTCATCTCACAGTGGGGATTTCTGTTCAGAAAGGTTCCTCCCTACACACAGGAGCAGTGGGGGCTCTAGGGTTGCCCAGTCTTACGTTTCTTCCAGCAGCTGGTTTTGACACAAGCCTTTTTCTTTTTCCCATGAAATGAGTCACACTTATTCAGAAAACTACATGTGTTTGGAATATTTTTTTTTAATTCAAAAGGATTTGAATCAAATTTAATTTAATTAATTCAAATTTAATTTAAAACAGGATACACTGGAGAAAGACTGATCATGGTCTTGGTGCAACAGTGAGGTGGATCCAGCAAAAGAACAGATCAGAGATTTAAAACAAGCTAAGTGAAGGTCTCTCGTCATAGAACATGCAGCCAGCCCATGGAATTCCCTCTTTCCAGGCACTGATATCAGATATTGCCAGGGCTAAATCTTCTGATAATTTCAAGTGTTGCCCATACAGCTTTGTAGACAAGAAGTTCATGGTATCATGTAAAAAGCATGATTTCAAGCTCATGAAACCCCTGAGCTGTAAGTTATTGCACCCTGGGAGAGAATTCTGGAGAAATATTGTACACAGACATTAATTTTTGGCTCCTACTGGAGACAGGATATTGATCTGATCCAGTGTAGTGATTTTTTGTTCTTAAATATCAACACATTTCACTTGGCTTTACAATGTGCAATATTTTGTCTTCCCAGTCCTAAACTCCCAAACAAGATTTTTTTTTCCACAAAATATAAAAACAATAAGGAAAAAACAATCAACTTTGTTTTGTTCTGATTGATGCAAGCTGACTTTTGTTTTTCTTTTTCAAACATTAAATTGATAAATATGTTATTTGCAGTCAAAGCTAAGATTTGCTTTACTTTGCTTAGTCAGTAACTCATTTGGACTTGAATTTAAGCAGGTTTGCATAATGACAGTCTGTTGTGCTTCTTAATTTGGGAATTAGGGATCTTGGAGGAACCCTACTGTTTACCAGCTTCAGTAAAATACCAATTTTAAATTCATTCCAATGGGTTCAGTTTCTTCTATTCCCTGTGGAAAAGATCACCTCATATTATGTGCTACACTGATTCCAGTGGCACCCCAAAGGATTGATAACACAACTCTCTTGTACCCCAGAGAACACACATCTGCACATGAGACCTCACTGCTGACAGTCCTGAGATATATTCATTTGGTGACCATGACAAAGAAACCATTTTGAGTGAATGACTTGACAGCTTGGAATTTGTTTCTGCCCTTTTCTAATAGTCAGGACATTTCTGCAAATCTTGTGTCTGTATAAAAATATTCTCAGCGAATCTGCTATAAAAAGGCAACATTTTCAACTGCAAGAATAACAATTGCACTGATTAAGATTTTCAAGTCTTCTTTCTTAGTTTAGCAAGACCTACCATATACTGCTATTCTAGCACTTTGACTTTTGGCTAGAACTGTAACAGTTTAATTCAGGTTATTCATTCTGTTCCGTGAAATGAGGACACAATTGCTAATGGTCACTGTCACTGTACCTGACATTTGCCTTCTGAAATGTCTTGTGCCACCAGGACTGAGGTGACTGAAGTTAATGGGCAATCAGCATAGTGACATAAAGGAATTTTTAGTCATAACTCTGAGGTCAGAAAATGTTTTCAGTGTGGCTTTGAGTTGCAGGATGACACTGGGAAATAACTTGGCTGAGCTCATCCCTGCCTTACTTTGCAGGGAGTCTTTTACAGCAGTACCTGCTCTGAGTGGGGTTGATCTGGTTGTGTTGCCATCACTGAGAGAATCAGAGAATCATAGAATGGTTTGGGTTGGAAGGGACCCTAAAATTATGCAGTTCCAACCCCCTGCCATGTCTTGGAAATAAACTCTTTCATTTATCAGTGACGAATCCCACCCTGTGTTTCCCTAATATTCAAATCTAAAATTCAAAGGTTGGTTGAGATCAGGGCTGACTCTGTGCAGTTTGATGGAAAGAATGAATGCAATATACTGGAATGCTCCAGTTTTACTTTAAACAGAGATTTTCCCATGCTCATCTGAAAAACAAAGCTTTGTTCATCTGTTATTTACACAAATGCGGACTGTGGTATAATGACAAAGATCACCTCCATATGACAGATAAGCATCATAACTATAACAAGAAATTTTGGAACTCTAGATGTATTTCAGAGTAGTCCCATTTTACCAGGGGTTAGTCTGCATGCAATTGCATCTCTTTTAAAAGAGGGGAAAACACATTGCAAAATCACTAAAAGGAGTAGAAACTCCTTCTATAGGTATCTGGAAAGTAATGTGTAGAGCTGGAGACTTCCCTTGCCAGTTTTCCAAGGCACATGATGCTTTCTAAAGAGACCGAGTTGCTGCTTACTGTATATTTTAGTACGGGACAAAAATCTGTTTCTGATGGTTTTGGACACCTTGTTACATCCCATTCCCAAATCTGTCAAGCATGTGATGACAGCTGAGGCACAGAGGAATACTTCTCTGGTTCAAGAACAAGAAGGCCCACAAGGAAAATTTGCTGATTTGCTAAACTCTTTACATTTCCAGATACAGCTGTAGGATAGTGAGCATGTTGCTGTAAAGTAGCACAAATATCAGGACTTTTGTCTCCATGGATTATTGAGCCAGGCAGTTCCTATCTGAACTGCTCCCCTGTAACTTGGGCACTGCCAATAGAACAATCCTGAAATCTCATGTTGACAGACAGAGCTGCATTTGGATTCATCCAAATCCAAGTTGCCTACAGGTTTTGATGGAACAACTTTTACAGGAGATTTCAAACCAGAACTCTAATGACTTGTGTTTGCTATCATTGTACAGACACATCTTGCCTCAGAGAAGCAAGGAACATAGTTTTGTGTGTGTTTTTATCAGGATAAAGGGTAGCAGTAAAGGCAACTAGTTCAAGAGTGTTATCTAATATATCCATGCTGGTGTTGCAACTAATATAATTGTTCAGTGGGAAAGTATACACAAAGGGATGATGATCATATTTTGCTTGAATTTTGTAGTAGAGGTATTCCCCAAAATGTTGTCCCAAAAACATGTGGTGTCCTATTTTTTAGCACCAGATACCTATGTGCTCTCAGAGCCTTTGTAGGCTCCTATGACTTAAGTTAAAGCACCTTGTCTTTGGTTTAAGCCCATCTGAAACTTCACTAAAATGGTGCCAAGCATTGGTACAGGCTGCCCAGGGGATTTAAAGGTTGTCTAGATGTGGCACTTGGGGACATGATTTAGTGGTGGGCTGGGCAATGTTTGTCAGTGTTAGATTAACAGTTGGACTTGATGATCTTACAGGTCTTTTCCTACCCTGGAAAACCCTGTGAATCTATGAAAACAACATGACAGTGCCCAAAATTAGGTCTTGTATGAAAATGTACAGGTAATTTAAGTGACTTCTAAAATCTTTCTGGGTAGGAACAATTCAAGAGCACTGTCTGCAGCCAGTCCTTTTCAATCCCATCTCCGCATCTTTCCTGCCAGAAATCTCCCTCCTGCAGTGTACCTGGAAACATGCAGAGAATCCAGCGATTTCACTCAGCAAAAACTCAAATCAACATAGTTTCAGTGAGCAAAACTTTTAACCTTGTCCCCAAGACTGTCTAGAATAGATGTTCTTATGCTGCTTTCTTTTGGGAATAAAATCCTATCTCTTCCCTGCAGGTATCCTTTTTCTCTTTGTAGTAGCATAGTTACTGGGATCCAATTTAAAATGTTCAAAACCCCAAATTCCTCAAAAGGCAGTGTGAAACTACACCTCACACATCACTGCAAAAACAAGCAAGCTTTGATTTATTTCAAAAGTGGAGTGTTCCTTCACTCTCACTAAAAAGTTAGTTGTATAGGAGAGGTGCTAATGTGGCTAAAATACAGGGTTATAAACATTTTGATTCTTTTCCTTACTGAAAATTACGCACCTGTAAGCCAGGCATCCAGTCAGAGTCCTTGTGGCTCCCTGGACAATGAGCAGAGAGAATGAAAACATGTTTATTACAATGAATATTGATAGACAAGTGCTTATCATTAAACAAGTCTATTAATAAATCAAGTTTTTTAATAAAAACATTCTTATGTAGGTTGGTTGTATTATGTTTTGGGGGGTCGCCTGTCTCTGTTTACAGAAGGAGTCTAGATGTCCAGTTTAAATTTTATTTATAGCTTTAGAGCAGATAGATTTCAATATGATGGACTCCAGTTTTTTTTTCAGAAGTGTGCAGCGATTACAACACCAGTTCCTCACCTCCTGGGAGCACTTCACACACGCTTTAACCAAGCTGGATCACTCAAAAACCCCACTGCATCTATTGCAGCCTGTCCACTCCTTTAAAATATAAGAACCCTTATAAACAAACTTGTTTTGTACTTGTTTTGGTGGCTAAAACACGCAATTTCCCAGGCTCTGGCTGAAGTGTACTGCAGGAGCACTAGGTGGCAATGCTGTTACAGCGAAAACTCCAGCAGCTCCCTAAAACACAGAGATCCCCAACCACGCTTCCCAGGCAGTGCACAGGCTCAGAGAGCTGACACCACTTCTGCAGTGGCTGCAGGATGTCCTTTAGATTGTCCCCTCGTGCTGGGCACTGGTGAGGATACACCTCGAATCCTGTGCTCTGTTTTGGGATCCCCACAACAAGGAAGACATTGAGGGGCTGGAGCATGTCCAGGGAAGGGAAGGGAGCTGGGGAAGGGTCTGGAGCACAGGTCTGATGAGGAAAAGCTGAGGGAGATGGGAAAGGGGCTCAGCCTGGAGAAAAGGAGGCTCAGGGAGGACCTTATCACTTTCTGCAACTCCCTGAAAAGACGAGTCACCCAACATGGGTGTTGGAAAAAAGAAATGCCCCCAGGTTGTGCCATGGGAGCTTTAAGCTGGCTATTACAAAAACTTTCTTCATGAAAAGGGTTGTTAAGCATTGGAACAGGCAGCCCAGGGAAGATGTGGAATCACCATCCCTGGAGGCATTTAAAAGGTGTGTGGATGTGGCACTTGGGGACATGGCTTAGTGGTGGCCTTGACAGTGCTGGTTTAACAGTTGAATTTGATGTCCTTAGACATTGTCCTTTTCCAACATAAATGATTCCAAGATTCTGTGGTTTTGGTTGCCCAGGCTTGCTCTGAGCGAGAAGTAGGCGGTCGATTTGTTTCCACTTTCAATACGAAACAAACAAAGATGATGATCTAAAATTTAGCACAAATTTCGTCTTTCCCATATAATTTCCAGTGGTTCTAGGGAATACTGAATGGCAGATATTGAATGAGGAACACACAGGAATGAGCTGACAGTTCTACCAAGTGGAGTTCAACCATCTCACTGGGGAAAGTGAAAACTCAAGCTTGATGCTAATAATGTGGGTGAGACCACTTGTCCTTCCCCTTTCCACATGTACTGCTTGCAGTAAAATCCAAGATAATATTCCTGGACATAACATCTTGGATGTGGATAGCTTTTGCTAGGATAAGTGCTTTTGAAGACAAAAAAACCATTGCAAGCGTTCTACAGCTACCAGCTCAGCACAGCACAGCCAGAAATCTGTTTCATTGACTCTGATACAATTTAATACAATTAATCAATATTATCAGGTCATGATTCTGGGAGGACTCTCCAGACTTTCAGTATTTATTTTTGATCCATTTTAATTCATATAATTTACTATTATCATAAACTCTGTGAATTGCATCTATGGATACCAGCAGAATAAGGAGCTCTTCTGAGCTGGTCTGAGTTTATCCTATCACTACAGGAACCTGTTTTCAATTTATTTTTATGGAAATATTGCATCCTGTTGATAGAAAAACCTCTCACAGTACAGAAAACCCCTCCCCATTCATTCTCTAATGAAGAGAAGATTCATCTTCATTATTTCGGTCCTAAAATGTCTTTATAGTTTTATGTACTTTATATGACGGTTAGACTTCATGATCTTAGACATCTTTTCCAATCTTAGTTATTCAATGATTCTATTCCAAATGTAAGGCTAAGTAAAAATAAATAAATAAAATGAACAGATGCATATCCATGGACTTGTAAGAGTTTTGCATGATTATGTGTAGCCAAATGTGAGGTTGTTTCATGCTAAATTTAGACTTTCTAGAAATTTTCTGGTAGGAAAAAATAAGAAATGTTGCTAATCTAAAAGACAAGTACATTTTCCTTTGGAATTCTCCCATTTATATAGATTTTTTTCCTAATCAAAATGCATTTAGAAAATTTTCCACAAGTATGTAAATTTAGCTACTCTTGGTGGAATTGCATTTCTTTTTGGAGGAGCTCATAGGTCCTGATTTCACAAATGATATAAACATGAGCTGCCCTAAAGGGATTTCTGCCTTTTTTCCCTGTCTTATCTGACCACCTTTTCCTTCCCCTCCTTTATCGACTGAACTCTACTGCAGTGTGCCAGAACAGGCAAATTGACTGTTAAATACACTTTTTCTTGTTTGTTGGGAGAAATCTACAGAGTGTTTTGTTATAAGGAAATGCAGTACAAACGAACAAACACATAAGTAAATAAATAAATAACTTCAGGAGAGTAGTTATTAGTCCTGAGGAGTTTTGTGGGTTTGGATTTTGTTTCCTTAATACGTCATTACAAGATGGGGAGGAACACAAGAAAAGGTTTTATTGCTATTATGGAAAGAGTAGTTTCTTTTTCAGACTGAGAGCCAACCTTTTAGACCAGAATAAAGACAGGCAAGAAATAAATGAATTTTGCTGGGATTTAGCCATGTGATCCTACTCAGGCTTTGACAGCACAGCAAAGTTGTGCTGATATCTGAAGAAAAATCAGAAGCAGCTATAAGGTAGAAAGTTTAAAGAAGTGAAAGGATGTGCATTTCTGGCCTTATTCATGTCTCATTAGCTTCTGGCACAGTAAATTGCCTAGACCAGCAGAAAACACTTGTCCTTTCTCTTTTTTAATGCAAATTTTTTGAAAAAAAAATTGTAATGTCAGTGATAAAATATGGTGCCAAAAGAACAGACCGGACATAACATTTTCAAAAGCATCAGCTATGACAATTAAGAGTTTGTGTCAACCATCCCTGTTTCCAGACAGGTTTATCTCCCTGTAATTCCCTCTGAGAAAACATATCAGCAAGTTTTCAAAAGTATATTCTTGCCATTAGATTCTCCATGTTTCTGTCAATAAAGCTCTTTAACCAGGACAGGCATATGAGAACATCTTCAAAGGAATTAATTTCACCCATACTGGAACCAGCAGTGTTCGGACGATCCCTTGTTTGCATTACATGCTTTAGTGGGAATTTCCAGAGGTTGTTGGATGGTGAAATATATAGTTAAAAATTCAAGCCTTTTTGAAATTACCTTACACTTCCAGACACCAAAATATCCCTGATCTGGTCTCATTGATTACAGTGAAGTGACAGCCAAACAAATACCCCAGCAATCCAGACCTTCATTTTCTTTATTAATTCCAAAATGAATGACTCCAAACTCCCAGATGAAAAGTAGGGAAGAGCAATGCCCTTTCTCCTTACTTGGGGAAGACACCTTGACTCAAGAGAGGTATTTAAAACCTCACAGGTCTTCCTTTACCCAGATCATTCATGGTTCCTGTGTGATTTACCTCCTACATTCTCAACAGAATTCCCAAGCAGGAACCCCAGTGAAGAAATTTAAGATTGAAAATAGGTGTATGAGCCCAGTCAGACATCCTGGAACCAGGTGAGGCAAGCAGATCATTAGAGCAGTCGGAACAATCCTGAAAAATGCCACACTCTCTGGAAAACTTCCACCTGGAATGTGAAATTTTTCTTTATTTTTCTTTGACTTTTCAAAAAAGGATTTCTGCCCCCATCCCCTGCCTTTGGACCTCCTTCCCATTAATTTTCTCACCTGTATTTTTAATAAAATACTTTGGTAAATGGCAGTGTTTGCAAAAAGTCATGACAAAAAAAGTTTTCATTCATTAAACCTGAAAGCTACAATTAGGAGTATCTCTCTGATTGTTTCGATACAGATAATTAAAAATACATATTGGAGCTAGAAAAAAATAAACAATCACAGACCGAAACATCTTTTGTCTCTTTTAATATTTTCTTTTGCGTTCAGAGGAAATATCTTTCAAATAAGCAGAGGAAATTCACTGAATTTCATGGAACAGTTTGGGTTGGAAAGGACACAATTCTCTCAGCCTTTCCTCATAGCAGAGGTGCTCCACCTCTCTAATCAACTTGGTCGCATCCTCTAGATTTGCTACAACAGGTCCATGTCCTTCCTGCGCTGGGGAAAACCCAGAGTTGGATTAAAATGCTTGATATACATGGCTCAATAATGTATGGCTTCAATGTGCAGTTCCACTTATCGTGACGCCAGTCTGAGGCAGGCAAAGGCACACATTACAGTGAAAGGCACCATTCTTAAGGTTTCTTGCAACAAAACCCACTGTTCTAAGGTTAACCTGGGCCTCCACAAAACTCACTTTGTTTTGTCATAACTGCTAAGGCAAAATTGGCTGGAAGAAAGATGTTAATTCTGGCACAATAACTTAGAAAGTTTCATGCCACAGTGCAGCATAAAACAGTAATTAGATGAAGAAAAGTTAAGTAACTCCTTTTATTTTAATGGTGATGTGCAGTCTTTCAAAGAAGCAGCTACACAGTCCATGGCTTTCCCCAGACACATTAAAGCAAAAACCTGAGCTTTCCTGCCCCTCTCAAACCCATAAATTCTGTTGGATTACACGCCAAGTTGATTTAAAGTGGTTGCTCAATGAAATGAAAGTGTTGACTCTAAATTTCAATGCTTTGTAGTGCTCTGAAGGAAGCTGCAATCTGCTTTCATGGACAAAATGAGACTTTTCACCCCTCATTCCAATTGTGAAGTTTTTATTTCTGGTTTTATATACTGGTATTATAGGATAATCACTGGTTTGGGGGATTTTTTACCTGGTTGAAGTTTTTCTCTTATTTTTTAGAAGGAATCACTGATTGCTCCAAGCAGAACTCACTCCATGTCGTCTGGAGTTTGTGCAGCCGTTCAGGTCAGCCTGTGTAACTCAGGCCTGTATGAGGCACAGAGGGCTGAGCTCTCCATCCTTTGGGCACTCCAGATTCCCACTGAAGCACTGAATGCTGGGTTCAGCCCTCCACAGCAAACATATGTCAATACACAGATGGCCACACCAGCAGAATTTTCCCACACACATTCACTTGATATTTTTTAAGCAAAAAATGCTTTCCATGTGTCCTCACACCGGTTGTTCACCCAAGCATTCCAAGCAATTTAACCTGCAGGCAGTTTGGGGTTTTTTTTTAGCCTGAGAAAAGCACAGGGATACAACAGCAAAAGGAACCCAAAAAAAAAATGAGCTGGGAAGAAGATGAATGAGCCAGATGGACAGAGGGACTGATAGTTTGATATGCAGAAATAGTTTACTTGTAGAAAATCCAGAAGGATGTTTAGAGAACACAGACTACAGCTTGTAAATGGGAAGAGTTCAAAGGGGGAATTGGGTATTCCAAGACAGGCTTGTGTAGGCTGGGAAGTAAACGTGTGTGTGACACACAAAGGCTTATTTCTCAAAAGAAAAACTCACTTTTCCCCCCTGAAAAATAAGGACTTTAACTGTGAGGTAAATATAGATGAGATGGAGACACACTGAATAATGGGAACATCAACAGGAGGGTGAAGCACCCTCTGGAGAGATTTGCCTCCACAGGCCATGGTAGAAAATCCAGATGATGAACTGGGATGAAGGATTATCTCTTACAAAATCCCAGTTAAAGACTAGCAAATCAACTGGTCAAGGACAAGTGTAGTAGTCTTGGGATTCTGCAGTTCCCTGCAAGCTGTCTTGGAAGAAAAGAGCCCTGTCTTGAAAGAAAAGTACTTATGCTACTGAAGCCTCATGGAAGTGTGAAGCAAAGCACAGGGACAGAGATGAAAGACAATATAAATTAATCTAACTGTCCTGGGAATAGTACCAAGTAGTTAATTTGTCCTGAAGAAACAGAAATAAACAGCGATGGTTCTGTTGTACTGAAACTGGAGCACTTCATTAACTAACACCTGGCTGTGGATGAGCCTGTGTCATGAAAAATGCAGAGAACTTAAACAGACCCAGGACACAATTCATTCATTCAACTTTCATTGAGTATCAGTGAGAGCAACAGTTCAATGGTCCTGCTTCACATACTGTTCTGTAGATAAACACATATATATAAATATATAGATAAGAGACATTCTTCAGTAACAGTGCAGTCAAAGACCATTTTCCGCCCAAATATTTCAGCATTTAATAATTGCATCCCTTCTCTGTCACACTTGGGAAGTTCAGAGAGATTGCTGGACTTCTTTTTCTGACTCAGTTTTATGGATAAAACCAGAACTGCCAGAAGATAGTGTATTAGTGCAATAAATATAAAACAGGTCTTTTAGCCAAGTCTATTGGTAACTTATTAAATTAACTGATCTATTCAGTAACTGATTATTGGAAGGCTTAAAATTATTTCTCTCTCCCCAGTACTCTTTCAAGCACCCATTATTAAATTCTGAAAAATCAAATCAAGATCAAAATTTGAAAAATTAAATTTCTTCTTTCAATACCCTCCTGTCTCTCCTGCCCCTTCATTTAGATTTCCAGCAGGACTATCTCAGTCCTTCCCTTCCTCTCCATTTTCTCCTGCCTTTCCACAGGCCGGATTTCTTCAGCACCCCACAAGTTTGCACCCTGCTCTGCTCTCTCGAGTCTTTTATCTCTGTCTTCTGCTCAAACATTCTAATGTCTGATCTAACACAGGCTCGCCACCCTTTGCTGCTGCTCCAGACTTTGTTCCTGCGGGAATGATATCCATGGTGTCAATCAGCATCTCCCTGTTGCCTTCAGTACAGCTACCTCCAATTTACACCAGAGGATCCAGCCTTCTGCTGCCAAAAGTACTAATGATTTTGGAAAAATATGGGTCTTTCTCTCCCCCTCTTTCTTTTTTTTCCTCTCAGCATGAAAGATCTAATTACAAATTGCTGAAGGCTTGCTACAAATAAAATTTGTTTTAAAAGGGAGCAAAAAAGTACCCTTTTGACTCTGCATTGTCTGTTACTAATTTACTGAAAGGAATTGGATCTGTGTTTTCACCCAAATAAATATTTCTCCTCATGAATGCTGAGAACAACTATTCAGTGAAATATCTCCATGGAGAGGTGTTAAACTTATTTTCAGAGCTGTGTGTTTGTTCAGGCTGATATTACTGGATATCAGTGCTCTGAATGATAGCGACATTACCATGGTATAATGTGAACAGAGCCATCCAGCCTGGCTTCCTGCTCCCTGGAAATACCAATTATCCTACCTCCCGATATCTTCAATCCAGTGGGTGGGATGTGTGCCATATTTTTATTTATTATGATTATATTAAGGATGACAACACAGCAAAGGCTAAAGGCAACACTCCTACTGGTAGGCTGAACTGTGTGAGGGCCTTTTCTCTGCCCCTGGGGCCAGCTGCAGCAGGGACTATCCTGATTTCTCCTGGGACCCCTGTCAAGGTGTGCCCTAGGAAAACCAGCTGGGTCATGGCAGAGGGGTCTCTGCTTTGTGATGCTTGATGGACCCAAACCAAATGAGACAAAGGGACAACTGGTGCAGAGGATGCTCTCTAAAAATGAGACCCTTATGGGATTCAGGGGGTGAAGAAGTTACAAGAGCCCTAAAATTGAGCTCCTGGCAGAGGCCTCCAAATCAGCTGTTGCTGCATCAGAGAATGGTTGAGAGTGAAGTGACTTCTGGAAGTCATCTGGTCCCTCATCCCTGCTCAAGCAGGGCCACCTAGAGCAGGTCACCCAGGACTGTGGAGGCTGCTGGCCCTACTGGACAAGGGACCATTAGAGTCCAGTGGAGGGACAGACCCTAAGTCTAGAGATACTCCCCAGGCCAGGGAGACAGAAAAGGCTTCTCCCAGGGACCTTTGTTGCAATACGTTAATATGCCCCAGTTCTGCTCCCCCGGTTGGCTCGTTGGCCTCCCTGCCCCTTTCTACCTTATATGTCCCTGCCCTAGAATGTTCTCCCTTCCCTGCTCCCCCACTGGCCCCTGTTCCTCAGCCACTCCCTCTCTACTTCCCCACTGGTTCTCACACCCTGGCCCCTTCTGTGCCCTCAGACCATGGGTCCCTGATTCTCTCTGTGCCCCTACTGACCCTGTATATAAACCCAGACCATCCTCTGTTATTCGTCTTCATCCCTGGATCCCCTTGAGTGTGTGGCTGGAATGAGCCTCTGCCGTGGAATTCTACACGAAGACCCTTCCTGACTGTTTGTTGTTGGCTCACCTTTCAGCTGTTTGGTGTGTGTGAGTGTGTTGTGTGCTGGCACCGCCGAGCAGATGCTTCTGGAAGGTTGTGGCACCCACCATCCGCCCGCTGCAACACAGGACCATGTCTCCATCGGGGGAAAGAACATCTTCTTTCCATAGCTGGAGTGTTACTAACAGTCCTCAGATGGTTACAGACTCAACAATCTTCACTGGAACATCTTCCTCCCCTAGTTATCATCATACATAATTACAGTGCACTTTCTGCAACTAGTTGGTACTGGGGGAAGAATAGAAATCCTGCTCACAACACTAGAAATAGTTCTGATGCCTTAGGTTTTAACTTTTATATTTTTCAAATCCTGCAGTGCCCAGTGTAACTCTGCAGTTCCCTGGAGCTCGTTCAGTGCTGTTCTCTCATGCTCACACTGACATAACAAAGCCTCTCCAGCTCGCTCTCCAAGGACACCCAGACCCTCCTGGGCCCAACAACTGCAAACCTTCATCTTGGGGAGAGAAAGGGGGGCAAGCTTGGGCAAATTCCATCCTTGCCTGGGCTCTGCTTGGGGAATTGATGCTGATATCAAAGTGTGAAGAACTTGTGAGCTGTCATTGTCCATTTTGGGATCCACTGAGGTAGGACTCTATGGAGCCCAAAATGTACATTTGAAGGCCTTTCAAATCAATCCCTCCTTTATTCCTTTATTCCTGTCTACTCTCTGTTTCTAGGTAGCCATTTAAGGCATCAGTTCCACCCTTTTTCTGTAGGGATGGAATGACCCTTTTCTGTCTTCTGAAAGGACTATTTCTCCTTAATTTGTAGTCACTGTAAGATCCCTACAAAACAAAGGTGTACAATTGCACATGTCCTTGGCATAAGTGAAAATGATAAAATACAGTAAAGGTGATGGCAAAGTGGACACAGAGAAGAAGGTGGAGAAGCAACACATTTCTCAGCCTTACAGGATTCCTGAATCTTTCTAGGGATGTGACTCAAGGCAAGGAGGGATCATTGAATCATAGAATTGTGTTGCAAGAGACTTTAAATATCATCTTGTTCCAACCCCCTGCCGTGGGCAGGGACACCTTCCACTAGACCAGGTTACTCCAAGCCCCATCCAACTTAGCCTTGAGCACTTGCAGGGGTGGGGCAGCCACAGCTTGTTCAGGCAAATATTCCAAGATATTTCTGATATCTGTAGTCTCTCTTGGCTGGGCAACTGCATTGCCCTCTGGGTAGCTCAGCCTTAAAATGAACCTTCCCCAAATGCCCCAAACCATATCAGTCACCAAAACTGTGAAGAAAAAAAAAATTATGTCTCCTGAAAAGAGCACTTTTGAGATTTACACCTCCTCCAGCATCACTACAGACACCAGCACAGTGCTCCAAAGCTGGAGTGAAACACTACCAGTCACTAATATTAATGAATTTGTTTATATGTTTGGGTTTTATGGCCGGTTTCTGTTGGTTGAATATGGTCATGTAGGAGCCTTTGAGGTATCTTGTGATATATACACAGAGTGGTCTGGTCTGGCACTGGGTTCACAGGAGATCTGTGTCCTTATGGAACTGCAGAGTCCTCACAAATAAGGAAACTGAGCTTAAATAAGGAAACTGAGCCCTGTCTGCAGTGCTCCTGCAGAGAACAGGGACACAGACAATCTTCTCATTGCCTTTGTCTTAGAAAGCTCTCTGATCTGTGTGGAACAAGCACCTGGAGACTGTTCAGCTCCTACCGTGAAGAGTTTGTCTATGGTTAATCAAACAGCCCAGATTATCTACAGAGAAACCAACAGATTTCCTTAATCCTTAGCAGTGAGCCTGCTCTTTCCAGCCCCTGAACATGTTTTAGTTCAGCTGATCATTGCTCATCCTCTCATGGTTTACAATGCAGGTCATGAACTTGGAGTATAATATTCCAGCACTTACGTTTTTAAAGTGCAATCCATGTACCATTTTAAGCAGAGAAAATACTCAATTAGAAGGCATGATACTCCGAGTACAATGCTATGTGACAGGGCAAACAGGAGAAGTAATTATATTTGTTTAATTCAAGAAATCGAGTGGACAAGGGTATCCAGACCTTTCTCTTACCCTTATTACTTGTTTCAATTTTGTTGCTGGTATTTTTCCTCCTGTTTAATAGGCAAGGCAGCTGACAACTGAATTAGTACTCTTCCCTTAGTATGCCACTGGCTCATGACAATAGCCTTAGGGGTAAGATATAGATAACTGAGAAGTTTTCTCACTGTTGTGATATATTTTTTCATATGGTTAATAAGGCAATTGAAATGACATCCTGTCACAGTGGTAGAATCCCATGAATTTGTGATGTCCCTTGCGTTGCCACTAGGAGGAGATGCACTGCATTCTTATCCCCCTCCCTTTTTCTTGGAGAACACGTTGAAAGGATATGACAGTCTGCAAGCTCAAGCGTCCTTTAGTGTTGCTAAGGATTAGCTACTGTTTATTATCACTAATGGGAAAGGGCTTAGGGCTGAATTGTTGTTGCTCCACTGTGGATTTCATTTCAAAAGCCTCACAAGAGTGCCCTTACATTACAATCAGGACGTTTAGCTAAAGAAACTCAAATAAGAGAATCATCAGCAATTAAAACAAAACAAAACAATAATAATGGCTAAATCTGCATAAGAAGACACTTAATTAATTATGAGCTTAATTGCTTATGAGCAATTGCATAGCTTTCCTTATAACAGAGTCTATCAAAGTGTGTGGGGCCCATAACATTCCTAAAAAAATCAAGTTAAGGTCCTGATGCCAAGTCCTGCTATTTCCAGTGCAAATCAAGGAATTTGCAGTGAAAGCCAGATCAGATGAAGCCTCTGCTGGGTCTGTTTGCATCAGGACGCCCTGTGCTGAAAGGTGTGAAAGGCAAAGTGAGAACCCAGCGCTGGGCACCTTGTGAGGGCAGGGCTTTTGTCAGCAGAGATTTCCATCAGCACCGGGCACTGCTCTAACACAGTAATTGATTACTTCCCAAAGGCCTCTGCACCATCAGCTCTGATTCACATAAAACCAGCACCTCAGTTCAAGCATCTATGGGAGCTCCAGTAGCTGCAGGGGAAGGAGGAAATCAGAGTGGCAGGGAATGCCCTGTTCTCAGTGGATGGGCAATTGCCCCATGGCCAGGCAGAAGTGGATGGTGGATTTATGCACAGGCACATATTGTTCAAGTGGCCCCTGCCTCTGGACACGCTGTCTGCACTCGAAGGGCTCCAGCTTGAGCGTTGCAGGTCCTTAATCTGATCAGTGGTGAAGCACAGGGCTTTCAGCTGGAGCTTGGCTCGCTGTGCACAGGCCATTGGAAAGCACATTTAGCTCTCAGCTTGTGATCTGGTTGTTGGAAAACTCCAAGGACATAAATAAAAGTAAAATTTTATCTTAATCATTAAAATCCAGGCAAGTGCATGTATGTTTACATGTCTTTTTTTTTTTTTTTTTTGCTTTACTGGTGCTGAAAGCTATCAGAGATCTGGTGTTCCAAACTTTCTCTCCAGCTTTGAGGATTGCTCAGATCTGTCACGTCCCATGCTTTGGGAATGCTCTGTATTTATTTGGTCGCATAATTACATCTCTGTTTTCAACTACTTCTTCTACTGTGTAACCTCCCTGGCCTTGTTTTTTTTAGTCAACAACCAGTGGAATCTGGAGTATGAATTGGAGACAGTAGTGTCACTCAGCCAGAGAGTACAACTTAATAGAAACCTTCACCTTCAGCATGGCCCATTCCCAGTAGGTGACCTAATGTCCCCATCTATGGGGACTTAATGATCTTGAAGGTCTTTTCCAGCCTAAGTGATTCCATTCTATGACTTGATGACCAGATCTTGGCAAGCTGAGTGTTGTGTGCTGGTTACCCAATACAGTGATAAGCTGTACAGAGCTCAGGGGTGTTTAGTAACGCCTGAAATGCCAACTGCTGACCAGCTGCTCCAGGAGGGAACGAGTATCTGTAACCCCATTTCAGATTTGGTCATTCTTCTAGGTGACCTGGATGTCCTGAGGGCTCTCAAGCAACACTGAGAGCTATACCGGAATGGATGGGCCCTCTTAGCCTATTTTTGCCCTTATTTTACACTTATTTTTGTATTATAAACCCGTGGGCTTTGTGGAAGTTTGTAGCTGAGCAGTTCAGAGGCAGGAACTGTTCAATTCTGTATTTTCCTGGAAGGACCAAAAATGCACCCAAATTCAACTGCACTTTTTTAATAGTTTCATTGAAATAGAGCTTTAGAAAAGAGGAGACATTGAATGACTTGGCATAGACTTTTCCTTTTCAAGTTAAATGTTTGAACTTTCCACTTCAGGAGGACGTTTTATTTTAAAATCATTTTACATTTTTAAAGGGAATAATAAAGAAGTGATAAATTAAACCAAGACACTTTGCTATTTTAGTCCTTACTGACAGGATCCATGATCCTACAAGCAGGTATGCACAATTTAAGACTAAGGACTCACTCCAGCTTTTCCCCAATGCTTAAATGCTGAGAATAACATAGGTATGTTTTTTTGCAGGATGGAGGCCCAGCTGAGTTATATCTGATATTCTGTATTTGGAAGAAATGAGTGTATGAATAATACATCTGAATAGGTCTGAAGATTTAATGGCATGTAGGAAACATGACAGGAGGGGTGCAGAGTGCTGCAGAACAAATAGAAAATTTCTGGTAACTTTAAGGAAATTTAAACTTAAATAATGATATATGAGTGTCCAGATAGTGATCAGCAGCTCTTGATATTTTGGCAAAACCAAATTCTATGAGGCTATGTGGATGGTAATTCAAAAGCAAGTGTTTCTTTCATGTAACTAATGCTGTGGACCTGAACATCAGAGACCNGCTGAGTTATATCTGATATTCTGTATTTGGAAGAAATGAGTGTATGAATAATACATCTGAATAGGTCTGAAGATTTAATGGCATGTAGGAAACATGACAGGAGGGGTGCAAAGTGCTGCAGAACAAATAGAAAATTTCTGGTAACTTTAAGGAAATTTAAACTTAAATAATGATATATGAGTGTCCAGATAGTGATCAGCAGCTCTTGATATTTTGGCAAAACCAATTCTATGAGGCTATGTGAATGGTAATTCAAAAGCGTTTCTTTCATGTAACTAATACTGTGGACCTGAACATCAGAGACCAATAACAAAGTATGTTTGTTTGAAGGAAAGTTCTCCAAAGCTGGGCTTTGTTGTCTGCTGTAAAAAAACCCCATGTCTAATGAGATTTCCACTTCGGTATTTTCAGTGAAGAAATTGTTCCTAATATCCAATCTGAACTTCTCATAATGCTACTTGAGGCCGTTTCCTATTGTCCTGTCACTTGCTACCTGGAAGAAGAGAACAAGCCCCACTTAGATCCACCCTCCTGCCAGGAGGTTTAGAAAGAAAGAATGTGCCTTCTGAGCCTCCTNCAATAACAAAGTATGTTTGTTTGAAGGAAAGTTCTCCAAAGCTGGGCTTTGTTGTCTGCTGTAAAAAAACCCCATGTCTAATGAGATTTCCACTTCGGTATTTTCAGTGAAGAAATTGTTCCTAATATCCAATCTGAACTTCTCATAATGCTACTTGAGGCCATTTCCTATCGTCCTGTCACTTGCTACCTGGAAGAAGAGAACAAGCTCTGCTTAGATCCACCCTCCTGCCAGGAAGTTTAGAAAGAAAGAATGTCCCTTCTGAGCCTCCTTTTCTCCAGGCTGAGTCCTGCCAGCTCCCTCAGCTGCTCCTCATCAGACTTGTGCTCCAGCTCCATTGCCCTTCCCTGGACACACTCCAACCCCTCAATGTCTTTCTTGTCATGAGGGGCCCTGACCTGGACACAGCACTCGAGGTGTGGCTTCATCAGTGTCCAGCACAGGGGGACATCACTGCCCTGGTCCTGCTGTGACACTGTTGCTGGTGCCATTGTCCTTCTTGTCCACCTGGGCACACCTGGCTCATGTTCAGCTGCTGTCAGCAGCAGCCCCAGGTCCTTTTCCAGCTTTCCAGCCACTCTGTCCCAGCCTGCAGCACTGCATGGGACAGTTGAGACCCAAGTGTAGGACCTGGCCCTTGGCCTTGCTGAACTCCATAAAATCTGCAGTCAATAAACTGAAGCCACAGACAAGACTTGTTTTCTGTAGTAGCTTGGAAAACTGTATTCATTCCCCAGGATCCTGGTGGGTCAGGTACTGCATCAACCCAGAGCAAAATCTGCAGGAGGGGTTACAGCCCAAGGAAGGTGTATGTTTATGTGATCATTATTGAACCTGACATGGTCTCAAGCAGCACGGTGTTGGCAAGAGCTCTTTTGGAGAGTTTGCAGGTGATGACTTGTTCCACATTGCACAATACTTCTTTTTTCCACACCAGGATTTCAATGGAGCAGCTCATGAAAAAAAAAAAGTGTAACTGAATAAGAGCAAATAGATCAGACCTGAACCCTTTGAAGGTTTCTAGAGCTTGTGCTATTGACAGTTTCTTTCCTGAATTTGCTTTGTTTTTGTGCCTGGTGAGTATCTGACTGCTGTTTTAGGGACTACTAGCATATTCTACAGAGCACTAAATTTTACAGTACCCCTACAGTAAGCTTAATACCTTTTATCTTGAATACTGTAGTGCGTGTACCTTTATTTATAATGTATTGTACAGCCTGTGATGCTCACTAGTGCTGTATTTTTACCATTAGCACTCCAGGAAATGAAAGCACTGTAGCTTACATTAGGACAGGAGCAATTCATGGTAGTCTTGTTTGTCAGGGCAGCTTTCATTTAAATTGGAGCCTGAAGTGGTCTGTAGGAATAGGGAATAAACAGCTACTAGGCCAAAAGACTAGAAAAATCTCAAATTGGGAAATAAAGGCTTGTAGAAGGTCATAATTTTGCTTTTCAGTTCAGTTTTGAGATCCACAGTGGAGCGGAGGTGGAAACGTATGAAGAATCAGAAGCTAGTGACTAAAAGAAGAGACCTCTCTGTTACCTGATGGTATTAGGAATGGAAAAAAAATGTAGGAAAGCGTAGAAAAAACAAAACCTGAAAAAGAAAGACTTAAGGAATTGAAAACAAACTAATTCATAGCTTCAAATTCAGGAACATGGCTATTGCTTAATTTAGTTGCACAGCACTTTCTGAAGTCACCTAGTCCTTTCCTTGAGTTCAAGGGAAAATTGAAGTTGGGATTTCTGCTGTCAGCATTTGGGCTCCATTTCCTCTCCAGATGGTGGAAAAAGCCTCTAAAAATGAGCCATTGCTCTTGATTCATAGTGGTATTGGAGTAAGAGGACCAAAATGAGTGACACAAAGCCCCTGAGGGGTATGAGAAAATACCTACTGAGGCCAAAAGTGAGATGGAGGAGAGTAATAAATGCATGAGCCACGAGGAGGGTGGAGGCAGCTCCATCGTGTCCTGTGACACCTGTGGTGCATCAGCACAAGGCTGTTGGCTGTGTATCTGCACCTGAGCATGAGGGATAGGCTGTGCTGGTTTTGGCTGGAGTAAAGTTCCTCACAGTAGCTGGGGCTGTGTTTGGGGTTTGTGCTGGAAACAGTGTTGATAACACAAGGATGGTTTTTCTGTTGGTCAGCAGGGCATACACAGAGTCAGGGTCATTCTGCTCCTCACCCCACTCCACCAGAGAGGAGGCTGGGGGTGCACAAGGAGTTGGAAGGGGACAGAGATGACCCCAAATGACCAAAGGGATATTCCAGAGCAGATGGTGTTGTGGTCGGCAATAAAAGCTGCTGGGAAGAAGGAGGAAGGGTGGGGAATGTTCAGCTTCATGGCATTTGTCTCCTCAAGTAGACAGCAAGACAGTTCAGTCTTGTTCCCTGGACATGGCTGAACACTTGCCTGCCCATGGGAAGTGGGCAATGAATTCCTTGTTTTGCTTTGCTTGTCTCCACAGTTTTTGCTGTACCCATAAAACTGTCTTTATTTCATCCAGCAAGATGCTTAATATTTACCCCTCTGATTCTCCCCCTCATTGAACCAGGAGGCGGTGAGTGAGCAGCTTCCTACAGGGGTTAAACCATGACAGATGGTGAGATCTTGGATTTCCCAGGTGGGCAGTGCAACACAATCCAGAGATTCCCACTTGGGGCTGAGTACTCTGGAGCTGACCAACCCCACATGAGGATTTGTACCTGTGCAGAGCTAAAAAAACTTGTATTATCTGAAGGAAGGTCCTATACCCAATGTACTACCATTTTTTTTTTAATCATTTATTTTGCATTAGAACACACACCTTTGGGAAGAACACTTTTTGTTATCTACAAAACAGATTACGAGGAATACAGAGGTCCTGATCCCGCTGACAAAGCGTGTGCTGCTGATCAATGACAAACTTGTATTGACTGAAACACCATCAAGCCCAAAAGATGAAAGGAAACCAGGAATGTTGTGATCTTTTTTTGTGTTTGCTGGCAATGAACTATGCTACAGTAGAAAAATGGGGTTGATTCTGATTTTCCTTCCCAATGTGTAAAAGAGGAGTAATGCCACTGAGTTCAGTGGAGTTTGTGTGAGTAAGTGGAAAATCAGACTCAGGAGCTCTATCGAACCCAACCCCACATCTTGTAGGAGTCTGCATTTCTATTTCTTTCTCACAGGAGTTCTTTGTTTTTATTTTTCCCCTCTGTGTCTCTCTTTATTTTCCTTTCCTTTGAAGTCTTAAATCCTAGAAGTGACCAATCTTTCATCCATAATCTGCAGCATTCAAATTAAAGGGAACGGTCTATAGATTCTAGGATTTTCTGCACACTATGGCTAAATCCTAGTGGAGTCCCCTATGAGCTAAGAAAGCCAGGAGAAGAGTGTGAAGTTAATTTGATCTAATCAATGTGCCACATGCAATCATGTTGTGTTCATTACCAGTCAACAAACAAGCTAAAGCCCTACATATATTTCTCCTTTTTAGTGAACTGTCGTTTTATCAAGTGATGGGCTGGCCAAACATGTTCAGCAATCTCAGTAATTCCTGTTCTTATTAATCATTGTGAAGCCTTGAAATTCCCAAGATTCCATAAATCTTCCTGCAACTGAACACTTCTATAATCCTCTTTGTGTTACAGCAGTAATAAATATGATCATTTTTCATAGCAAATCTGTCTATTGCTTTAAAGAAAATAGATAGACTGTAAATAAGTGCATTTTCCTGCAGTAACATTAAACAAAAAGGTTAAGCTCCTACTGACAGGAAAGATGTATTTGCAAGTGATTAGTTATATTTCTACCATAGCGCTTGTCTGTGTTCTTCTTTTGATGTTTAAACAAAGCTCTTGAACACACTGGGTTGTAGTCTCTGATGTTGATTTATAGGTAGGACTGAATTCCAAACACTGAACTCGTAGGCAGGCATTAATAAAAAGGAGAGACTTTCTTCCTGCTGGTTAATATGTGACTAAGCTCTCCTGTTTTAGGCCTCAATCTGTCAAGAACAGGTGTATAATAGGGGAGTCCTTGAGGCGCAAAGACTGGAGCTATACACAAAGGGTTTTGTTCAGCTGCACTCAGGACAAATGTTGAAACACCAATTTACAAAATTGTTTTGACACAGAATTATTTTATGACTATTATGACACAGACATAAAGTTATTTAGGTTATCTGGGCCCAAGAGGATTGGTAGGAACTCCAGATGGACCTAACTAAACTACTGTAGGTAATTGGGCAACACAATGGCAGATGAAATTCAACACAGACAAGCGGAAGACAGAATGTGTTGGGAGAAGAGTTTAAGTGATAAAAATCCCGTAGACTTAAGGGAGGTCAGATCCTTCAAGAATGGGTAGGAACTGAACAAATCTCACTCAAAACATCCAGCTCAGTGTAGATGGCACGTATGTAGATCGTAAATTTTTCTTTTATATCCCATTTCCAGTTGCAAACAACCTCTTACATTTCAGAGGAAGGCAAATCATCATCAGCCAAGATATTCCCTCAAAGAAAATCCTCTCACAACAAATACGAGGCTAAACTTCAGAAACATGAAATGGAATTGAAAACATTGTCTATAGACTGTGTGCTTCCTGAACATGCTAAGGACATCCCACCAAGGATTCCTTCCAGATACCTGAAGTGAGGCATTTGGATTCCTCCTCTTGCTACTGCAGACACAGACCAAAAAATTACTCCAACACCTAAATAAAAATATATAGGTAAATGGAAGTCAAATTACACTTAAAAAAAATGCAAAAGACAAGTGCATCTGCACTGGTCAGGTGCCACCAAGCCACATTCTCTCAGTGCCAGGAAATTCCATTTTACTTAAATAAATTGTATTTATTTGAAAACTTCACCTTCGAGCCATTGGATGTTGTTATGCCCTTGTTAGCAAGGATGACAAGCTCCCTGCTATCAAACATGTCTGAGTACCATACACAGTGATCAACTCACCTCTCTGCTCTCCTTTTGATAATCTGAGTTGAGCTCCTAAAGCCTGGTGTTGTTTTCCAGCAAATGGATCAGTTTTGTGTCATTCCTTTGAACTCTGAGTAGTGCATCCCTGTCCCCTTGAAAATTAGCTATGCCCTCTTAAGGAAAACTGTTTATGGTCACAAAATTCCACTGTCCAGCTTCAAATTGACTTGAACCCCCTTTATAGAGGCAAAATTACATCAAGTCTTTTTGTGGTGTTTGGAATGAATATTCATGTGCTCTAACAAAGCAAAATATTTTCATATCCATCAGATACTTAAAATAATAGCACATTTAATACTTACTTTAGTCCAGCTTTTAAAGTTTGGACTCAATGAGCTCAGACATCTTGTCCAACCAAAATGATTCTATGATCCTATGATACTTGACTAGTTACCCGTTTTGTGTCTCTGACAGGGTTTCTATCAAAACAACATCGTGTTCCTAAATCTGTTGCAATTAAACTTGCATAGAACGCTTAAGGATTTCAACTTTTTTTCTAAACCTCGTTGCTGCCTTTTAAATATGACCCCTGAACTCTTGTGCTGCAAAACTCTCTGCAGCTCAGAGGCAGAGGGGTGACAGCTCTGCCAGTATCCACCCAGGCTGAGTTTCAAAAGCCTGACTTCTCCCTTCGTATAGAAAATTGTGGGGCCTCCTGAAATCTTGAATCTTCTACAACTTTATTCCCGAGCATACATATATAAACATGCATATATATATACGTATATGTATATGTATATGTATATGTATATGTATATGTATATGTATATGTATATGTATGTGTATACATGTTTATTCTTTTTAACTTTTATTTATTTTTGTTTTCTCTGTATATACCCCATTAGGCTTGTGATACTGATCCTGAGCTTGAGCATCACCTGGGACTGAATAAATATGATACCATTGATTTCAACTGAACTAAAGAAGGTTATGCAAGATGAGGATCTGTGGTATTATCTTTATTTTAGTGGTGTAAGATTTGCTTAGTGATGTCAGAGCAACTCAGATCAGTGAGTCCATAGGTTGCAATTGTATTGTGATCTCTACAGATGAGAGAAAACATTCATTTAACTGAAACTGGAGTAGTGTTGGGTTCTGTTCTCAGAAAATGCTTCAAGTAGGTTCAAAAAAGCCCAGGAAACATTGTCTTCAGTTCACTTTTTATGCCTGTGTGCTACATTAGTGAAGGGGAACAACTAGATGAATTCTGCAGGGCTGATTGGGATTTTGAACAAATGTGTATCAGGAGTTGCTCCAGAGATGTCAGCAGATATAAAAAGCATCAAAACAAGACACAAATCAAGCAATGAAATTACTGCAGGTGCAGAAATGGAAGTAAGAGTCAATATTGTCTTCATGAGAGTGTAGAATTTCTCCTTCCCAGTCTGAATTTTCCTTTTTGCAAATCATTTAATAGCAAAACGTAATCATTGAAGCCTTATCAGACAACAAACTGGAACAGAATATTATACTCCCAGGTTCTCACTTATCCTACTATGAAACAGAAAGGAAATCATGTCAAAAACATAACCATAGATCTAAGAGTAGTAAATGTCTTTTTATACTGGCTTAAAATTCCTCTAAACTCTGTGTTGGCTTAGTATAATATCTTCCCCCAAATCTTCCTCTACATTTCCCAAATAATTCCATAGGGTATAATTTAGAAAAGGGAATAGCCCAAAGAACACATGGACAAGAAAAAGAATGCCAAACTTTATGGGAAAGGATTTATCTCACTTGATCCTGTACAGCATCTTGGGTGTTCTATGAACCAGAGATTTTGACCACATTAAACTCCAGTGTTTTCCCTGATATTTAATTTTTGGGATTACCAAAAACCAAAACATCCAAACAAAGGAATTACTAAAGAAATTTGTGAAATTAATGTGTAAGGAAGAAAAATATTCTCCACCTTCTTAGGTGACTGACACCAAGCCCTCATGTTAAAGTCGCTACAGAGTTTTTCACTACATCCGAAAGGCTTTAAGGCTGATCCAATGAGCAAAGTGATCCCTGTGATTTGCAGTGACTCCTGAGAAATCTGGTCCAGTGGAAGTGTCCCTGCCCATGGCAGGAGGCTGAGATGAGATCATCTTTAAGGTCCCATCCAACCCAAACCATTCATTGATTCTATGAACTTTAATCAAATACGACATCTGTAAACTGCAATCAGGGCCTTAAATTGAAATAAAAGCTTCTGTGAAAATTAAAAAGAAGTTAGAAATAAGTAAACATAATCTGGGCCCATCTAACAAAAAAATGGGATCAAATTTTAAAGTATCTTTGATTACTAAAAATTTTTAAGTCACAAATAAAATTGTGAAATTGATTTCAATAGCAGCATCAACCCTTCTCCATTTTTATATATAATTGCCAGAAAATTCAACATACAAAACACACAGCTGAATGCAGTACTCGAAGTCCCTGTGTCTTGTGACTTCAATCCCCCCTTGCCATTATTAAAGTAGATGGGGAGGGGACTTGGGACTTCTGAAGAGGAGAGAAGAAATAGAGCTGTGCTGGGGAAAAAATAATAATAATAAGAAATCAGGATGCCTTACTGAACAGCCAGAGTTGTTTTATGTGGAGTTTTCCCCTCCAGCAACCAAATGGAACCCAAACAAGTCTATTTCTCTGAAAACTTCTTCCACCCACCATTCCCCAACTAAAATACATTGTAATAACATCATAAAACAGCCGAGGATGAAGAGTTTATTCTGATGGACTGCTCAACATCCTCAAAGAGTGGAAATTAATATACCTGGGAATCTCACAGTTGAAGCATTTTAATGCAAACTCGCGGTTTGCAGGGAATTGAAATACTTCACCTAAATAATTTATATATGTATCTGTGTATATAAAAAAAATGGAAAAATGAAATTTCATAATAGCAATAAGTCTGGGGATGTTGTTATCAGGAGATAATCACATCCCGTGGGGGTTCTTGCACTCAGCTGCTCCTCCTTTCCCTTCTCTTCCCCAGTCCTTGTCTCGCCCCTGAGGTATGATTTTTCTCCTGATAATTCTTATCGTGCCGCCGTGGTTAGTAATAATAATTAAAATAAAACGCTTTATTCACAACTTCCCTGGGTGCTCGGCATACAATCCAAATCCCCGCCCACCCCCAGGTTTCTCTACCTCCACTATTTGATTCACTGCCTTGGAAAGAAAAAGAAAAAAATAATTAAAAAAATCCAATGAGTGAGGTTCTGTGTTCTGACAGAAAATGCAAAAGGCTGTTGTGGCTGTATTGATCGGGCTGAGAGACTGGCACTGCAAACAAGCAGAGCTCTCCTGAGAAATAGACACTGAAGATCCATACGTTCATTGACATTTTATAGGATGTCTAGACTTGCTAATCCACCATGAAAAATGCAAGCTTTGTAGTATAAGAGGATGGAGAGGAGGCCATGTCTCTTGCTCGCAGGAGCAGCCCTCTCATGTACCAAATTGCCAGCAGTTTAATAAAGGGGGGACATGGGTCCAAATCAAGACTTGGTTTCAATGGCTGGGACGCCCTCCGTACTTCCCAGAGTGCAGAGCTGCAATTAGCCTCAAGCCAGAAAAAGGTCCTGAAAAGTTGGTTGAGATGCTGGCTGGATTTTGTCTGTGTATGGGGAGGAGAAGAGAGCTGTAGCTGAAATTTTATAAAGTCTGAAAGTCTCTGTGCGAAATGTTCCTTTCCAAAGTCAGACACTTGCCCGCTTCATCTACTCACCTTTCACAGCAACTTTTTTTTCCCCTGCAGACTGGTAGAGGATAAAGTAGTAAATATGACAAGTTCTCCGTGCCCAGCCATCCCTTTCTACCAGCCTCCACGGAGACTTCTGTAGGCAAAGATGAAAATGGAGAGAGGGTTGGCAGAAACCACATCTAGAGGAGACGGCAGAATATTTTCCACCCCAGAGATGGGAGGAGGAAGGCAACTCTAGGTCACCTTTGTGGCTTCTCATATCTACATCATTGCAGAGATGCCTTAGAGAGATTTGAGCCTGGCTCAATTGCTCCAAAATCTTAGGGACCAAAGCTGAATTTCTGCTGTCTGGCAGCTTGTTGCCCTTGGAAAGAAACCCTCCTTCCCCCTTAGCAACAGCTTCCAGTAAAATTTGTCTGGCAGTCTAAAATAAATGTGTGGGTTTTTATCAAATTAGAGGGTGTTTTTTGTATAAGGTGAAGGCAAGGGCAGGATACTGCTGTAGTCAAACTAGAGGTCTGTAACATCTATAAGGAAATCAGGTTAGAACTAGTAGTTTGTCCTGAATACAAATTCTAGTGCACTAATGTAGTGTATTTTGTGTATACAGTTCATGTTGTGGCAACAGTTACAGCAGAGCAGTGAAGGTGTAGTAAACCATGTGGGATTTTTTACAAATTGGAGTAGCATGACAACACTCAATGAAACTAAGTTGTACCCAGAAATTCAACTACACAGAATCAATAGAACAGTTTAAATTGGAAGGGAAGTTTTGAAGACTATGTGTTCCAACCCTGGTCTACCTGGTCTTGGGCACTTCCAGGGATGGGACAGCCACAGCTTCTCTGGGCACTCTGTGCCAGGGCCTTACTCCCCTCATTGTGATAAAATTATTGACCAAGAATAATTGCTGTTAAAATTGCCATACCTTGATTCTAAACCCCCTGTACTTACTCTGACTCACTTCTTCTTTACAGATGCTCTTAAAAACCTCTCTGAAGGACTTTAACTGAGGAAAGACAACTATGCTGGATTCATGTAATAAATTTTAGTCAACCCTTTGGTCATTCACAGTGGACTTAGGATCTGTTGGAGAAAATACTCTCTGCCACACAGAAACAGATGGTCTGTAAGTAAACTCCCCTACAGTAGGAATGCCTTTGGTAAGAGTACTGTTAGGCAGGGAGATTCAAATTTCAATAGCTGAGAGAGGACTTCCCTCAACTGCACAGAGCCAGCACTCTAGTATAGTGTAAATATATATATATATATATAAAAATTTTATGTATACATATATACACACATAACCAGTAAACCAGTAGTATTCTCGAATACCAATTGTATTTTTTTTTTTCCTAGCAAACTAGTATATATATGCCCTGCAGGAATGAAAGAACTCTTCCTTTCCCCTCACTTGGACACTGAAGACAAAAATAATTTGGAGATGGTCTACTGGCCTAGGGGAAGGTTGCAGTTATTGGTGGGAAAAAAGACAGGATGAGGTATTACATTCAAACTCTACTGAAGTGAGAGTAGACAACCCCAAACTTTGCAGGGGGCTGCAAAAAGCCCCTTATTATATGATCCAAATAAAAAAGTCCAAACTTACTCTCAAGTCTTGGGTAGGCTGTGCAATCCTATGTGGTAAAAGAGTTGGACTTCATCTTCTGAGAAGCTGCAGAAATCCCAACAACACTTATCAAGAGATAAGTTTTTAGCACATTATGTAAAACATCATGCATGGGACTCCAGAAGGGCCCATCCCATTGCTGCCATAAGGCCAAGCAATAATCTTCCAGAACAGAAAGAAATACACTTTTGGGAAAATTTTTGCAAAGTTCCTCAATTACTATTTTCTTCTGGATTTTACAAGTTATTAAACAGAGTTGGAGAGCATCACCTCTAATCAGAACATTTTTTTTTAAACAATAAAGCTTAGTAGCAGGGGATGAGGTTTTGCCTGAAATCATGTGTCTATTTCTGAGATAAATATTTATGTGTACTGTAGTAATTTTCACTGCCACTGTTTAATATAGTCATTTTCTACCTAGTATTAACTTCATAAAACCTTTTGGGGGAAAAAAAATCTCACTCAATTTACTAGTGATCCATTATAAGCAATTTAACAGATTTTCACCCCTTGAATTATCATACAGTAGATGCTGAATCAGGTCTGATGTTAATATTCAAGGGATGAAATAGAAACAAATAAAAATCTCTCTCCCATCCTCTGATTATGAATAGAAACTAGTAGTAGGTCAGACACATCTAAGTCCTTAAGACCCCTTGTGAATCTAAGATTTTCTGATGAACTCAAAATGCTGGTCCCAAAATACCCAACAAAAATTTGAAAATTGAAGCTTCAATACCTTCTTGAAAATGAGCTTCGGTTATGTTGTTTCAAGCAGGGAATTAAAATATATATATAAAAAAATACCAGCAGGAAGTCCAACTAACAGTAAACGAGTCTAAAAAGACAGATCTGAATACTTAAAAAAATCAAGATAAAATACTCTAGACAATTCTTTAGTTATGGAACCACCCTTTAGCTATTTTTCAGTTCCACCTGCCTCAAGGAGCCAGTGAAACTCAGAAACCACTTTTTAAATAATATTTTCTGGAAACCAAGTAAAGTATTCCAGGAAGTTCAGCTCTGTGAGAAATTTGCAACTGCTTTCCTTTTTGATGTCCCTCCAGTGACAGGAAAGTCATTTGCCCCAGAGTGTGTATATAAATAAGAAAGAATAACCGCAAAAGAAGATATTTTTTTCCCTTTCACAGTTCCTATGGAAAAGGGCATTAGTCAAAAGAAGTAAAGTATGCTGGATCGTGACTCGTATTCATTACAGCTTCCTCAAAGCTAGCTTGAGTTCAAAACCACGTATTTTTAAATTAATAGGTATGGGATCAATACTTTTTTTTCTTTTTCCAGGATTAGTGTCCTGGCTTCTGACAGAGAAAAAAAAAATAAATCTTGGGTTTCTCAGTACAAAATCGAGAGTCTGTGACTTGCATATATATTTAGCCTTGGAAACTGAGTTAAAACCCTTGTAATACAGCTCGGAGATACATTGACCTCCATTGAGCTCTTGGCTGAAAAAGGGATCAAATTATGGCAATTCTATTGTAGATGTACAAAGAAAACAGTGAATTTGACAAAGGATTTTTTTTTTTCATCTAAATGCTGCAGTTAATTTGACTCACTCTTTGTTTGCTTTCTAGGCTCAGGCTCTAGATCATCAGTACCACATAGACGCTGATTAACTACGGGGCTCCCAAGTGGAGAAAGAAAAAATAATTCAGCCATAGAACCATTTAGGTTGCAAGGAATCTTGGAGGATCATCTGGACCAGACCCTTCTTCAAAGAAGGAACATTTCTGAAGTTAAGATTGTTTAGTTCCATGCACACCTGACATCCTGGTGCTGCTTAAAGGAATAAGAATTTCGCAGACTGGACTTGGAGAACTGAAATTTGCTTCTTCTATTTCTTACTGAAATAAAAATATAGTTTGCAGCAAATTAGCGTTTCTTTCATCAGCCTTCTCTCTCCTCTTCTCAAGAGTATTGATCATGGGTCAAGTTTCTGATGTGCAATGTACTGTATAAAAAGCAAAACAAAAGTTCATTCAATTTACAGCACAGAACTTCAAATGACATTTTAGATTTCCCAGGTTCCCCAATTCCATCCGAGCTAAAAAAATTAATTCCAGCAGCACATTATTGCCACTCTACCACAGAGTAGGGCAAGCATCACACAATTATAGAATGATTTAAAGACCGTCTCATTCTAACCCTCTGCCATGGGCAGGGACACCTTCCATTATCCCAGGTATTCCATCTCCCTCCAGCCTGGCCTTGGGCACTTCCAGGGATGGGGCAGCCACAGCTTCTCTGGGCACCCTGTGCCAGGGCCTCACCAGCCTCACAGTAAAATTTTGTAATCTTGTTCTCCTTAAGGAGAGGAGGCTTTAAGGATAAAGTCAGAAGCCATAGCAGTATACACCTTTTAAAGCAGTCTATGAAATAATAACATGAAGGCAAATTATATTAAAAATTCAGGAGAAGGTCCAGTCTAACTGGCTTTACTGATGGACAAATTGAGAGGACACCAAGGACTTTGACACAACTGACTCTGCACTGACATTTGAAAAGATCAAGGATAGTTCAAACACCAACATGGGATGGCAGCTGTAATGCAGGATATAGATGAGTTTTATACCCTTCAGCACTGATGGATGGAGGAGAGGTGGAACACTGTAGGATATTTAGAATTTCATCAGAGGCATTGATGTTTAAGAAATTTAACTGAGACTCCACATCTTTGCTTTGAAACTGTGAACGTAGATTCCTATTATTTTGACACTCCAGCTCAGCAGCACCTTTTTGAGCTGCTTATGAGAGAGACTAACATGAATGTGTAATAGCATGAAGTGTGTCAGCAATGATGTTTTCCTAGATGTTTTCATCTAGATAGAAAATGTAGAGAGAGGAAAATTACTCTTTTTTTCACCTTGCAATTATTTCTTAATGGTAATAAAGCAAAAGAGAACTAATAAGGACCATAACTCCTAATGGTTTTTGGGCTTTTAGAAAATTTTTGGGCTTTTTGGACTTTTAGAAGTTTTCATAGGTTTTGGCATGTTTTAGCATCATCCTAAGTGCTTCTGAAGCAGTTTCTCATCCAGAGTCTTACAGGACTAAACCAAGTGTTCAGCACAGCCATTTTGGTCTGCGTCAAATACTTTGAGCATAAACCTGCCCTTGCATTTTTCAGTCAAGTGGGAGAAGGGTTGATATTATTTCTCATTTCCTACCAGAGAGTCTCACGCTATTTCCTCGGAATCCTGCAGAACGCCAGCCTCAGGTGCCTTCATGCTCTCGTGTGTGTCAGAAACAGTCTGTGGAAGTCACTTGTTTGAGAAGAGCACAGCAGCTGAGGCTCATCTAACACAGCACGGATTAGGCAGGCGACACGGAACAGCAGCCCAAGTTTGCTGTCAGATGTAGGCCATTTCTCTTGTAGCTGAACTACCTTCTGTGGACTGTAACTCAGGAAGGCTGTGCTTCTGGGTGAAAAAATAATATATAGTACATGGCTGTTGGTTAAATTATTAATTTGTAAACCTTAGAGAGAAGCTAACTTATATAAAAAGTCCAAGCAGATAAAGACATACTGGATCATTATGACAATGAAAATAGTGTAAGGATACAAGAATGAGAAATACATTACAAGGTGTAACATATGCTTTATCTTTTGCTTGATTGCTTAAACGAGGTAGCAGTGGGAGACCACTATCCTGTGACAATGCTATGCTCCATTGACTTTATAAACCAAAATAGAATTACCCCTAACTAATCTGAAGACAAAATTGCTCTACAATAACTATATAGATATTGTTCAGTGGAGTATAAGAATTCATGTGCTTAGTTTGCCTATAACCAGAAAAAACACTCCAACAAAATGCTGTTTGAATTTATGAATTCAAATGCAGTTATTTTTCTCATTCTAACATCCCCTATACCCAAAACAAATGTGAATGGTAATTTTTTTTTTTTCATTTTTCCTCTATTTGTTTGTGTCAAGGTTGCACTCTCAAATTCCATTCTGGAAGAGGACACATTTATTAACGTCTTTGCATCCATGTGGGTATACAGAGATTCCTGCATGTCTGTCTGTCCTCAAAATCCACCCTAGAGCTTTCCCAGGAAAGAGATGGGTGGGATCTGATTTGCACATGGGGTTTGAGCAGTGTTTGGAAGCAGTGGAGGCAAAGTCCTTTCTGACAGGCAGTCTGAGGATAGTTCAAAGCATTTTGATGCAATTTAAGGCAGAGACTCTTCTAGTAAACTGAAACTGCCATAGCCTCCTCTCTGGCCATGTTTATTGACACCTTTTATCTTTCAAAATAGACTGGTCTCATCCTCCTGCTCCTCTGGAATAGTGCTGAGACCAACCAGAGCCCTCACTATTTGAAGGGGGTGAGTGCAACCTGGTCCATGCCAAAAGATGTCAAGGACTGCTCTAATTGTTTATTTCTATAAACAGTTAATTTTGGCATCTGATTCCATTGTCCTGACACTAATTTACTAGCAAAGGAGTAACCTGCAGGTGTTAGCCCCAAGGCCGACTCAATTTGATGAGAATGGGGGTAACAGTTTCTTCCTGTGCTACCCAAAACACACTTCATACCAGGAAATTCAAGTGCCAAATCATAAAAGAGTTTTCACAGGCCTTTTTGGAAAAAAAAACCTCTTAAAATATATGGAAGGCAGGAGGTAAAGATGGCAAGATAAATATGGCTCAAATATTGAGCATTTTTCAGAACAGAACTGCTTCAGCTAGAAAATCAGCTTAAAGGGACATTTTAAAGACAGAAAAACAAATGAAGTACAGTAGAAAAATGCTTTGATTAATAGTTTGTAGATGCATGTCTTTAAAATATAGTATATTATTATATATTATTAAATATATAATATTTTTAATCATAACATGATTATCAAGAAATCATAGGTTCATTGTCTTGTTTTGAGACAAACAGGATCTCATATAGGCCTGTGTACCTCATCTTCCTTCTTCTGGAAGCTTTCTATGCCCAAAATCTATTTTTTTCTGAGAGATAGGGGTAATTTCATGGCTGAATGGAAAGAGAAGGCAATAATGAGAATTTCTTTTACACTAAATCTGCTTTGATTTTCAATGCAAGAAGCTTTTTGGAAATGAGATTTGACCTTAGGCTTTGATCCTGCTAAGAAAGTGTGTGTAGAAGCTTAAATATTTGCTCATATACATCCTGTGAATTCAATGGGATTTTTCACATGATGAGAAATACAGAAGAGTGTGAAAGATTTACCTTTGACTTCAGTGGAAATAGACCATGGAAAAATGTACTTAAAATTCATACAGCAAATTAAAAACCTAGTATTTGTGATGCAAGGAAGGTTTATTTGAGGTACCTTGTTCTTTATGCAACCTGACAATTTATTTGTGGTTTTAATACCTGTAGCACATTAAGAGAACACATAATTGTGGTTCTGCTCCTTCTCATGTCTCTGGTGGGTCAGTACAGAGCTGGACTAATTCTTTGTTACACATTCCTCAAAAACAGAACCCTGGTGGTAACTCAGTGAGGGAATACACACTTGAGAGACACCTCATTATGGACACTTCAAAGAAATCATCACAGAAATTAACATAAGCAGCTGAAGAAAATTGGAACAGTTTCTCTTTGTTGATTACACTTTAAAAAAAAAATAAAAGGAAAGGAAAAGTATAGCACTGTAGATTTAAGTTCTCTGCCAGGATGGAATACCAAATTCCATGTTTTCTTTTAAAGTGTTCTGACAAGGAGAAACAGGAGGAGAAGGGTGTGCTCTTGTGCCTATCAGTGTGAAAGCATGAACATAGATACAGAGGAAGGGTTTCAGTGGCTTTCAAAGAGATGAGTGAACCTGAATATGCAAATGCACCCTTGCTGCTTTGGTGTTTACACCTGATTCAGATGTATACAAACACATAACAGACAGGCCATTACATATTTTTGCATACATATGTATTTATGCATGTGCACACAGACACACAAGGGTGTGTTTGACAGATCTAAGGAAAAACAAGGCTCTGTATCCTTGGCTCATCCAGTATTGTTCCCTCTGTTAATGCCAGATTTCCTTTTGCTGTTTTGGGTCTTTTGTCAGTAATAAACACACTACTACACTGATAAAAGTGGAAAAGCAACAAATTTTGCTTGTCCTTTTTTTATACCTCATCCATTGTTATGATTCCTTATTTACATGAGTTATAAACCACTTAACTACATTTCCTGTACCGTTTTGGAGATCAAGTGAACTGGAAAAGGATGAGTTTAATCTAGAGGTCAACCAATGGACATATCAAAGTTAGATTTACTCCTCTACTCTTTATGCCATATTGCAAAAAAAGAAAAAAAAAAAAAAAGCCTGGAAAATTATGCTAGCATTTTCTTGATTTTTGCAGCTGGGACAGAAATCCAGGACTTCAATCTTCTAATGCACACAGAAAAAAAAGTTTAATTGTCACAATCCTGTTGCTTTCCCATTTAAAGGTAACTGCTGCTCCCAAAGAAAGACTTCGCTCTCTCTCCAAAGGCTATCTGGAGCAAACTTTACATGCATTTCAGAAAGTCAGATCTGGAGATGTTCTGCTTTGTTTCAGCAAAAACGGTTCACGATAAAATTGCAGACAAGTCTGTAGAACTTAAAAAACTACCTTTTTTTCATCTGTGTCACTCAGGGTAGTGCATGAGATGGTGACTTCATCACATGATTCAGCCAGACAGTACAAAACATAAAGTGACATCTCTTACTCCAAGGCATCCAGCCTTGAGATCTAAGGTGAAATCTTCCCTGAGTTGACCTCATTCCTGACTCTATCATGGTTTTTTCTGTGAACCTGAAGGAGTTCATCTCATTGTCTTGGCCATGGTGAAGCTTCAGGTAGAAAGCAGAAAAATTCTCTCTGGAGCTGAACTTCTGAACCCTTGGATGTAGCAGAAGTTAATGATCTGGGGAGTTTGTACAAGGGCAAGGGAATTGGGTTTATACAAAATAAAGGATTAACAGACATGGAGAACAGGTAGACTTACTGATATTTAAATGAGCTTCAGGAATTCCAGAAACAATCCATGACCAGCAAAAATCCCAAAAGAGGAGATTGAGGTACAGTGTGCCAACTGCCACATCATCAAAATAGCAATATCTCAGTACAGAACACTTGTGAAAAGGAAGTTCTGTCTGGGGCTGTACCACACAGTTTTATTTTATTTTCCTCAGAGTTATTAAAAACCATTGCAAATATGATAAGATCCACTGGAACATCAATGAACTAAAAAGATTACCATTGTGAAAGCAGTCCTTGCTGGTTGCTTGCTTCTGTTTGTCTTTCCAGAGGGCTTTGCTTCCAAAATCTTGGAGTGCACACGCACATACACAGACACACATTTGCAATATACACACATACATATAAGAAGAAGATGAAACTTCTGCTGTGTCCATTTACAGGTGCAATAGAAAGATGTCAAAGGAACAATCTGACATTTCTGGTCACAATCCCAAACTATGCTCATAAAGAAGTGTTAACTGAGGTATTCTGGCTTGATTCCAAGTTATATTGGGCTTACCTAAGAAAGATACTTTCAGGTGAAAAGGTTATCCTTCATTCCCTCTCCAGAGACCCAAGGCACATGTTGAAGACAGTGGCTGCAGTGCTCTACCTCAGAAGTGCCTGCATTTCAGAGGTGAGGGAATAATCCCATTCATTCAACTTCTGCCAGTGGATGTGCACTCGTGGGGGAATCAAACTTTAAAATTGCAGGCTGGAAAATGCTTTGGGACTTTCCAGAATAGAAAGACAGATTTAAAAAAAAAAATTGAGGAAGGCAAGGAAATAGGGAAAATGAGGAGTTGACAGAGTGAATAAAGATGGAAAAGAACAGAGGGGAAAAAAGAAGTAGGAATTCAGAGTACACAAATTATTCGAGATTTTTCTAGCTGAGCTCCAGGGACATACTGAAATGTAGAGAAGCTCCTACTGATGTACCCAGTTGGTGGCTCAGCTTGGTCTCATGATGCTGGCTAAACTAAAGGAATTTAGCCATAATGGAATGAATCTTCTCCTTGTCAGAAATGTGATTATTATTTCTGGTACTTGCCTGAATATTACAACCTATGGCAGAGGCTGGGCAGAGTAAAAGCTTGGCTCTTACTCTTGATGCTTTACAGAGAGGGAAATGAAGTCAGAGTGTGTACAGATTTAACTGTGGTTTTTGGCTAAAATAAGAGCCAAGCAGAATTCTTGTTTCCTTGCCCTCAGCAGAAATGATTGATAGCTGAACAAAAGCTGCTGCACCAAGTTCCAGATGACTGAGGACATTCTTCCAGCACAGGGTCATTCATAAGCCCAAATGGTTTTGACAGAACAGATAAAATTGATTTAACTTAAGAAAGCCACAATTTTTTTTCTAGACAGACACCCATCAAACATTAAATATACAATGCAAAGGTACAGTGATCTTGAGCCAAAGCAGACTGTATTCTCTTAAGAGACCTGACTGGTCTTTCAAATGTACAAAGTGCATCCTCTATCTGTTTAGGAGGCTGCCATACTTTATTAGAGTCAGATCAGCTGCATGATGGCACGAGTCAGGCAGAATTGTTCCTCCCTGTGCATTGAACTGTCAGTATCCACCAGATCTCTGCAATTTAAACTTGTATATAAATAGTGTCTAGAAATGCTCCAGAAGTCCATACACCTTGAATTCATCTATCAAGAAAGAGAATCATCAAGCGAGGGATGTGTGTGGCACTGAGGAGGTATGTCCAGGCTGAAAAGGGGTTGAAAAAAATTGTAATTGTGTATTTTAGTTGTGTCTAGGTCTTTTTGTTATTGAAGCCATGATTGCTGAAGGACACAAGCGATCTCCCTGGCTCTATGTGCTTGTCCAACCCCTGGCATTGCAGCGTCCTGTCCCTCAGTGCCACACAGAACCATCACCAAAAACCAGACTTAGGTCCACCCGCTGCTCATTCAAGCAAATCATGCACGGGGCGACTTCTCTTGGCAAATATCTAGCAGGAATTACTTCTAGACCAGCGTAGATCTGGGGGACAGTTTTATCCTCTCCCATTGTTCTCAGCCTTGCCACCGTCCCGTCCAGAGGTGCCACTGCGCTCGGGCTGGCGGCTGCGGCGAGCAGCAGCCGGGATCGGTGCCCCATCCCCTCATTGTCATTCTGCCCGTGTCCCCTCGTTCCCTCTGCTCTCCAAGGGTCAGCCCGAGGTCTGCGCCGGAGCGCTAATGGGCGAGCAGCGCTCGCCAGCAGCTCCTGCCACTGCATAGGCACTTAGTCCCCGCACATCAAGGCACACATTCGCTCTCCGTGCTCCCTCGCCCTCCCTCCCTTCTCTCTCTGCCTTGCAAATGACTCTGAGGAGCAGAGGCTGGTGGATGATTTAGATCAGGGGGGTGGAAAGGGGGAGGGGTGAAAAAAAGCACTCAATTTTTTTTCCCCCTATTTTTTTTTTTGAACTGGGCTCCCAGAGAGCACTCAGGGCTGCCACGCAGTGCACGACGCCTACCTGCTCAACTGCAGGGAAACAAGCTTCTGAAGGCTTTAATGGGATTTTGCCCGAGGCTGTTTTATTAAGATGTCGGCTTTTTCTGCTGCCTCTGCAGCTGACACCATTCACTGTCAGCTGCCCCCCTTCCCCAGCCCCCCTCCCGCCGTCCCCCCCAACAATGCACCAAATTACTCGCTTCATTTAGTGCTCATGGCTCAGCACAGGCAAATAAGAGGAAAGAGTTCGACTTGACCAGATGAGTCTCAGCGAGGGGAGGTGAAAAGACACTGCTGTTTAACTGGGGGGGGTTTCAAGCAGAAAAGGGAAAAGATCAATACCGCTGGGGCTTACTCCCACTCTATTAGAAAGAATCATATTTCATATTAACATAGCCAATTTAGAAGCCACATTTACATTCCTAATTTGCATCCTGCCTTTAAAAGCTCATTTGTAATGCATTGTATAATTATTGATGCCTTATATGTGAATATACCACACAGTGGCAGGTTGGGAAGGGGAGGAAATGCCGTCTGGTTTCAATAAACAAACTAGTTACAAGTTTTAATGAATGTTAGTCAGTAATAAATGACTTTTTTTTTTTTTCTTTTTCCATCTCAGATTAAAAAAGAAAGAGTGGAGCTGGACGAGCTAATTAGAGGTTGTGTATTTCAGTAGCAAGAGTAAATGAGATACGGCACAGCAGTGGAAAATGTTCTGTGTAATGCCCCTTTCTCCCTTGTTGTGCCTGAGTGGTAGTGGCAGACCGAAGGATGGTTTCCTATCTAGAACTGAGCAGACTGAGGAAATCCTGTCTGGAAGGCAAGGCACGCTTTGCAAGTGTCGGAAAATATTATCTCTGATATCTCTTATTAAGTTCTCCAGATTTCCATGTAAGCTTAAGGTGAGCTGAGAAGGAGGAGAGGAATGGACAGGAAAAGTAATGATCTGTGAGTCTCGGCATGCACGTCCTCACTTATCTCTTAGTAGGTTATTTTTTTGGTTTGAGTAGGCTGAAATTATCACTGAGGTGGGATAAAGTTATCTCTGCATAAGGAAAACTGAAAGGTTTCCTGAAGCTGAGGATAATATCATCAGCTAGGCTGAGGGCTCAGGAGCTGGGCTTGCTGCCTCTGCTGTGGGCATGGATGAGAGGAGATGTCTGGGCAATTCAAGCTCTTCGACTTTCAGAAACAAAGTGACAAGACACAGAAACTCTCATGAGACCCCTATGTTTAACCCTCTCATGGGTGAGCCCACTCTTTCCTCCAGTCTTGACAATAAATGAAGCTCCTTGATGAATTTCCTTGGTTCTCAGAGGAATTTCATCTGTTTGAGAGAAAAACTTCTCACCAGAACACACTGGATGAGCCTTCTCAGGAGGTTTGCTTGATGGCAATACTTGGAGTGTCCTGGGTTACTGTCCAAGGCTTTTGAACTGGGAACTCTTCCCAATCAAATTGGGAATTGGAAGAGTGGTGGTGTTTTACCCTAGCTGAACCCAATACCACTTTTTTAATGGGTTTTGAATTTTTCAGTTCATGACATCCTTTACTTCTCTATTTAATTTCTTTGATCTGTCAGAGCAAATGCTTTCTGATTTGAGCTGTTTGGGGTTTTCTTTTCAGCCTTCCCGCAAAAGGTTTTGCTGCTTAGCACAGGACATCAGTGACTGTTGCAGACTAACTTATTTTGGATGGTCTGTGTACACAGCATTTTAAATGAATTTTGTTCATATGACACATGAGAGTTCAGATTCAGTGAGTACAGGTGGAAAACTGAAATAAAGGCAGTTAAAAAGAAAAATTAGCCAAAAAATCAAAATATCTTTTTAGAAGCTATAGAAGAAAAAATTTTAAAAACTTTATTCTACTCTGCCATTGCAATTCCTAAGTCCAATCTTGATTCAAAACTATTTCTTGATTGTATCAATTCAGTTTATGCAGCTTGAGAAGATTTCCAGGGGCTGTCAACCTGTATCTAGTGCATCTTTCTCATGTAACACCAACCAAAACTGAGAATAGGTCATGAAATATGTCTCTCTTTCATGAAGTATGGTGCATTTTAGTCACATTTGATGTGAAATTGCTTAGCCACTCCCTGTGGTACAGGGGTGTTACTATGTTGATAAAATAAAAGAGTAAAATTCTTCCCAATGTCCTGTTTTTCCCTCAGATGCTGAAAGCTGATGAAAAGGAGATGGTGCTGGTCATGTTCATGGCCAGCCTTTTGGATGAGGACATTCCCTCCAACCCTGCAACCCCAACAACTTTCCTATTTGTTGTTGCACACAGGGAAAATTATCCACACACCCAAATCTTGGTCATCTTCTCAACACTTTCCAAACAAAAAGGAGATGTAGTCCATGAGCTAGAAATTTAGAAATTTACTGGAAAACAAAGGTGGGGGATGGGCCCTCCAGCTTCCTAGTGATTCCCAGGGAATGTTGGCATGCTGTGCTACACCTTTGTCCCTCTGCATCACAGGTGCATCTAAAAAGGGAAGAATAGGTACCTGATTGTACTGAACAAGACAAATTACACAGAAAAGCATTCTGAGAAGTTACACCCTGAAGAGGGATTGAGTATAGGCATTGATGTCTAGAGGGTTTTCCAGGCTCTCTCTCCTATAAAAGAGAGAAATTAGCTTTTTCAGTTTCTGATTCATCTTATGTTAAAGTAGGCATTTGTTGTTCACCATATGAATTCTGTATTAAAAGTACTCCTTTTCCCTTTATAAAGGACTTTCTAAAAGGTAATCTGCTTAGAAGTTGACAAGTATCATGTGAGCATCAAATATAGGATCACTTGATCCCTTCCTTATCAGGGAGTTGGAACTACATGATCTTTAATGTCATTTCCAAATCAAACCATTTTCTGAATCCTACCTTTAGGGTTTAGGAGATGTCAGTCTGAGGGGAGGAAACACCAGCTCAGTGGTGGTATCTGGAACTGTTTTGTTACTTTCTTCTTCCTGGTATAGCCCTTTCCCTGAGATTAAGTTAAAACTGAAATCAAGCAAGGTTTTCCAGATGTCTTTAGAGAGCTTATCCATGTCACCACCTGGATCAGTGACATGGCTCTCACTTGCCTCCTTCATATAACAAATGGTAATTTCATACATTCAGTCAAATTCAAATTTTCCCATACAATCCTTTAAATGCAATTAACTTTGAAAAGCATGTAATGTTACTGGACTCAAAGTGGACACTGGTTAATCACGGCAATGGGAATAGGATCAGTGCTCAAAGCAAAGGGGAGAAAAAAGACTTTCTGTGGAGAATACATGATGCATCTTTTGCTTTTAACTTCTGCCACGACTTCATTCTGCTGCCTCACAGTAAATACTGTTTACACACAGGTGTCTGTGTTATAAGTAACAATTAAGAAGTCATTGAAGGTGGTTGAAAAATCCAGTGTGAGCTGTGCCTTCATGTAATTTTATTTTCAGAAGACATAAGTGTAAATAGATTTATCAAGTTTACTGATTGTTAAAAGAACAGTGAAAAATCTGATTTCCCATAAAGTGACATATATTTAATACAAAGAGTTACTCATGCAACATCCTGAACTTGCTATGTAGCAGATCATCCCTGTAACACTGTGGATGAAGGAATGAAAGGAGTTCAGCAACCTCAGTTTTAAGCATGCAGTTTACATTAATCACCAAAAATTCCTGTGTAATTAGTGGAGAGAAATCAGCACTCCAGGCAACTTCAGCTTTCAGGTTTCTCAGAAGAGAAGAAAATATTAATCTTTTAGATATATTAATCTTTCTTGCACTGATGAGAAATAGCTTAGATGAATAGAGTCGACATCTCATTTTTAGATGACTAACTTTCCAAAATGAAAGATATCAACAAAGATTCAGGCTTTCTGTAAGGTTATTATTCCATTTACCTGGCTGTCAGGCACACACCTGGCCTTTCACAAGGCAGAAATGTTGACTATGTAGAAAATTCGGGCACTTTAGGAAAATGGGTTATGACCATAATATCCTGCAGGAACATAAGTTTGACTGCTGTGGGAATTAGAAAAATAATAATAATGTTCATATAAGGCTGAGACTCTCTGAGTGAGTTTCCTTGGGGGTTTGTTGCACCTTATTAAGAACCAGATTTCAGCATACATTCTGCAAAATGCCTTTTCTGCACTGGAGCCGTGTGGATATGACAAATTCATTCTGCTATAAACTTTGTGCCTTCCTGAGAAATCATATACTCCAGAGGAATATGTGTATATATGTTTCCTAACTATTTAAAAATGTAAGTACAAGTAAATGCAGATAAGGTAGAAGTAAATGCAGATACATTCATATGCAGACACAAATATGTGAATTATCCACATATACACACGTAGCTGGTTAGTGTCTTTTACAGTCAGAGAGCAGGTTTGCCTTCAGGTATTTCAATTTAATGATATGAAGCACCTCAGCTACACTATAACTGTTAAGCTGAATTTTGTTTTGCATTTTGATTATAAATTAGAAGAGCGGTACATTAACTCTGTTTTGAGGATAAGATTAAAAAAGGGTTCTGTTTATTAAGCTGCTACTGTGGTGGTATTTGCAGCATACATTACATTTATAATTGACTTATTAAAACTTATACACTGCAAATTATAGTGATAGCACCCACAGGCTAAGAAATCATCAAAATATATAATGGCAATTTAAGGAGGTTTGTATCCACAAATGGGAATTTTTATCTGGTGTTCTCTTGTTCTAATGTTTTACTCACAGCTTTTGCAATATTCAAATATGTAGCTGGAATGCTGCAAAGAGATATTGAAAGGCAAGCACGACAAAAAGAGACTGGGAAGAAGAATTAGGTGATAAAAAAAGAGCAAAAGTATAGCAACAGAAGACTATTTCAGATAGGTTTTACTTCAAATTTAAAGGAAGAATAGAAGAGTCAACTGGGTCATCTTATTATTCTAGGCTATGGATAATGTAGTCCAATCCCTCACACCTTGTCTTCATAAAAATGCATCATTATCTCCCTATCTACATTATTAGAACAGTGGAGATTAGCACAGTGGATATGCAACAAATTCAGAAATAAGGGCCATAAAAACAACTGACGTCCTAATCACATCTAATGAGCTCCTAATGACTGCCATAAAAATTTTTATCCTCTTACCATGTAGGGTCCCACAAAAGAGCAAACAAGAAGTGCTGTGGTAAACCCCAATTTATCCAAGATTTAACTTGAATTCCTTTGAACATGTTTAGTGGCAGCACAATGACATGGACTTTTTCAGGCTTGTTGGCATCTCACAAATGTGGTCTGTAGATGAGAGGTGGGGCTGAGGAGGTGAGGACAAGAGAAAACACAGTGCAAACTGTGAGTGACAACCTCTTGTCACTTAACACATAATCCAATGCATAACCCCTGGCTGTAACACTTTAGCCATTTTATCATCGGTGATTCTGCAATGACTGTTTTCCTTTGGCTTGTCTACAGGGCTAAGTAGTTAAAGACTTGTTGATCTGGAGATAATGGCTCTTATCCTCTGGTAATCAGGACGGGAGGTTGAAATTTAGACCTTGTTTTCAGAAACCGCTGACAGGGACGACAAAATGAGGCACAAAATGTCTAAACTCCAAAAAGGTCTTAGACAATTGTTGGATTTATCTTCCTAGTAATTGGAATATGGTGCCCTATGAAACATAGAACACTCTTCCACAATCAGCAGAAACAATTAAAGGATCTAAGTGAGATCAAAACTCTTTTGGAGAGTAGCCAAAGATCAGGAAGGACACCTTAAAATGCTGTTAAGGCAAAAGAATCTTCCTTATTGACAGTGTTGCAATCTGGTCTGCATTGGCTGTAAAGGGAGTTTTGTCACCTCGAGTATGGACATCTGTAGTGCTGCTCTACAGACATTGAAATGTGCCTTCCTCATCATGGGGCTGAATGACACTTTATCAGGGAAAGCAATTTGTAGTTAATTGGTAAAACGGATGAGATGAGTCATGTGCTACAGACCATGTCTAGAATCACAAAACTCAGAACCGAGCCAGCAATTTAAGTGATTCCCACTTTTGTGACACTGCTACAAGTCAGCTCACCTCTCTTGTAGAGGTTTGAGAACTAAAATATATAAAGTTATATGTTACAAATGCATCTCACACAGGTGCACTTAGGCTGAGGTTTTTGAAGCTGAGATACCTTGTCATGAAACTGCACATTCACTTCCCCTCTATGTCTTGAAAACTACTATTTTTCTTCCCCAACTCAGAAATACTGGGGAAGTTTTAGTAAGTTATGTTCACTGCAGGGTTTTGTGCAAGGTCTATCACAGATATATATCATGCTCTCAAATTTGACAAGGCTTAGGTATTCTGAGCTGCTTGGAGCCAAGAGCATATCCTGAAATTATGTGACATTCACTTCGCTGAGGTATTTACTGAGTGTCACTGAATGTGGCCAGTCAAGCTACGAAACGCTGAGACAGATATGGATCAAGTCCAGAAATAAACACCTTTTACTTCTGTTGAAGGATGGTTAACATTGGATCTCACTGCAACCCAGTGTTAACACAATTTAAGTGAAGACTGTCTGAAGTTTTGCACCCATGAAATAGTATTTATGGAAACAGTAAGGGCCATTGTAGCAAAATAAATGAATCACAGAACTTAGATGGTCTGAGCTCAGAGCTGCAATGTATTTTCAAGGACGGAACATGTTTTCTGAGTGTATCTTTCATTGATATTTATATTTATTATCTACCCAAAAAAGTGGATATATTAGGATTTCTTTAACTTTAAATGGCAGTTCTTTTGCTAGTGGTTTTGTATTAGACCACACAAATACAGCTGAGTTATTCATAACTAATTTGTGTATCATAATCTTGGAGAGATGAGGGAGAAAAGACATGAAAAACTCCATTGAATAGCTTTCATGATTTTGAATGCTGCCTGATTTCTATCTTTTCTGCTGCCACTTTTGTCTGAGATAAACTATTCAATGCATATGAAATGTTAATCTTGACTAATTTAAATGGATGACTGTGAAAGTTTTTCCCTTTAATTTGTTTATTAAAATATTATCACAGAGAAAAAATACATTTTAAAAAGGGGCCACAAATAAAGGAAACATAAAAATATTTGCAATTTCATTAGTTCCTGGTGGGATCTTTGTTATGGACAGGACTGGATGGGGTAAATGAGAAGAAAAAAAAAAATTTAAAAAATTGAAGTCCAAAAGACATCAAATGTTTTTTAATTGAGATTGGAAGCAGTCCAAGTTTGACTTTCAAAAAAGGCTTTGATTTACAGTAGTTCATGTTGGGCTCATGTTGTGCCTGCCAAAAATCCAAAGTAGATCAGAGCTTTTTTTGAAATAAACACAAGCCTAATCTGATGTAGGTATTTCAAAACTCCCACTGCTTTAGTTGTAACATCATCTGTTACTGAATGATTTATAAATCATCCCTCTACAAGCACATTTTTAAGAGGCTGAGGGTGATAGATATATTTTAACTTTGGGACTCAAGGTCGTGTTTAAATTACAACTGATGGAGACCCTCCACTGTTTTTAAAAGTATTTGTGAATTGGAATGTCTGTTTTCCTATATATTAGACAAAACCAGTAGCTGGGGTACAAGGATATGATGCAGTGTTTGTTGCTTCTTTGCTTCTTCACTCAGTAGAAAAGAAGCAAAAGGGCAGAACTGATAATAAACATTTTAATCAACTATACAGGAATTTAGTTCCTTTCTAAAAGAAGAAAAAAACCACTTAATTTTGCATTTTTTTAGAAAAAAGCATGTTCATGACTGGGATGTGTTTATAACAAACCAATTTATTCAAAGGGATCGTTTCATGTTGGTGGGGCAGGATTTGTCTCAGGTCAGTTTAGGTGTCTACAATCTAGACATCTACAAAATGTCTAGATTTCTCATTTCCATTAGGGCAGATTCCTTCTGGAGTTGATCCCTGGATGCTCTCTATTTCACAAAAGGCAATTCCAGCCACCTTGACACTGGCAAGAGTATTTACCCTCAGGAATATCAATGTGGGACAGCTTTTTCTGTCTCAGAGGGAAATATTCACATCCAGAGTTTGGAACAGAGGATAGCCTGGAATGTGCAAGGCCAGTGAGAGCTGCTCAGTTGCAGCTTGGTCAGGGCTCCTAAAAGGAATGTGGAGAGGAACTGTATACAAGAGTAGGTTTAGATTGGATATGGGGAAGAAATTCTTGGCTGTGAGGGTGGTGAGGCCCTGGCACAGGTTGCCCAGAGAAGCTGTGGTTGCGCCATCCCTGGAAATGTTCAAGTCTGGGTTGGACAGGGCTTGGAGCAACCTGTGCTGATTTTGGCTGGGGTAGAATTAATTTTCTTCACAGTAGCTGTCCAGTTTGGGGTTTGTGCTGAATACAGTGATGATAATATAGAGATGTTTTCGGTATTGCTGAGCAGGGCTCACACAGAGCCAAGGCCTTTTCTGTTCCTTGTATGGCCATGCTGTCAAGCGTTGGGGTATATGGGAAAGGGAGGAGACACAGCCAGGACAGGTGACCCCAGCTGATCCAAGGGATATTCCAGACAATGTGACATTGTGCTCTGTGTATAAAGTGAGGGGAAGAAGGATGAAGAAGGGACATTTGGAATGATGGTGTTTGTCTTCCCAAATCACCACTACTTGTGACGGGGCCTTGCCCTCCTGGAAACAGCTGAACACCTACCTGGCACTTGGAAAGCAGTGAGTTAATTCCTTGCTTTGCTTTGCTTTGCTTGCATCTGTGGCTTTTGCTTTCCCCATTAAACTGTTTTTATCTCAATCCATGAGTTTTTCCAGGTTTTACCCTTCTCTCTCCCTGATCCTGCTGCTGAGGGAGCGAGCAAGTGGTGGCCTGGGCCTTGGTTGATGGCTAGGGATAAACCACAACCCTGCTCTAGTGGAAGGTGTCCCTGCCCACGGCAGGAGGGTTGAAATAAGATGATCTTTAATTTCCCTTCCAACCCAAACCATTCTGTGACTGATTCCTCAATGCCAGAAGCAGCAGGAAGGGTCTGGGACCAGGGGCTTCAGTCAGAACTGACCTGGTCTGAGTTCCACTATAGCTGGTCTGAACAAAATGCTGCAAAGACAGGACTGAAGTGGGGCAGGCATTCAAGGCCAGAAAAATTTTTGAAGAAAAGCTTGGCTCTTAGATTTAAAAAATAAATGAAAAAATAATGTTAATAGATTTTTTTTTTTGCGCTATTTATGAAGTACAGAAAAACGTGCGGGATATGCTGATGAACTCTAGACTAACTTACTGAAAATCCAGAAAGAAGGGTATGTTTTCCTTTCTCCCTCTCATCTTACAATTTAGGTTGAATAAAACAATCCCTTTGATTTTCAAACTTCAGTATAGAAATTCAAATACTGATTCCTAACTTATTATGACAGGAATATATGTTTAGTCATCATGGATATATTCCCTGAAAAAAAATGTTATTTTGTAAATGTTTTGGCAAAAGAATAAAGGGACATTGACAACAAGGCATTTTACAAGCATAAATTATAATTTTGACATTAGAGGAAAAGCAGAGCAGAAAAGCAAGGGTTAAAAAACTCTTAATTTCAGGAAATTAACTTCTTAGTTTCAGGAAAATATTTGAGATTTCAGGTTAAATATTCCAGTTCTACAAACTGAATCGCTTCTCTCATTAGACACACTTCTCTACTCTTTCCACAAAAGCAAACTGTCTTATTTCAGATATACTTTACACCTAATTGAATAAGGTCACTTTTTAAACCTGCCACATCAGAAGAACCAATCAATGCATTCTACAGTTTGATGATTGGAACATCATATGAAATTTTTGAAAAACATTGCATAGGTCAAATTTAAAGTGCTGCAAAATTCTTCAGTATGTCCCAGGGTCTATGAATCTACATTAAAAACACTGAATTTTATCACGGCAGTCCTGAATGATGACCTAATCTGACCCTGTGAATGATGCCATTGTACATTAGCAATTAGAGAGGCAAAGAGCGGTGTGCTTCTAAAACCTCTAAAGAGCATTTTGTTAAAATGAGAACTCCACTGCACTTTGAATTTTAGTGCTTTACCTGTTTATCTTCTTTCTTTGTCACTATTTTCATTAAAATACTTATTTTAAGAAGCAATTGTTAGACAGACTGAGATACTAGGAGTCTTCTCTGGAAAGAGTTAATCACCATCCCCAAACAGTGGGGTCAATCCAGTAATCAAATATTAAGCACCTTTCCATTAGTTTGGGTGAAATGGCAGATATGCTAAGTTTTATTTTAATATGTTAATCTAATAAAATGATGCAGTTTATTTTATATCTTCAGGGAGAGGTGCTGATATTATCTCAACTTTAGATGCATCCTCGCTTGCCTGTGCAGATCAGCCTTCCACTTTATCAGGGTGATGTTACTGGATATGGCAATTTATAATTGGAAATGTCAGCCTGGAGATTTTCTAAAAGCTTTGGCTTTTTTCTGAATACTGTGGAATTTCATTAATTATTATTATTTTGACTATGAAAAGAGGATTTGCCCAAGGGCAGTTTTGAGGCTCCTTAAAGATTATATTCCTCCATGGAAGGTTGCCAAGATTTCAAATTTCTCTGTCAAGACACTCAGCTTTTTTGGTGGGAGGTGGCTGGAGTGATGGAAAACATTTACAGCTTTGGGAAGGAGACCTCGAGCATTTCTGATTCTCTTTGAGGCTGTTTTACCTCCCTGGAGTGGGGGCAGCTGTCATGAATCATAGCCCACCAAACATTCCTCACCAAGGCTGCTGCTGCTCTCTACGGCATGGGGAGGGAAGTGGCAGCCCCATTCCTTGGGTGAGGTGTATCCAGCTCAAAGCAGGATCAGTGCAAGCAAGGTGGGGTTATTTGTAACCTGTCACATGCCAGAGAATAACTGCTCCTCCAGAAAGATCTTTCCACAACCCAGGCCAAGAAATAAATGGGAAAGGGAAGATTTGATACGGATACGGAAATACGAAGCTGGGAATCACAAAGTTCTAGCAGCAGGGAATGGTTGAGGTTGGAAGGAACCTCTGGAGTTCAACTTGTCCAATTCTCCTGCTCAAGCAGGGACACAAGTTTGGGACCATAGGACCATGTCCAGCTGGCTTTTGAATATCCCCAAGTGTAAAGATGCCACGATGTAAACCACCTTATAAAAATGAGCACTGTAAGTAATGAAAATACTGGAAAATAGATTTATTTTGCCTAAGTTGTGGAAGAAAAGGGCTAAAGGAAGAGCAGGTGTAATCCTCTGCAATGAGGGCAAATAAAATGATGAGCTGAATTGCAATGTTTTGTCAAAACCTGAAAATTATCGCAAAACTTTTGAAAGATAGAGCTCTCCTCTCCACTACCTTTTTTTTTCCCCACCAAAGAGATCCTTGTGGAACAACTCTCTTCTTTCATCCTCTTCCATTGCACATATGCAGAGCAAACGGGATCACGGCCCTTTTATACACTGAGCCCTTCAAACAATTCCCAGCTGATGAACAAAACACAAAGAAGTTCGGATCCACCCAAGGGCTGTGAGTGACTCATTTGTCTGGAGCAGAGAAGTCCTCGTGGTGAGTCACTTTTCTTTTGATGCAAGTTAAAAAGTAATTAAATAAAAGGTGAGGATACAGGATTTTAAAGCTCTCTTCATTGAAGTAGTTAGATAAAACCAACATCAGCTCTAATTCTGAAGCCTCAAGGTATAAGTATCCTGCCTAGCCATGATGGGAGGTTTTCACCTTCATATCAGTGCCTGACAGAGATAAAACCTCCATGGGCATTGCTCCAGAAGAACAGCTGAAGTCAATGCTCCACACTGATCAGCTGCAAATCACATCCCTCGAAGGCTGGACTTCTTGGTCGAAGACTGGATGATCCTGGAGTTCCTCTTCAACCTTAATGTTTCCATGATTCTGTGAAACAAGACACTCCAGGAACACTCCAGATGATCAGCACAATAATAAAGGGGTGATAAGGTCAGAAAGAATTCTAAGAACCTTATGAAGGGAAAGAACTGACAAAGGGGAGTTACCAAAATAATTCAAAAAATATTCATCTACCCATATATCTTTCCTCTGTAACTCACTTTAAATTTTCTTCTAAAGCTGTGTGAAAATATTGGTTTTCTTCCATTCAGGGAAATAAAGGGCTAAAGCAGAGAGATGATAGCCAAGGAAAATATGCAAAGTTTTGGAAAATATGCAAAGTTTTGTAAAATATGCAAGAGGAATATCAGAAGAGGAGTCTTTTGGTCAAAACTTCAACTCTAGAAGTCAGCATACCTGTTTTGCCAGGTTTTGCAGGCCAGGATACAAACTTAGGAGACCCTGGTTTTGTCCATCCATAGCTATTTCCTGTGGATCTATGAGGAGGTTTAAAGTTGGAGAACTCAGCTGACGGCTGGTCCTCCATCGACAAGTAAGGACCACACATCTTACAATTAATCCCTGTCTGGAGTATTTAGGAAGGGTATCAAAGGATGAGCGTGGCCTTTTAAAAAAATTTAAATTCTTCAGCATTTGTACTTAATCAGTTACAACTATAACCAGTAAGAAATTTGTGCCCCAAAGGGGGAATCTGCTCCCATCTCATTCTTTATTTTTTTCTGTTTTCTCCTTGTTCTTTCTGCTCTAATTTTCCTCATTTCTGTCTTTGTTTTCTCTAGTCTTCCACCTGTCTTTCTTTCCCTGCAGCGACTCCTAGCTCACAGACTCACCCTACTCTCTCTACTGAACTGATCATCAGCAGAACAGATTTAAGGCGTATGCAGAAACTTGAACACTTCTGAATATAATTTTCTTTTGGGTTTGCTTGACTTCACAGTGAAAAATTTGGGAAATATGTCATGAAAGAAAGTATTCATAACTGTTAATATTTTTATTGAAGAAACAAAACAAGACAAAAGGCAAGGACCTGCATACCATACTATGGCATTAATTGTGCTACATAAAAAAAAGATTCTCCTGTGATTGGAGGTATAACATTGTATATATAATTCCAGACATTTGTGTCCAGCTTTTAACCCAGTTCTATCTTAGATGATGAACTGTTTTGGTGGATTTGGCATTTGGACTTTTTTTTAACTGAGAACACTATCTTTCAGTTTTCTCCATTTTTGAGTCATCTTAAAGACCAGGTGAGCCAAAAGGGCACAAGTGAGGAAAAGCTCCTGTGGTGGTTGTTCTCTGGAAAAATTATTGAAGTGGCATTTGAGCTATGACTAATTTATTTAGTATTCAGAATTTAGTGAATTCTTTTGTCACATCACCCATCATAAATAAAAGGAAAAAAATAGAAACCTGTTTGATGCCTCAGGCATGTTTTAGTTCGTTGTTCAGGTCAGTTCATTTCAATGCTTAATTTTTAATGGTTCATTTAACATAACTGTTTAGACTTGAAAATATTTTCTCATAAAACCTGGGGTTTTGGGGTCAGTTGCTGTCACCTCAAAACATTTTAAGTCTCATATGACAGATTCAACATCAGTTGGAAAAGGTGGTCTCGTTGTTTGGGCACTTGAATGGGATGCAGCAGACTCAAGCTGAATTTCAATCTCAGCTACTGATTCTTTATGTGATCTTGGGTAAAACATCTATGTTGCATCTCCAAAGATTTTTGAGTACAAATAGTTCTGTTCACACAGTCGCTTGCAAAGTTTTCCTGTTTGCCACTCAGTGTCCTTCCTGTGGAAGAAGGAATCTAGTACATAGAGAAAAATTACATCCAGTAGTGTCAGAGGTGTCCAAAATCATGCTTTTTTAGTGGGTATGGGAGCCTTTACCTAAAAGTTATTTTATGATAGATAGCATCTTTTTAAAAGGCAAAGTTGTGGTGCACAATCTGCTACATGAGCAATTTTAAGCCCTCCAATAAGCCTTCCTCTCTATATTTCTTCTTCGTCCCTGCTGGGTCTAGAACCATAGAAACCCAGCATGACTGGGCTTGGAAGGGACCCTGAGGATCATCTCATTCCACCCCCTACCATGGGCAGGGACACCTTCCACAATCCCAGGTTGCTCCAAACCCTGTTCAACCTGGCCTTGGACACTACCAGGGATGGGGCAGCCACAGCTTCTCTGGCCATCCTGTGCCAGGACCCCAACACCCTCTCAGGGAACAATTTTTTCCTAATATCCAATCTAAACCTCTTCTCTTTCAGTTTGAAGCCATTGCCCCTTGTGGCATCACTCTTGTAAAAAGTCCCTCTCCATCTTTCATGTTGGCTCCCTTCAGGTACTGGAAGGTCACAATTAGGGCACCCCAAAGCTTCTCCAGGCTGAACAATCCACATTCTCTCAGCCTTTTCTCACAGCAGAGCTGCTCCATCCCTCTGATGATCTTGGTGCCTCCTCTGGACTCACTCCAACAGCTCCACGTCCTTCCTGTGCTGGGGACCCCAGAGCTGGAGGCAGCTCTGCAGGTGGGGTATATACTATGCATATACTGGGGATATACTACAGCTTTCTTTCTTCTCAAGTAGAGATAATTACCATTAGTAATTCCATAACTAAGCCCACTGTTTACAGGAGGGACACAATGTAATTTTATGTTAAGTTTTTCCCAAGGTCATTACAAATTTATTGATTAAATGTTTCTTTTGTATAATAAACCATTAATCATTTCACTGAAATTTCATGATTTTCATATTCAAAACTTTCCTTCGTTCTCAAAAAACAAACCCATGCATGTAGAGCAGTGTTAATGGTGCTTATAGTGTCTCTGCAGATAAGTGAAATAATCTATTAAAACCAGGGTTATAGTGACTGGAAAGAGGGTAATTTATCAATGGAGGATTATATTCCTATTGTCAGTTTTTCTATATTTCTATTGTCAATTATTCTCTGCTCTTTAGCCTGTCTTTGAACAGGTATAGGTATATATGACTGATTGCTACTGAGTATATTGGGTGCAAAACTGAGACTTACACCCAAGCCCACACCTGGAGGGAGAAAGTCAAAGAATCATTAAAGTTGGAAGAGACTTTCAAGATGATCGTTGAGTCCAGTCTTTGACTCAACACCACCACACCAAATACACCATAGCATGTGTGCCACATCCAGTCATTTTTTGAACACTTCCAGGGATGGGATGGTGACTCCACCACTTCCTTGCGCACCCTATTCCAAAGTTTAACCACTCTTTCAGTGGAGAAATTCTTCCTGATGACCAGCTTGGTGCAGCTTGAGGCCATAAATCCTTCAGAGTTTACACTCATGATGGCAGGATCCACAGAGCTGTGGCCTGCACTCACCTTCAAAGCACCTCACCTGGTTGCTGACATTGTCACAATAAAGTATTAAAAAAATCATTAGAAATCACAGCATTTAATATATTTTTCTCAAAATTTCAGAGCCACCTACATTCAGATTTTCATGTTTCTTCTGCCTAGCCTAGTGAATGCCAATCATAAAAAAAATAACAACTAAAAATTGGGGTTTTTCATACAAAGTGTATATCTCTAGGAGCAGTTGCCCTAAAAAAAACCATTTCCAAATACTGTGAGATCATGACATTGCTGTGAAATGCTGGAATAATTCATAAAACTGTGCTGAAATTGTGCAACTGGAGTAGATAGATAATAATAATTAGAGGAAAAGGAGGTTTTCTTTCCTTTCCTTTCAGAAAAAAAAAACAAACAAACCATTTTTACCTCTTTTCCCTCAGTTTTCCTGTCTGTTGAAATGATACATTACTACTTTGTGTAAGAATTGCAGGGCCGGGGCAGACCTTGGTTTAGCAGCAAGAATTTCAGGTTTCAGTCCCGAGAGCTGAGTTGTGCTTATTATTAGTATTATCATTATTATTATTATTGTGCTTATTATGTGCTTATAATTCCACCACCTACATGGCAACAGTCTTCATTAAACCTCCCATATTTCTTTTCCTTACCAATTTTGCCTGTCTTATCCATGTAGAGTGTGCATTTTTGAGGACAGGGCTTTGCTTTCATGCATTTGTGCAGGACCCAACAAAAGGAGACTCCTGTTACACATCCACTGCTACTCCCAGTGTTTGTGAAGTGCTTTCAAACCCTCTGAGGAGAAGAGATCGATGTGCTACAAGGCATTAGCACTGTAGAGAGATCCATACTTTGCTATATACAAATAGGCTGATTTCCCTGCCTTCAAAGGGAGGCAGGAGCCTGCTCAAAAATACTCTGCACAAAGCTGTTTATTGATGCAGTGAGACAGATTAAGTCAGCTCCCAAATTTTAAAATCCAGATTTAAGCGTGAAATGCAAAAACCCCTTGTTTTGTGGGGCCTTATTAGACTGTCTCAGCACTTGAGATGGGGACTTTCTTCCCCAAACAGATTTCTCTGGCTTTAGTAACGTCAGGGTAAGCAGAGAGCGCTTTCAGACACAATCTCAGCCTGCCCTTTGCCAGAGCATCCCTCTGCTTGCTAGCTGCCTTCCAAAAGTGAGTCCGGGCGCTCTCCCATCCTAAGGAATCCACGCTGATGACACGGGAGCTGGGAGCTGGCAAATCACCTGACAAAGAGCACGACAGCGTTTCAGCATCAGGGCTTCCCACAGGAGACATTATACCTTCAAGGGGGAGAGGCAGAAGGGGAAGGGGGGAAGCAGGGGAAGGAGGACGGATGCGGAGTGGCAAGGCACCCGGAATGTCACTTACAGTCGGTTGGCCACAGTTGTCAGGGTTCACTTCCATTAAGCTTTGTGTCAGTTCAGAAACTTTACACATGAGGCTGTGTGAAGCGTTCTGCCACTGCTGACTGCCCGGGGCTAGCCCACAGTACCTATCTTGTCACTGGTTTTCCAGAAAACCTCTCTGAGAATTAGTTGCATATGTTGGCCAGGCTAACCAGAGGAGGAGAGGTTTTGTCTCTTATTTGTCAGCTTGGGACTGGATTTTTTAAATTATTATTATTATTATTAAGCTTGAATCTTTCATTTCACAAGGGGTGGGTCTTGATTTGGAGGTTTAAGGAAGGGTCGATTGTTATAAAATGCTGCAAAGGTTAACTGAACATTTAGTGTCACAAGAAAAAGAGGAGTGATGGCAATGAGGTGAGTTCTCTTAGCACAAAGAAAAATCTCCACTATGCACTTTTAGCTGTTAAAAAAAGCATCAAAAGTGACTGTAACAATGTGATGGGATTTGTTCTGAGACTCTATTTTGTCTGTCTTAAAGATGTAGAGATTTTTATTAAGACAACTCCAGTAAATTCAGAAGGGAAGAGTCTATTTCTATATAAATATTCTATACTGAGTTTGGAGAAGTTGTGCAATCCTTGTCCTTGTGGAGTATTTCCACTTACCAGATTCTGCTGAAAATGCAACACAGAAGAGAGGAAAAAATCTAGGAAATTCCTGGAGTTTGTGGAAGAGAACTCCCTAACAGAGATGGTGAGGGAAAGTGCCCACTGTACCTGCTGTTTGTGGACAGAGAAGGATGTGATGGTCAGAGGCTGTTTGGGGCAGAGCAATCAGGAAATGAGAGAAGTTTTGACTCTTGGAGAGGGAAGGAGAGCAGTCAGCAAAACCACTACCTTGGACTTCCAGAGGGCAGATTTTGGCCAGTTTAGGAGACAGCTGAGAAACTCCCTTGGGAAGCAATCCTGACGGGTAAAGGAGTACAGGAAGGCTGGACATTGTTCAAGAAAGACACCCTAAAGTAGCAGAAGCAGCCATTCCCATGTCCCAAAACACAAGCTGGAGGGGAAGAAGATTAACCTGGATGAACAGAAAGCTTTGGCTGGAACTCCAGGAGAAAATTAGAAGGGCCAAAACTCAGCTAGAACTTTATCTGGCTACTGCCGTAACAGACAGGCATGGGTGAACCTTCTCACCCTCTACAACTCCCTGAAAGGAGGTTGGAGCCAGGAGGGGATCTGTCTCTTCTCTCAGTTAGCAAGTGACAGGCCTCAAGTTGTGTCAGGGGACGTTTATGTTGGATATAAGGGAAAATTTCTTTGCTGAAAAGGTGGTCAGATACTGGAACAGGCTGCCCGGGGAAGTGGTGGAGTCACCATCCCTGGAGATATTTAGAAGTTGTGTAGATGTGGCACTGGGAGACATGGTTTAGTGGTGGACTTGATAGTTCTGGCCTTATGGTTGGACTTGATGCTTATTTCCCTGCTATTGACAGGTTTCAAGCTAAAGAACAGTGACTAATTATTTAAAATCTACATATCCTTGCAGCATTTAATAAACCAGAAACAATTATACAATGGCTGCATGTGGATCAAAGTTAAGAATTTTTTTCTCTAGGAAACATCAGTATTTCTTCTGCACTAGTTGTCTTTCATTTTCTTTCTGTGTTAATTTAGAAAGGAATGTACTTTTATAAAAGTTACTCGTTCCCATGTTGTGACTGGGGATGAGTCATTGGGATAGACTCTTCCAAACACTGTCCAGATACTAAGAAACTATCTATGCTGTGAAAGTATTTTCAGACAGAAACAGAGCCTGGGAATTCCAAACTGAACTTTATGTGATCTCTGAGCACCAAGATCTGTGCTCACCCTAAACACCATCATCTACCCCCTGCTTAGACTTTGCTTATGTCTTTGCTAATCCAGTTAAAAGGCTAGAAAATAAGAGGAAGGCAGGAAGAGAAATGTCCATTTAGAAGGTAATCCTGGGACCTAGAAGGGCTACATTTATGTTCAAGAGCTGGTCCAGACAGGAAGAACAAATCCATATGTGCATAATAAAAAAGGCATTTGTCTCTCATTGGATCACAGGAATTTAAGTAGATGCCTGAGGTCTTTTCAGAGAGGGTCAGACCCTGGTTCCTCCAATGCCTTAAAATAAATATATCTCTGAGCTACACTTCATCTTCCTTGGCTAATAATAACCAATTAACATTTATGGATCAAGCTGAAAACAATTTTTACTCTGATTATAAACCTTAGGGTGCAACCTTTGTCTCCATCTTTAATCTCTGCCTCACATCTCACCAGTCAGGCTGCTTATGTTTAACAAGTGAATAATGAGGCAGGAAAAAACAAAGTCAAACTTTTTTTTTTGTAATATGACAATTTCATAGGCCAGCTCCCTGCTTCTAGGAAACATTTCTCTTGTTCTTCTCAGAAAAGCAAACATGTTTTTTATTTTATTTTAAGTTGCTCTTTTAGGTTTTATATCCCAGGTCTTTTTATTTCCCTTCCTCAGGCTTTGTTTTTGAGTTACAAAAAGGAAAAAGGGCAGGAAAGAGAAAAAGGGCAGAGAAGAAAAGAGAGAAAAGGAAAGCTGAATATTTGCCAGTCAAATGTTTTTAAAACATAACGTTTATACACTGAACAGAACTTTCCTTCTTCTTCAAGTCCTAGCTGAACTTCTTTAAACTTCCAGGAGTCTACTTAATATCGTCTCTACAGAGGAGAGGCAGAACAGGCGTTTCCTACACAGGGCTCATTCCTCCAGGTTTTAGATTGGTGATTTAGGATTGGATTGTCTGAGACAAAATATCCTGATGCCTGTCTGTCAGCAGCTTATTGATAGGCTTTGTCTCTAGTACAGGCATTTGACTACTGTCTGTAATTAGTGGAGAAAAATAAGGGAAAAAGTTTAAATGAATCAATTTTAAGACCAAAGATTGGACTACATGGACTAAGTTACCTTCTGAAAGCTTCTCCTTCTTCCCATTAGAAAGGGAAATCCTACTTGCTCTGTTTTCAAGTAAGAGAAATTAGAAAGATGGATTCAACCTGTTCAGAGTTGCCTTAATGTCATTGATAAAAATCTGGACTCTTCAGTCACGAACCAGGACTTCTGCAGAAATGGATGTCATAAGGTGATATCCACCCTGTGACATCTAGACTGTCTAAAATTGGTGGTGAGAAAGAGGCACTCCCAGGATACATTTAACACCGTGCAGAAGATATCTGAGTCAGATGAGTTATTATCTAGAAATGCACCTTTTTTTTTTTTTTTAAAGTTAATTGTCAAGAAAGCTTTGGGTGAGTGAATCACCTCTACTCAAATACAAGACTTTACTTTTTAGATGCCTAGTATTGGGTGAATTGGATCATGTCCAGAACGTCTGACCTGTTCCAAGAAGTGGAACTATAGCAGCCCAAAGATTTGTATCAAGGTAGCCAAAGTTGTTGCTACCCCATTCCTGGACGTGTTCAAGGCTAAGGTGGATGGGGCTTGGAGCAACCTGGTCTAGTGGAAGGTGTCCCTGCCCATGGCAGGGGAGTTGGAATTGGATAATCTTTAAGGTCCCTTCCGACATAAACCATTCTATGATCCCATAGTTTGTGTACAAACTATACAGAACATGTATATAATCAGAGCTTAAAATACTTCCCCTACTTATTTGATTGAAAAGATCAAACATTTTCAAATATCTCACTCTGTTTTGAACTGCAAATCCTGGGGAATGGCTGAACTTTACAGAAGACCACGAATCAGTATGCGAGTAAGTCTGTTATTCTCAACTTTCCTCTGGGATTGTACCATTGCCTGTTTAAATGAAAGATCACTTCTTTTGTGGGAAGTGTCAAGCTGCAGTGAAACTTTCTGACATAAAAAAATTCCAGGGGAAACCTAAAATAAGGGATAAACCCAAGTGGGCTTGTGTTTCATTACATCTCAACTACATACTTTGAGAGAAGGGGAATGAAGATAGGCAGGCAAAGTTTAGTTGGCAGATAAATGGAGTTCTGTTATGAAAAAGAAGTTCAGACATGGGGTCTACCAGTATCAGCAAGGCTGAGAGAGATGTCAGAGGTACAGTTATATCTCTGAACCATGGTATCTAGTATGAGACTATAAACATTAATGAAACAATTCAAGGAGGATCCCCTTTTATTTCTTTGTCTTCCACTGAGGAGCTGAAGAGGTTCCTTGTTCTGTGCCCCCAATATAGATCACATATCCAGCCATTGTCAGTTATCACTAAAATGCAACCATTTCTACAAACTAACAACTCTCAGAGGTGCCTTTCTCTTCCTTATGGTGGAATGGAAACAAAAGCCTTTCAAAAGTGGCTCTAGACCCAGCCCACAAGTATTTGGGTTCATGTGAGCAGAAGGCTCTTGCTAGTAGAGCCTTTAGGTTATGATTCAGCTGGGACAGTTTTCTGGAGATATTCAGAAGGGATATCTTCTCTTACTGAGATGAATATTTCAGCCTGCACAAAAATTTCAATATATCTTCACATACTCTTTGCTAGGAAAATGTCCTCTTTTATCAATCATGTTCAAATCCTGCAACAGAGAAGGGAGGTGACAAAAGTCCCTTGGGGTTCTGCTGGGTCTAGTCACTGTGGACCAAAATGGAAAATATTTTGGTGTTTTGGAAAAGTCCACACTTTTGAGTCATGTAAGAGATCCAAGGCACTGTGCAGCTCTAGGTGCACCTTCTCTGAATCTCTGCATCATATGTGGTCAGAAATAAACTCCCACTGGTTGATCTGTGAAGTAGCACATGCTGACAGACTGATTCATGTTTTAAATCCCATCTTTTGCCTTTCCACCTTAGTACTTTTATGGTTGTATCAAATACTTGCTTATGGTGCCACAGCATTTCTCCTTGAGTCAGTTTTGTGCTAAATACAGATGAATGGGCATTTCTGAGGTAGCCACAGTCCCTTTCCAGAGAATTCCTCCACAAGCCAAGCCAAATGGTAACTTGTTGCAGAGGTTAGTTAGAGAAGGAAAGTCAGGAGTAAAACTGCAGCACTTTGGAGGTGGTGAGCAGTGCAACCAGTGCTGAGTTAGTTAAAAAAGGCTGCAGAAGAAGAGGACAGCAATTTTTTAGGAACAAAATAGGAGGCAACCCATGGAGAATCTCCAGAGACCACACAACTCCTTTGAAAAAAGAAAAACCAACGAACTAAACAAAAAATCCCAATGCTGCCTCATTCTAGGTTACAAGAGAGACTATTACTCTTTGTTATTGTCTTTCTTTGAAAAACAAGGCTCAAGAATGTTTTTCTACATGCGTTGATAGCACCTAAGAAATACCAGAACAATTCCAGTCCTTTGGAGAGGCAAACAGCAGAAGTGACCTCAAAGAATGCAGTTTTGATCTACTTAGTAGTCAGTAATCAGCTAAAAGTTAAACTGGAATAACTCTTCATAGAAAGAATAGAGCATTTTTAATCTTTTTCTTTAAACAATATGGCTGACTGCTTGGTTTTTTTACCATTCTTATATAAGAACAAGTAACAATTGTATTTAGTGTGAGGGGTTATGGTTTGTATTTCCAAAATTTGTGAAGAACATCAGAATGTTTTGGCAGGGTCATTGTACCCTTGTGTGTTAAATCAGAAGAGATTGATAAAAATGCTAAAATTAATGGGTAGATTTTGAAAAGACCAAGGGGGACTTAATCTTCTCACTGTTTTAATGTGAAATTTAATTGTGATTTGTGCCTTAAAACTCTCTCCCTATCATAACAAAAAAAAAAAAAAGGTGTTCACTGGACATAAGTTTGAGAGCTGTGGACACCAGTGTTACTTTTTCATGTGCTGCATCTATGACTAATGGGTTTCATTGACATGAGTATTGTTCTTTGACAAAAATATTATTTCTGTGTTCCTATTTAAGCATAGGAAAATCTATGCTTAAATCCTATAGAGGAGGTTTCATTTTAAGTACAAGCACTTATTTATGCTTGGATTAAGTCTGTTGTAATTAAGCAGACTGTATTTGTCCCTCATTCAGGACCTGCAAGTGTTAGTATAAGCATTCAGGTGATTTTGATTTTGTAGGAGAAAAAAACAATGAATTAAGACCTATGATTTCTGTATCCTGTTGCTGGCCTCGCCAGATGACACAAATGAAATTAGGTCTGGAAATTAAAATCTTTGTAAAATGTAGGGAAATCTACCTATCTCCTTTGTAGAACACCTTGCAATCTCTTGAAGATTAGCAGTAAACAAGAATATCATTACAATGAACTAACGCTAAGTACAAAAGGAGGAGCTCACTCATTTAAACTCCAAGTGCTTTTTAACTATTGGGGATAATTGCAATAACAAATAGCTCCCCACTGTGTTCCCATTATCCACTCCTTTCTTCAATGCTTGAGTTCTGTAAGGTGTGGATTGCAAGACACTGATGTCCTGAAGGGAGATATCAGAAAGGTTTAAAGATGCTGGAGGTGTCATTGAGGCTCTAGCAAAATAAGGGCTGAGGTTAGGAAACTCTGTGGGTGCAGCCAGGTTTCAGAGTGCAGAAGTATTTTACTCTTCCTTCAGAAAAGCAGATGGATACTGTATATTACACAAGCCCATGTACAAAGGGAAAGGTATGGAAATTAACTTTCTCTCTGGGTATGATAAACTACCAAGGGAAATTCACAGCAAATCTGTCTACTACGGTTAGTGCTGCGACAGAGCTATTACAGAAAAATAAATAGTGGCAATGGTCAAAAGAATGTCAAGATGCTTTCAAGTTGGCTAAACAGACACTTATATCCTCCAGGGGCTTAGTGCACTTTGTCCCGTCCCTGCCAATCTGTTAAACTACTGATGCTTCACTGTATGAGGTCAGGAGTGGTGATTTCTCACATAATACCAAACAGCCCAGAAAAGCCTGTAGCATTTGCATCGAAAATGCTTCCTAAAGAGGAAGGGGAATACAAACAGATGAGGTGAAAATAGGTGGTGGGGAGGAACTCAGAGACTTCATGAAGTGCACTTTGCACTCTAGTAAAAATTCAGCAGAAAACATGGCCCACTTGACAGAAATGTTTTTGAGGTTTGATAAGTGGATTCTGGCAACACTGAATTTAATCATAAGCATATAAAATTGATTTTTGGGAGAAAAAAATTACATAAAATTAAATTAAACAAGAAGTACCAGAGAATCACCCATGTTTTAGCCTAAAATACCCTGGTGTAAAATCATACACAGATTTAATACAAACCTGAGTTTGCTATGCTGAACAATCAACAGTGGATTCATCACTCAGCATTAAAAGAACAATTCCTTAAAACTTGAGAGAAATTAAGTCCTATGCCAGCAAATAGGACTTAATTTCAGCAAATAGGGTTTCAGTCAAAAACTATAAAGCCTGAGCACAAAACCTATGTCTGTAGACACAAACTGAAGCTTGACAATCCATCCTGTTGCACTGCCAGCATGACGGCTGGCACAGTGTTCAGCCAGGCTACCTACCATGTCCTGAAACTATTCCTAGGTCCTGTGTAAGACTTGGGATGTGTCAATGTACATTCCCAAAAAGTAGTTTAGACATAAATATTAACACTGAAATAGCACAGAAGTATTTTGAAGAGGGTTTGATAGGAAGACGACAGCCACAACACACTAACTGTTTGTTTTGAGAGAATGGTTCCTGGCATTTCTCACTTGCTAGTAGAAATATGTCCTTGTAGTAAAGCTTTCTTAGGCCTGTTGAGGTCCTGCCAAGGCAGAGCTCTCCAAGAAGCTTTCCATGAAGGACAGGTTCAGGAAGCTGATGATGCTGTTGTGTTTAGGTTTCAGGAAGGTCTCAGAGATGAAGGAATAAGAAAAGGTTGACCAAAGTAATCAACATTGTTATTGAAATAAATTACATGACTAATCAGTGGTGGTGGTGGGGAGATAATGATAAATCATTGATGAGAATATATCTAGACCCTAAATTATTACACTTTTGTACTAAGTGTAACTTTGTCTGGCTGAATGTGAGATAATCCTGGAAAGAATGACTATGAATAGCAGATTAAACTGGTACCTACAGTAACAGAAAATGATTTTTTGTTGTTCCAGCAAATAATTTCTCTATCACAACCAGCTGGTTTTTGATGTAGAAATTCTTGATATTGAAGGCTAATTTAATGAATGGGTGTTGGTGATGATAAAATTTTCAGATGAAGCCACGAAACACTGAGACTCAAGCAAAGCAAAGTACTGACCCTCAGCTGCCTGACAACCTGGTTAATATAATATCTTTTTTAAAACTGGATAAAATCTCAGTATGAAAACTTAGAAGCCTGAGTAAAAATATCGCCCTGTCTATGGAACACAGAGAAAATTACAGATTATTGAAATGGGATTTTTTGGGGGAGGGTGTCTGCAGAAATAATTTGAGAATGCATTTGTGGTCAAACACCATTCGGAGGCAGAGGAAATGACAATTTTTAAAGTACCTTCTTAGGATGACTATTAATAGAGCAGTATTTTCCTTTTACAGGAAACACATTTCATAGTATCAACAATATGATTTTTCATCCTTACAGCAAACACAGTCTTTTCATCTGAAGAGCCATCACCTTGAGACATCAAATCAAAACAGAATCCAGACATTCTCACCCAGACTGTAATCCAAAACAAATAAAAATTTAAGAGGATTTTTTTTTCTAGTGAATTCCTTGATTTTTAGATCAGAACAACAACCTGTAAATCCCAAGTCAAGCTTTCTTCCACCTCCTAGATTGGAATCACAAGATCTCAAGATCGTAGGATAATTCAACTTGGAAGAGACATCAGGAGGCCTTTTATCCAACCAGCTGCTCAAAACAGGGTCAGTTTGGGGGTCAGCACAGATTACTGTGTGCAGGATGCAAAATCTCCCAGAAAGAGTAGCCCCAATACCCAACTGTCATGGGGAAATCGTCCTTCATTTTGTTTCCTGTTACTCCCACTGTCTCTCGTCTTCTCACCACGTGAACAACCTGGCTAGATCTTCTTGATAACCTTATCACAGGTACTAGAGGTTGATCTCAGGTCTCTCCAAAGAGCCACTTCTCTGGGTTGAACAATCCCACCATGTTTCTGCCCCAAGCAGCTGCTCCAGCCCTGAGCACCCTGGTGACCCTCCTTGAATATACCATGCTTGGCCAGTCTGTTATAGATTAGCAGCCCAAAACTGCAGTAGAGTATTTGTAATCTGAGTGCTGAGTAAAAGGGGATAATCCCTTCCTTTGGAGTGCTGGACTCCTGCTCATACAGCCCAGGGTGCTGTTGGCCCTTGTTGCTGCCAGAGCTCACTGTGGACACTGACCACAGAGCTGCCCCTGAATCTCTCAGTGCCCAGCCTGTAGCACTGCAAAAGGCTCTTCTCCCCTATGTGCAGGGCATTTGCCCTTGTTGAGTTCCATCAGGCTCCTGCCAGCTCATCAATCCCCACTGTCTGAAACCCTCTGGTCATAACACAGCCTTAGCCTGCATCAACTGGTCCCATCAGTTTGGCATCACCTGACAACGTGCTGAGACCAGGCTCCATCTTCTCCTTCAGGGCATCAACACAGAAATTAAACAGGACAAGTCCCAGGAGGGATCACGAGTTACTCACTGGCCTCCAGGCTGAGTGTGATCCATTAACCACTACTCTGAGTCCAACCACACAAGCACCTTTCTTCCTCCATCCCACTGTCCATATCCAACTCCTCTTTCATCTCACTCTTCCCAGAGTAGGAAGTCAGTGTCCTTTTGGAGAATTTGATAGCACTTAATTAAAAAGGAAGTCTTGATCCCTAATTAGAACCCTGTGTCTCATCACAATAGCAATTAATGCCAAAAGTTACAATCTCAGCTGTGCAAAGGATTTTCTTCTTTTTTTTTTTTGCATATTGGTGGTCTGCATTGAGTTAAAACATTTAGAATAAGAAACATACCTGGGGCAATTACAGACAATGATTTCTAAAGTCCTCGATACAGCCCAAACATCACTATCTAGGCTGTAAGTATTTTACTCTAGATAATATCAAATTGATGGCAAGAAACTGTTCTGGCTGCCCAGGTTTGATGATAGACAGTTCAGCACATTGCTTAAATAGCTAGGAGCAATGCCAATTAAAGTGAAATTCTGCTCTAACACTGCCTTACAAGCCTTTTAAACAGACTGGCAAATCAAGAAACAGACTTCACTGGAATATTATGGTGTTCAGGTTTCAGAGGAACTTTGGAGGAAATTCTTTAAACCTTCATTAAAAAATACACCTAGTATCACAAAGCATGAAAAATATTTTTTAGGCAGCTGGTTATAAAAGGAGGGCAGCCAGGGGAAGTCTTATATGTTCATATTAAAGTCCAGAGCAGAAGGTTCAAGTTGCTGGTTCCATTACAGGAATATCCCCGTCTCTATCAAAAAAGCCTGTTTCTAAAGGGAGCTCTTTATTCGCTGTGTTGAGATGGAAACACGAATTTGATATCTATGAGAGGCCAACAGGGTTAGCAAGAAAACAGAGAGAAAAAAAGGACAGAAGTAACCTTTACAAAGCACTTCTCCATCTGATACTGTTGAGTAGACTTGGCTGAATAATCTGCCTCAGATATTATTCATCAATGTGAATGCTGGCGTTTTTCTCCCCCATTTCTGCCAAATAATGATTTGTAAATAATTCTTGTTTGCAGGTAGTCTGCTGATAAAACTGCAAATGTTGGCCATCAACATTTAAGTGTTTGCAAATTGATTCTTTTTTCTCTTTCCTCCCCTCTCTCCCCCCCACTCCTTTCCTGCCAGATGCAACTATAAAAGAAATTCAAAGGGATGAAGCGAAAATGATATTCAAGTGTGTATTTTCTTGGAAACATTGTGAGGAGGCTGCAGCTTATGCTGCAGAGGGGAGTAAGTGGTCTGAGGCTTAAGCAGCACATTAAATGACCAACAGCAGCAGAAGCCAAAGCTCTGGACATTACATACACAGACTCTGATGTCTCCCAGGAAAGCTGGGATCATTAGTCCTGGTTCACTGACTTAGAGTTGGAGGTTCCTGATGAAAAGGACATAACACCAGGCTCAAGCTGAGACTAATGGGAAACAATACGCATCTGCAGACTCTGATGTTGCTAATCCAGCTCCTGCTGAGGATGAACAATTGGAGCAAGAGAATATTCCTGAAGCACTGACAAACTGCAATTGAGGATTAGAAAAGCCCCCTGAATGTCTGAATTTGTAATATGTCTCCAAGTTGGCATTATAAACAGTTGTCCCATAAAGCAAAGAACCTTTTATCACTCAAGAGTATTTTACCAAAAATCATGGCAGTGTTAAGCTTCTGGTGGTGGTGGCTCCTTTCTTCCCTTATTTTTTAGCTTCCTGAGTTTGGTACAAAATTTAATGTGGCTGTTTGCTTCAGCTGCACATAAATGATGCAGAAAGAGCCCTGACACCTCAATGCAGTTTCAAGCACATATAATTTAGTGATACTTTTCATCACTACACAATCCCATATGCCCTGTATCCTCCTGAAGGCTCAATGTAGTCAAATATGTGGCAAAATCTGATCTGTGGCAAATGTCAACATTCAAATATCCTCTTATTCTGTAAATTCTTTTGTGTCAGACAGTATCAGGACCAAAATTTGATTGTCTGCACCTTTACATTATTAGAAAATATCTGGAGAGAAGAGAGTTCAATAATGTGGACGTAGCCTTGATGTTATGGTTGGGTTCAGAGGAGGAACCACAGGACCCCTCAGGGTGTCAGGGTAAATTTGGCCTAATTGTCCTGGGTAACACCCACTGTAGTTCTGAATAATTATAGTTTTTATCACAGTAATGGAACTGCCTAGATTCAAACTGATTTGTTTTTAAAAAGGTAATAGAAGGTAAAACGAAGGCATGTCAGCCAAGTGTAGCATTTTACTTCCTCCTAAAGCTGGCAGAGAACTGAGCCAAAACAGCTTGGGCCTCTGAGTGCAATGATCTTGCAGTTGTGGTGATCTTTCTATTTGCAGACACCTATGTTTTTTAGGCTGGGGGATGAGCTTTTGGATAGTGAGGTTCAACCTGTTAGCAAAAAGCCCATTTATTTGAGTTGCTTTCCATAAATGATATGAGGATTCTTGGAGCTCTAGGCTGTACCTAATCACAGAATCAGAGAATGGTTTGGGTTGGAAGGAACCTTAAAGATCATCTCGTTCCAACCCCCTGCCATGGACAGGGAAACTTCTACTAGAAAAGAATTTACTCTTTAATTAATTCTTGTTATACTTAATAATTATTATGCTTTCTCCTTTCAAACCTTATACTGGGGGCCTATCCTGGACATAGGTTATATTTTTAAGATCAGCTTTGGGGAGGAAAGAAAAAGTGGTTTATTTCCTATCACAAAGTTGACACCTTTCAGTGAAAAAAATATCCTCCATGTAAACTCATCATAAAAGGCTAATTTTCAGCTCCATTTTACTGCAAAAGGTGATAAACAGATTCAATCTGTTGACTCAACTAAGCTGAATTACAAGCCTGTAACAATATTTATAATCCAGTTTTTTTCTTTTTTAGTCTCAGATTGGAAATTTTGCATTGTTTTATAGAACAATTATTTTCCTTTTTTTCTTTATAGGTAGGGGAATTTCTCTTTGAATGCTGAATACTGTAGCACCAAGGTAAACAATTATCTCTGCTCATTTTCATAAACAAAGGACATTCTTTGCAATCTTTGTTGAGGAACAATGAACAGTTAAAGTGGAAACAGAAAGAATGAACAACTGTTAGGTACATATTTGATAAAAGTTCAAGGTTACAGATCCTACTTTGTGTCCTCTTAAAAGGAATTAATTCTGCCAAATACACATCCAGAACTTCTCTTTAGAATCAGGCTGTGATTCATCTTCTTCTGAAGCAGACATCTAATATAAATCAGTAACGAGTTCAACTAAAGACATTGGTTGCAGACACCTAATTTCTCATAAAAAGACAAAATTAAGGGAGTTGAATTCCACCCTTTTCAACTAAATTTCTGAGTATTGACCCAGATTCTTAATTGTACAAACCACTCTGTAACTCCTTTTAGCAGCTACACACATTTGTACATATTGAATATCTTGCCTTTTTCTTCTTTTTTTCTCTCCTTACACCAGTGACATCAAAAGGTAAAAAGTGTAGATCAAAGCTCCTGCTGAAGATCAAAGATAAAAGCAAAAAGAAATTCAGGAGCCACAGTCAGTTTTCTAAAATCATGGGTGGAAAAGGATCATCCCCTTTTTGCCATTTAATTTCAGGGGAGCCAATAACCATCCACAAACAGCCAGGGTTCGAATCCCTGCTCTGAACCAATTACAACAAACTAGTGAGGTCTTGGTATCCTTGTCCTTGAGGCTTTTTCCCTGATTTCTTTGCTAAATTCAGGCTCTGTTATTGGTTTGGAATCCATATTCACCTGAACCCACATACAATTTTAGCATCTTTTTCTTTTGCCCAGCCTAACTCTACATTGAGCAAATAAACATGCTTTTTAATTTGTTTTGTCCACATTACCTGAGAATTCCATTTGATGCCCCCTTGTGTTGAGAGAGCCAAGGAACAATCATTTCCTCATTTTCTCCTTGCCACTCAAGATTTTTAGAAATGTCATATTTTTCTTCAAGTGTTTTGTGCTTTTTCTTTTTCTTTCCCCTTTTTTTTTCTTGCCCCCAGGCAAAGAACCTTGTCTATATAATAGTCTGACATTCTTGTTCCCACACTGTCTTCCCGTTTGTGGCTTCTCCCAGAAAGACAGCAGCAGCAAATTCTTTATGTGGGGTGAAATAGGAAAGCAGTACAACAACAAAAAAGAGTCAACAAAAATATTCTGTTGTGATAAAAATGTCTAAGCATTTCCAGATTCAAAAATATGAAAGCAGAATGATGACAAAGTAAGAAATGGGGCATTTTTCACCTTTCTTCCTCTGAAAATATGTTAGATTTGAAAGAAATATTTCCTGATTTGCTTTGCTTCTCTATTTTTTACTCTTTCACTTTTTTATTAGGTGAAACTCAAGGTAAAGATGATGAAAAATATGCAAAAATTAGGGAAAGTAAGTATTGTGATACTTGATATTCTAGCAAGAGAAAAAAATGTGTCATAAGTTTAATCAGACATGCTATAATTACAATATACGTAGCCTAGTTTCTGCTATTTAAGAATTTTTTGCCCCAAGAACTCCTGCTGACCCCTCTGCCCCACTCACCCCAAAGCATTATTTTAAATTAATTCAGACTAATTGTGTCAAATTAAGGTGAGGAGTTTGCAGACAGAGTGCTGAAACGAGGAAAAAAAATGTTGTAGAGTTGGTTACACAGTATCTATAAAATATTAGTTAAATATAGTTTGCTTCCACTCTGGGAAGTATCTTTCAGTACATATCTTGACTTTTAATATTTATTTGAGGGAAACCTCCTCTTTTCAAAGGAGCCAAATCCCACATCAGTAAGACTTTTGCTCTTTAGTCCTGGCTGCTGGCAACAAAAGCAATTTTAAAACCTCAGCTGTCACTTTTTCAATAGTAATGCATAATTCTTCCATTACACAAGTAATAACACTGTTAACAAAAACTTTGTGGCGTTTTGTTGGCAAATCCTAATTAATGTCCTGAAAAAAAGCACTGCTGGGGAAAGCAGATTTTAATGACTTTCCCATTTCAATAAAATTTTTAAAAGAAGACTTGAAATATGAAAATGTATTTTTATGTGATCAGAGCTTGTTTAACATAGTGGTGGTACTGGACTGATGACCTTAAAGATTCTATGATTCTATAAATTTTTATCTTAAAGTGACTTTTCATTTGAAAGCACTAATTCAAGAATAAATGAAAAATTGTCTTTTAATTTCTAATGACTTAAATGAAATATTTCAAATTACCCAAATTTTTTAAATTAAATTAAAAGTTTTAGTGGATGAACACTTAGGAAATTTGGAGGCTTTATCCAGCTTCAAGACAAGCAAAAAAATACCCAAAACACAAAAGCACTTCCTGCCAGTCTCTAAGATGCACTTTTAAAAGGGCATAAAGGGACAATACATCGGAAATAAACCAACTCCCTCTTGTCTTTGACCCCAAAATCCAGAGATATGTTCTGTAACAGTAATTTTTTGGCAGACTGATGTTGGAATATTTGAGATTTAAAACAGGCAAACTACACAACTGATGGCTTCTGTCAAGGTTAATAATTAACAAGACAGCTTACTTGAAAATTTATCCACGACTTTTAACTTTCTCCATTATCAGAGCATGCTCCTATTCCATTACAAACATCACCGAGTCTGAGGGAATATCCCCCCAAAATACCTATGATCTTCCTATTAATGCTCACTCTGCTCCACTGGCCTTCAGGACCCAATTCTGCATTTCTTTTCTCTTATTCACCTTTTATAAGACACAAAGGATAGAACTGTCAGTACAGAAATACTAGTTTGAATTAGTCCAAGAATTATTAGAAAAAAATTCCTTGCAGTGTATTGAACCTGTACTGTGAAATTGCATTAATTCTGTGCGCAAAAATAATACACTGATTGTGGACATTGATGTAGACTGAGAACCCTGCCAGTTATAAAAATCATGGGTTTAGTTCCAAACTTTCTCTTTCTCAATTCCAGCCCCATTACAACAGATTGTTTATGTTCAGGTCATTTGCATTATACTGATATTCAGGGTAGGAAATTTGATGAACACTATAAAATGATAAATTCAGTTATAGATTTTGCTGCTTGATTATTTTAATTTTAACAAGGATTGTTCATAGGAGCTGTTTGGAGGGGAAGAAGGTAGATGCAGGATGGAAGTACTGCTCATGGAAGTAATTCTCTTGCTATTAGGTGGTTCTGCCAGGTAGAGTGTGCATAAAAAACTACCTAAGCAGATACCAGGATGCTCTTATGCAGATATATGCAAATAATTATACTGACAAAGCAATATTGAAGAGGGGAAAAAACACTCTTTAGTTTTTCATGATTATGAACCACAAACCTCCAGTCAAAGGACACAAACCTGCCTCAGTCTGCTCTCTAATGTGTGATTTAGAGATTGCAAATACAACGTGCTACAAATTGGGAATTGAAGTGCTTTTCCACTAAATAAGTTAATTTCTTTTCGCATGCTGTCGTGTTTTCAGATTGACTAAATATGTTTAGCACAACTACCATGAATTTGGAAAGAAAAATTTGGCTTCTTTGTGAATTTTACTTTGAGTTCTCCAGTGTTCTGTTTTAAGCCCTGAGTCACAAAGGATTGTTTTGTTTCTTACATTGACCTTGTTTGTTTTTAATTTCTGACTAAAATCAATTAAAATGCAAAAGTACAGAATAATGGATATCAAAGAACTTCAAGAATATAGCAATTAGCCATCTGAATATTTTTAGCAAAAGTCTAAAGAAATAGTCATTGCAAAATTAATCAGAATCAAATTCACTTCTCCTAGGATAATTTTTAATAAGATTTTTTCATTCTAATTGTCTTTAAAAGAACCTAAACATTCTAAACATTTGATTTTGGTTTGCATTTTCTTGTGTTCAAAAAATTCCAACTTTTAGCTCAAAATCTTGGTTATTTTCTGGCTTAGAATTTCTCCGTGGAAATTTATATCAAATGAGAATCTTCAGATGTAACTGCAGTTCTGTCAAAATGTTATTTAACACTTGAGAGAGGAGGAAACAATCAAACCCCTTTATTTTAGCCCCAAGTATCACTTTCAAGTCTTCTTGGATCATCTCAAATTCAAAAATTATTATTTGATGTTAGGAGCTTGAGGCAAATGACTCTTCTTGGAAATCAGGGTCATCCCAACCATCCCATTTTCCTTCATGTATGTCGGGATTTACACATTAGTCAGTATTTGGCCACAGGCAGGTGAAATAAGACCAAAAGCCAACACTGGGAGAGTTGTCCCAAACTTTCCTGGAACTTGAGCTCAGCCATGCTGCCTTTCTGCCACATCTCCCATGCTGGTCCAAGACATGTGTCCTCATGGTTTCCCTAATCTGGAGACAAAACCATGTCTAAAGATCTCTGCTGAGAAGCAATGAATATAAAACCCCTTGGTACCAGTTAAAGCATTTACTCCTCCTGCTGCTTCCTTGAGGGAGGATGTTCCCTGTGGTTGTTGTACTCCTGGGTGCCTTAGGCTCCAGGTTGAGAAAAACAGGGAACATATGAGAAAAGAAATCTCTCCCTTCATCCTGCCTAGGATTCATTTGTGAACTTTGTCCTGCTCCAACTCCTTGGGTTTGTGGTTTTGTCTTTTTGTGTGTGTGTGTGCGGAAATCCCTTGAAAAAATAATTTTCATTTGGGTTTTCTGTTTTCATGTCACTACGCTTCGCTTATTCTTATTTACTTGGTTTTAGGTTTGTCAGATAGGCCCCCATCAGTCTCTGAACACATTTACATAATTTAAATACAAAATGCAAACATGCTGACTAATGTCTACCTTAAATAGACTCTCTTAGGATAAGCTAGACATGTTCCCTATCTCCAACCCCTCAGGCAAAAACCAGAGAACATAGATGAGCTTCATGCACTTCCCTGCAACTTGATAGACTAAAGGCTGGTGTGGGCCAAGTACAGGAAGGAAACTCCAAAGTTCAGGGCTCTCCATCAGTGATGTCCAGGCTGAAATGCTAGTCTGAGGGAAACAGGGCATTTTGGGAAAAGTCTCACAGTTGTTAAAGCTTTTCATGGTGTTTGAAGTACTCTCGGGTTGGAGTGGGTCCCCATATCGTGAAGGATCATGTTATGCATGCCATGGCTAAAGATGTTTCCAGGCAAAATTTGGTGAGATTAGGAGGCTCCGAATTACCCCTGTGATTCAGAAGGCAGGAAAATGCTCTGCCTTAAACCAAAATCAACAATTCCTCCACAGCTTCTCCATTCTATGCCGGTAAAACAACATTTATTGTCTTTCTCTGACCTCACTTTTCCATGGAGGGGTTTTCAGGTATCTTGTCTTTCAGCCTTATACCTCAAAGGATTCATTTCACTTAACTTCTGTCTATTAGGTGGTTCAAGTTTGCTCTGAAAGAGTTGACAGGCTCCCTCGGTTATCCAGGAAGGAAGCATCTCCAGAAGGGCATTCACAGCATTTCCTCAAAACAACTTTTTGAGGTGAGATGAGTTGACTCTTTCTCCATTGACCAGGGGGCGAGACTTGATCGCAGTTTCAGATTGGAGGTGAACTCTTAGACGATTGCAGGTGGGTTGGATGAATCCTGCAGTGTTTCTGGATAAATAAGGAAGAGTTTTTTACTGGGAGCTCATGAAGACCCTTTCACAAGGGTGACCTGCTAGTATGTGATCATAGAATATCCTGAGTTGGAAGGGACCCACAAGGATCATCGAGTCCAGCTCCTAATAACAATATCCTATAATAAAAATCTTGATAATTTTTAAGACAGGGCTTAGGTGTTTCATAAATATATTTTCAGGCAGTCTTTGAATCAGATACACCTAAAAGGCTTAGAAAAAGGGAGAAAATGAGACATTAGTTGTACTCAAGGAATTATGATACAAATACTGAAAACTAGATAGCCCAAGTCCTGTCAGAAATGGACATTCCCAAGTCAAAGAGAACTTCTGTGAAGCTTTTTCTTCACCATGGTTTCTCTTTGCATACTGATACAAAAACGCAGGCTACCTCTTTGAGAAACTAAATGCTAAACACATTTAGACTTATCTTGGGATATGAACTGCATCTTAAATATCTTCTCTACAAATCTTTTTAAGGAAATTTTTAGGCATGAAATAAATGAAAGAAGCACCATATGATTTAGCCAGTAGTAAGACTGTAACATTTCTAAGACTATAATAATAGTACATTCTAGGGGCCATTAATGATTATAAAGTGTCTGGTTTTGTGATTTGTCTGTATTTGGTTTGTTTTACTTCCCATCAGATCCTAACTTTTAATCGTTATCTTGATTCTGCAGTGCCACAATTTGTTTTCTCTCCTTCATTTTCTTAAGCTATTCCTCACCTTTTGAATTTCTGCCGATGAAGAAACTGATTAGTTACTTTTATCTTTGCAACTACGGTTTTCTTAATTTTGCTAAGTAATGGTATTTCTTGATAGAAACATTGCAGGAGTGTTTATTCCAGCTTTGGTTTCCTCTGAATGATGTGTTTGGAAATCAGTGTCACCATATTAACACAGGAAAAAAATAAAAATACACCTCAGCATCCTCATTGTTTGGTCTTTGACAGGTATGAACCAAATTCCCCTGGAGTGAGCCTGCAGGGTTCCACACAAACAGAGTTTCACGCAGACTCTCAAAATTAGGAAACAACTTTATGGAGACTGGCAACTTTTGGCCTGTCTGGTTAAAGAAATCAGAACAACTTCCCTCCTGACGATTTTATAACTCCATATGAGGGATTTTTGTTGTCATAATAAGAAAAATTCTTCCCTGATGCTCATTTGGTTAAAGAATAAAGCCCATTGTGTGGCAAACCTGGTAAGGCAGAAGAGTTCTGTTTCTGTTTATGGCTCTGGCACCCCGTGGAATAACTCCAAATGCTTTATTTGTCTCTATACACCTCATTTTGTTCACTGCAATATGATTTTTGTCTATCTCCTAAAAGTCTGAATTCCTTCAGAGTATTGAAATGATTTGAAAAGCTTGAATATAAATACCTTTTTAGTGTAATGTCTTTATTTAATTCAGCTTTCTGTGAGTATCTTCTTCCCTCTACGGAAGACTTTGGGACTAGGTTTGTTTGTCTGGAATCCCTGTCCTCTTTTCAATTTTTTTTTTTCTTTTTTATGTGAAGGAAGGAAAAATCAATCTACCCAGCAGGACACAATGACTGCTTTCTAACCAAACTGATGCATGGAGACAAACCCTCATACTGAGGACAACAAAAATATCAGCAGGTCAGAGCATCTCTGCTCTCTTTCTGTCACTATTCTGTTATTCCTGGAGAGGACTCACACCTCAGTGAAGCTGTGGCTTCCTTTTGTTATAAAATCATTGAATATCCTGAGTTGGAAGGGACCCACAAGGACCATCGAGTCCAACTCCTGGCCCTGCACAAGAGAGCTCCAAGAATTCCACCCTGTGCCTGAGAGCTTTGTCCAAGCACTTACTGAGCTCCGTCTGGCTTGGTGCTGTGATCATCCCCTGGGGAGCTCTAAAAACTCTGGAAAAGAAGTATCCTGGAGTCCTCTGTTGTTGATGGTTTCAAGTTCATGTGACTGAAAAGAGAGAAGCAAAAATAACGCATCAGCTGGAAGTTAGTCAAGCAATTAAAGGCAGAGATCTGAAATAACCTCAGTTGCTCAACACTGGGACAAATTACCAAAGGAAGTGATAAATTGTTCAGTTTCTTGGAGACCTCAGCTTAAAACCATCAGCTCTTCCTGGAAAAGTGCTGTGATTGCACACAAGCTGGCAGGTTTAAGATGAGAGTTGCTAAATAAACTTCTAATTTAAAAAGTCTGAAGCAGACATATCCTAAAGGTAATTCATTCTGCTCACTCTTTCTTCTAAAGGCTGATAATTATTTTTGAAATTTCCTACCTGCCTCCATTGACTAAATGGAACCCCAAAAAAGTAGATTTTCTTGTCTACCTCAGCATGCATGGCTAATGCAAATATTTTTCTGTTTTGTTTTGCTTGAAATTAATAGCAATGATAAAAAAAACCACTGAAACACAAAAGCATGAAGTGATTTATCAAAGTTCAGAGGCCAAGAACATGGCAACCACAGAACCACATCACTGCAATCAATTTTTAAAATAGCCGGAACTACATTGCAGATAAATCTCAAGGTAGAATGAACCATCTTACTGGGGAGTTGGTACAACACTGGATCTCTGTCTCCTTTTCAAGGTCCTCATTTAAAAATAAAATAAAATAAGATTAAATAAAATATGTAAAATAAATTTTAAAAGGCATACACCAAAATGCTCACACCAAACAAATAAATAAACAAACAAAGAACCCTCTATTGATCTGTTGGATTAGACAGGTCAGTGATATCAAGAGTCAATTTGAAAACTCAACCTGAAGACTTAAATCTTTAGAATGTTAAGTTTAATTAGTTCAGTAATTATAGAACTATTTGTTACTGCACCCCAATGTAGAAGAATCTCCTCAGAGCTGGACCCACGGTCAGAAAGGTGTGCATCCAGCAGGAAGGGGAAGGAATTTTTGGGTTCTGCAACCAGATTTTAAAATTGTCCCTATTAAATGATGTGTCTTAATGGAGTGAGCAGAAAGAATAACCTGTGTTCATACATATCTTTCATTTACAGGGGAGTTAATTTATTTCTTTTAATCAGAAGTCTGGTGGTTATGCCTGAGCATGAGCACAGCTACACAGGAATACAAGGATGCTGCACTGAGAGTATTCCCCTTCTGGGAGTAAACCATATTGGATAAATAGTTCTATTACTGGGCTCTGGCTAGGGAGGTTGCCCAGATGCAATTACACTGGTATAATTGGTAGTGCTTTGGTGTGGAGGCAAAGCTTCATTGTGGATAATTTGTTGACAAAATGATTAATCATTTATCATTTGACAGTTAATCTGAAAGTCTATTAATTCACTTCTTACTCCTCCCCAGACTCTCTCCCCAGCACTCACATTACATATCCCAGTCTGGGCCAATAATCCAGACTGGTGAGCCACTTGCAGGCTCACTGTGGGGAATTGAAATCTATGCTGCTTTTAAACTCGTTTTCCTGGTACTGGAGAGACCAAATCTGCCCTTTTTTTGGCCTGATTTCCCATTTTAATATACAGCTTTCAAGTGTGGTATATTGGGCACAAAAACTGACCTCCTGACCTCGTCTTTCAAGCTGAAGTATGAGGAAATTTCGGACCAATTATGGTTCAGTTTCAAGCCCTATGTAAATGGAATATTTCTCAGGATGTGGATAGAAGTCAGTAGTATTTCCCTTTATGTTTAAATGGCTTTTTTAGCCACTTAGAGATTAAATGGTGAATATAAAGGGAGAGACCAAAAAAAAGACTTTAAAAGGTGTTAAATTTATCATGTGCCATAAAAGCAAAGATATCTAATAAGCCACCAGTACTTCTTGGGTGGTTTTTCAGTTTCGTTTTACACTTTTGAGATTAAAAGATACATGCAAAAATATGTACAAAGTACCTTTTAGAAACTTTGGAAGAGGTCAAGGAGAAAATAGCTGGATTTCAAAAGCTGAACTTTTCAAGGATTTTCTCTGATTTCTCTAAAACAAGATAGCCTCCTCCTCCTCTTAATAGTTCTTCAATGCCTTTTTGGTAGCCAAAATCTTTGTTCTTTTTTTTTTTTTTTTTAAGCAGCTTTGTAAAAGAAGAACTAAAAATTAATTATGGCTATGGAACTTTTGCACAGAAGAGTTTAAAAAGCACAGACGTAAAGAAGGGAAAAAGATGAGGGCCCATTTATCTCATATTGACAGGACTAGCTTCAAAAGATGACCTTGAATCATAATCATCCTAATGAGCTGAAAATATTTCACTTTAACAAGTGAAACTATAATCAAATCAGTTTCTGAAAGCTCTACTAATGAGCATTTCCTTTGATGAAAACATGGTTCACTGTCTTAGTCTGCAGGAGGTGCACTACAGTAAGAGGCCAGCTCATGACAACTCATTAGCTGACCTGGGGAGAGACTAATTTGAATGCTTTTGATAAAAATTTCAAGGCTTTTTACTTAAATTACAATTTATGCACTTTTATAAATAGTCTAATTTTTATAAGTTGGGGGAAACGGGTTAGGAAGACTTCAAAGTCATGGAACAAAGTTTGTTTACATCATTTTTTCTGTAGGATCTACAGAACTTTCAGGGGAGAATATTTTTAGTTGATACTTTTTTTTTCCTTCATAAAAAACAAATGTCCTGAATTCAACCAATTCTTATGTTTGTTTATGCACAGAAGAAGAGGTCTGCCATCCCCAGCTCCCTTTTTTTCTGACTGATGAATACACTTTAAACTTTATAGCATTTAGCACTGGCAATATTTAAAGTCACTATTATTTACTGTGAGCTACTATATCAATTATCTCCAGAAAAACAGGCTTGTCTCATTAGGAATCTCAGTAATTCATTCAATTTCTTTAAACTAGCGGCAGAACTTAAATGAGAAACGATTACACAAATCTGGTTTACTACCGTAGAGCCCCCCTCCAGGGCTTATTCATTAGGATTATTCATCATTTTAACTCCTGCTCTGCTCAACACAGAGAAACACTTTTCTGTTTTTCCTCCCTGCATGGCAGAACTTCTGTCAAAGCTGCACTTCACACTGAAGTGTTCTTCAGCTGTTTTAAGTTTCACTCCCAGTCAGATCTTGGCTTTCAGAGACTTTTCTTTCAGCTCTCCGGCACTGCCTTTGCTGCAGATTTTTAAGGCTGTTTGAGCTGTGTGTGTGTTACATGTCAGCGTGCTCTCCTCAGCCTCTGTGTGCTGCAAAAGCTGCACTGAGAAGCACGAAATGTGCACCTTGTCACTGTTTATGAGATTATCCTGACTCTAGCTGAAGTAGGGAATGTGATGCTTCTAGTTTGTGCTCCACTCAGGTGGAAAAATCACTAGGTGATTTTGCCAGGTTGGATGCAGTAAAGGTCTTCATACACTGAGTATAAGAGAGATTTTCTGGGTATTTTTCTCTTGCCCAGAAAAATTGTGGCCCCGCCATCCTGGAAGTGTTCAAGGCCAGGTTGGATGAGGCTTGGACAAACCTGAGATAGTGGAAAGTGTCCCTTCCTATGCCAGGAGGTGGAACAGGGTGGTCTTTAAGGTGCCTTCCAATCCAAGTTGTTCTGTGATTCTGTGGTTCTATGAGTCCAGCATAAATCCATGCTGTCTGCCTGGGATAAGCATTGCAGAGCTCAAAGTATCTCCTATCAGCTGCAAAGATTAGCAAGAATGCACTTTATTAGCACTTTGCAGCTGGAAATTATGGTCTTGATTCAGAACTCACTACGGAGATTTCCCTGGCGTCCCCCAGTCGTGGAACCACAGAATCATTAAGACTGAGCAAGACCTCTAAGATCATCAATCCATCTTTGAATATCACATGGTTTAGTACCACGTTGAGAAGTACCACATCTACTCATTTTTCGAACACTTCCAGAGATGGTGACTCCACCACTGCTGGCTGTTCCAATGCCTGACCATTCCTTCTGTGGGGAAAATTTTCATAATGTTCAAATCTAAACCTCCCCTGGTGTAACTTGAGGCCATTTCCTGTTGTCCTGTCGTTTGTTACCTGGAACCAGAGCCCGACCCCCACCTGGCCACAACCTCCTTTCAGGCACTTGAAGAGAGCCTTAAGGTCCCCCCTGAGTCTCCTTTTTTCCAAGCTGAGACCCCCCCAGCTCCCTCAGCTGCTCCTCATTACATTACTGTCTTCAGTGGTTGTAATAATTTGATGGCTCATAGTTTTGGCATTTGTATGTGCAATCATCAAAGCCAGTCTTCAAAAACTGTTAGCATGTGTAATAGAAATGTTGAAATAAAAAACTAGGAAGGAAAATGCAGTAGGTACATTTTTCTTTTTATTTGCAGTCCTGTTGTAAACTCAGAACACAAGCTGATCTGTGTTTGGAAGGAAATTAAGTGTGAAGCCCCTGGTGCCCAACTCAAACAAAAAAAGAAAAGTAAAAACAAACCCAAGCAACTACAGGCTATGATTTTGAATAATTTCCATTTTTGGGAAGGGTTTATAGGATTTTAATGAACTGGACAAGGCAAAAATATTGTCAAAGCTTGAAGTGGAACAAGGATGAGAAAACGTTTCCTCATCTCTGTGCAACTAGAAAATGATGGGGAGAACCCAAAAAATGTAAAACCAAACAATAATTCATGGGACTTATATATTCCTGTACTTTTGGAGCTGCTTTCACAAAATAAGTATATTCATTGGAGATCCACAGGTTTGTTCTGTCACAAATCAGAGATGGGAATACAGCTTTAGATGAGTTTTACTCAAATTTCATTTCAAGTTTTATTTCAAGGCCAGGTTGGATGGGGCTCTGAGCAGCCTGGTGTAGTGGAAGGTGTCCCTGCCCAGGACAGGGGGGTGGAATGAGATGAGTTTAAGATCCCTTACAACCCAAACCATTCTATGATTCTGTGAAGTTTTTGTGCAAATCAACAAAATTGAATAACTAAGAGTTTGGAGAGTTTATAACTTAAAAATTAAGCCAGCAGTTGGAAACTTTAGTCATTTTTTTTTTATTTTAATCTCTTGGGCTTTGGTAATCTTTGTGACAGTACTTCCATCAAGGGGGAAAAAAAAACTAAGAACTGTCCCAGGTCTCCTGTAGGATTATTTAAGTCCTTGCAAATGTAAAATAGAAGCGGAGGTGGTTACAGAAGTGGGAAGCAAGGGAAGGAAAAAATCTCCTAGAAGCCCCCAGTAACTGAGGTGGTGAAGGGGATAGGGCTTCAGACTGCAGCAAGCAGGTGGATGGCATGAGCTCCTCTCTGGAGAAAGGGAAAGTGGACTTGCTAAAGACTCTGACTGATGATCCCTGTCAAATTTAGTTGCTGTGACTGAGGAATTTGCCAGCTTAGCTGTCAAGCCGTAGTCATGGTCTGCAGCTTGCTGTTCTTTTACCAGAGGCAGCAGAATGGGTTTATGCTCCTGGAATATTAATTTAAAGTCCTTTTGTTACAGTTAAGGTCTTGCTAAATCTGACACGGGTAGCTAAATTGAGCCTTAAATTTGCATGTGCCAATTCTTATTGCTCCAGCATCCTCTTACAATCCTCCTGAAGCCTTTGTACCTCTTGCATCATCGTAGTGTGGAGATTAGGCTGTTTGCAGAAAGGGCATATTTTAGGAAGGGTACTTCAGGAATCACCCACCTCATTGACTGAGGTGACTAAAAGATCTCCTTTTACCCCATTTTTCCCCTTTCATGAAATAATAATAAAAGAACACATCCTTTTGTCCTGGGGATTGCAAGTTCAACTTTGGAGAACTCATTGCATCTCTCCACTGAATATCCCACTGAAGGAACCCTGATAAATCTGATGGGATAATCCAAAAAGATCTGAAATTTAATAGAAAACTGTGATCTCCTTTATATATTATTTCTTATTTCAGGGGTTAATTCTGGTATAAAAAAGTGAATTTTCCTTTGAGAATTATGAGAACATGAAAAAAACTCAAAACAACCAACCCACAACATAAAGAATAAAAAGAAACTTGGTTGAAATGTATTTCTAATATTTTCTTTTTTCCCTTTAAAGAAGTCTTAGCGGGAGAAAAATCAAAGGATAATAAATAGTGCAAGAAAATGTAGTTAATTAGGAAAGCTTTGTGGCTGGCCCAGCATCCAGCTGCTCCAACTAATAGAAGAAAGTGTTCATAAACTAAGTGAGCAAACTCACCATAGAAAAGTAGAATGGTAGAAATATTAAAAACTACAATTTGTGGATATTTTCATAAGGAGAAAAGAAAATTTTTATATTTCATTTACAAAACATTTTCATTACACCTTCTCCCTTATTCTTTTTTAGCATCTTGGTTATGGCAGAGCCTAGGATAAGCCATCATGGGGTATCAATAATAAAAACCTGAATGTGCTAAAAATTTCAGAAACGCTGAAAAAACAGTCATGAGTGCTCAGGTGGACACAGAGTGAGTATCTATGTAATCTTCCATAAATTCTGATGTTCACACAAATGTTAGTACAACACGATATTTTTCCAAACATTTATAAAAGACATCATGCTTCACCATCTACTTAAAAAAATAATCTTCGAAGGGAGAATCAGAAGGAATTATGCATGACTTGCACAGCTAATCATACAACTTGAATAACAAACATCAAATAGTTGCAGCAAACAGCTCATGAGCAACCAAATGCCTGAAAATTATTCATTAAAATAATTCTGCTAGCACTTAATAATCATGCTGGAAAAGAAAATCACAAAGAGCGAATGAAAATGGAGTGAGCTTGTGAGCATTTAAAAAAAATATTTATGCTACTGAGATATAGTCAGACTAGGACATTTGGCTTCAGGGACAGAGGATGGGGTCTGATGCTGCTTCATTCCCAGGACTAACATCTCCCTCTCAAAGCCACGGGATCATTTTGAGAATAAAGTTTAGTAAAAGACTCTGATTGTATGATTCTTAGACAATTTCTTTACAAAGACCCAGCCAGACAGGAAGTCACCCCCACCCTCCACCTGCTCCTTTTAAATGTCATGGAGACATTAAGATCAAAAGGCAAAGATGATGAACAGGGCATACAACGGAAAGAAAAAAAAAAAGAAGAGCAAATGGTGATAGGACAAGGAGGAACAATTTCAAATTAACAGAAGAGAGATTTAGATTAGATATTAGAAAAAAAATCATTCCTGTGGGGCTGGTGGCACAGATTGCCCAGAGAAGCTGAGGCATCCCCATCCCTGGAAGTGTCCAAGGCCAAGTTGGATGGAGCTTGGAGCAGCCTGGGATAGTGGAAGGTGTCCCTGCCCATGGTAGTGGGGAACTGGATGATTTTTAAGGTCCCTTTCAGCTCAAAAAAATCTGTGATTCTATGATTGTATTACAGTTTTCTCATTTCTAAAAAGGAGGATCCCAATCCTTACACTCTCTTCCTTTTTTTTCTGGCTTGATGGTCTTGCATGTCCTCTGCCTTTCAACCATCTCCATCCTTTTTGGAAGGATTTACTTGTTAAGCCAGAAAAAAATTATTATCCAAGAAGAAGCATGGATAATTCTTGGTCTTTTGAGTGTGGGACCATGAACACTGGTGCCAAATACCTGAGGAGGAGGCAGGCCAGAGTGTGGAGGTGGAAATCAGAGCCACTGGGAGGGGTAAAAGGGAATTTGTTATAGTTTCATGGCTGGCAGAGTTATTCTGTCATGAAGTTCAGTCTGTGGATGGGTATGGATAAGGATAACTTTTTTTTCCATAGTGGGATATTTAAAAAAGAAAAAAAGTAGGAAAAGAAGAAAGGAGAAATGTTTCAAAAATGTCAACTATGTGAATTATTTCCACTTTTACTCATGGTGCTCAGCAGCTAGGATTACTAAGGATACTAAGAGATTCTGAAAGAAATATCACAAAAAATGGTACATGAAATCTGAATTATGCAGGAGACGATTTTCTTAGTAATTGGAATTTTTCATTTTCTAATATCAATATTAGAGCAAAATGTGTACATGCATGCATGAATACACAATGCTAAAATGTAGACATCAAAATGTATCTGCTTCTCATTTAGGATGCGAAAGGAGACAACATTAGAAAGGGCGTATATACAGTTATATGCATATGTTCAGAAATAATTTAACTGAAGATTTAATTTTTACATAATTTCTACATAATCATAATGAAAAACTAGAAATTATTTTTAATGACTGTTTACTAGTGATAAATGTTGAATAATTAATTTTATATAGTCTCATACCATGTTCTTATTTTTCAAGATCACTTGTTACAGAGAGAAAAGTGATCCAGCTAAAAATGTTGTGGTGTTGTTGATATTTACACCTATTCTGGCCTTATCCAAACTTCCCATGTCCCACTTTTACACAATTACATTCCTGATGAATGTTCTCTTTCCTGCTTATTTGCATCTTGGCACTCGTGCATCACTTCTGATACATGACTGGTGTTTTTAGGTGCCTTGACTGGTGATCTGAGGATGAATTTATAGGGTCAGGAATGGAAAGCAGAGGCCACCTCCATGTGCCTCAAGCTGCAGGGAGCTGGAACCTGGTGAGACCTTGTCCTCCAGGTATCTCCTTTAATGCTCGCAGCCGTATTTGCAACCCAGCTCTGTGGCTTCTCCCCAGCCAGATGATCTCCTGCTTTCCTCTCCCTGCTCTTTACCTGGTTCAGGTGCCTCAAAGCCTGGGAGAGAAGACATTTCAGAGGTTTGCCTGAGGGTGTAAGGCAGGAAGCCACGTCAGACAGAGCCGGCTGTCTGACCCAGCTCTAATGTTGTGGACTGCTGCCTCCAGGATGCCTGTAGCATGTCCACATGGTTCTGCTGGCTCTCTGAGCCTGAAATACAGTTTAGACCTAGTTAGTAGGAACAGCACAAGAAGAGACTCTGACTCAGAAAGCTACACTAGGGAGGGAACACATCACTTTGAAGCTCTCTCTGAAGAAGCTTTGCTTGGCTCCCTGCTTGTCCCTCTGTCCTCATGACATTGATAGTTCACAGAGCCGTTTCCCAAAATATATTTCATACTTCAGAAGGAGAAAAAGGAAAAAAAAATCTTTTGTTTTGAACAATTTTCTCTGATAATTCTGTTCTCCTGACAGAAAGAGCTTGTTTTCTGAGCAAAAATTCAACATAAGTTTTGAAATTTTCATCTAAGCTTATTCAGAAAACAAGGTGTTGGCTCTTGCCCAATGGTATGGATTGCTGCTCCTTTTCAGGGAACATATATACGTAAATTGCAAGGGGGGATGGACTCCACCTAATGTGGATTTAGAATGTGTTTCTATTTATATACATATATGTATATGTATATGTATATGTATATGTATATGTATATGTATATGTATATGTATATGTTTATATACACAGTCAACTCTGGTGAGACCCCAGCTGCAGAGCTGCCTCCAGCTCTGGGCTCCCCAGCACAGGAAGGACATGGAGCTCCTAGACAGAGTCCAGAGGAGGCACCAAGCTTATCAGAGGGATGGAGTAGCTCTTCCATGAGGAAAGGCTGAGAGAATTGGGATTGTTCAGCCTGGAGAAGAGAAGGCTTTGAGGTGACAAAATTGTGGCCTCCCAGTGCCTGAAGGGAGCCAACAAAAAAATGGAGGGAGACTTTTTACAAGAGTGAGAGGACAAGAGGGAATGACTTCCAGCTGACAGAGAGTAGGTAGAGAAGCTGTGGCTGCCCCATCCCTGGAAGTGTTCCAGGCCAGGCTGGACAGGCCTTGAAGCAACCTGGGAGAGTGGAAAGTGTCCCTGCCCATGACAGGGGTTGGAATTGGATAATCACTAAAGTCCCTTCCAACTCAAACTATTCCATGATTCTAGGATTTTAATTCTATCTTGGTACCCCAGATATCCTCACCTAGAAGATGAAGGAACTGAGAAAACAGATGATGCATATATGGAGCTGAAAATCAATTTTAGCTCACATACTTACTACTTCTTAGTATTTAAGAATTTTTTGATGGTCCACAGCCAGGCAGTACTAAAACTGACAGAATTGGCTAGAATTTAGCTCAATGAAATGGTTGTTTCCATAGATCTTCCTTTTTATTGCAAAACCTCACATGCTTGAGACATCTGCTTCTTCAAATATTTTTCTGTTGGTTTCTGCAGCACATGTACTGCTGAATGCAATGGAAATTGTTAAAAGGTTAAATCAGAAAGATTTGTGCTTACTTTTTTCCCTTTTGCGTGTTGATTAAATATTGATAAACTTCTATACTTTTGAATCAATCTTTTTCTTGCATCACATTATTCACATTTTCATATCTCTTTCCACTTATCCATGGAAATGGCTGTGATCCTGGAGGAGGAAAACTAAGCCTTTGCAGACCACAGAGGCTCTCACATTCAGACACTAGGCTTGTTATCACTTTGTATATAATAAATGCAATTTTTATCCCTGTCACTTACATCCTGCTCTGTCATTGATCCTTGCTGGAGGTTAATACTCCTTCACACGTAGTGAAAAGCACCGTGTGAATACTCCTCACCTGCTTCCAGTGTAAGTTGTTCTCAGTATAAATCATGGCAATAAAACGTTTTAGCTCATTTGGGTGCCTTTACTGTGACACAGATTGGGATATAGTGAGAAACTGCTTTCTGGAATTGGGTCTGAGGGACATTAATCTACAGCTGATGGCAAGAAGCAGTCAAAGAGAAAAATGTCTTGGACAGGTAGAGCTTAGATTGTAACAGCAACAAGTAGAGTTGTGGAGGTAAGGGTAAGACATGCTGAGAGATCCTTCCAGTCATCCAGACTGCACAGTTTTCTTGTGTTATTTAGTAAAATAGGATGAAAATCTATATCCTGTTTAAATTACGTGAATAGCTTTTTGCGCTCAACTTTTTCTTGTCAGAGTGTGAGCGAGAAAACAAAGGACATTCCTCTGTCTTCCTCAAAGATTCCTTAGTCTTCGTTTTTCCCATTTTTTAGCTGAGCTCAACTTCTCTTCTTGTCTGATTTTTTCTTCTATATTACAATCTGATTACGCCAACTTGACTGCTTTTAATTTTCCTTGCCATGGAAGAATACAAATTAAATGGGCTTCTGGCTCATGTTTATAATTCTTTGTCTCTGCTTTACCACAGTAACACTCTTCTCCTTGGTTTAACTGTTTTCATTATTATTTTCTTATGGTGTCCCCAAAACAAGAATCAACAATCTCATTGCCTTTAAACCATTGTGTGAGAGAAGATTAAAAGGAGAAAAAAAAAAACGGAGAGAAAGTAGGGTACGTTGCCTCTTTAAGAAAGGTTAGATCCAAATATATGTGAAATTGAATTTTTCCATCTGTATTTGAGCCCGAATAAATATGTCTTCCCTGCCTTCAGAAAATTCCATCTATCCCTGATCTGTCCATGCCCTTAGCATGTAAGTGATGTTTTGTGTGTACTGCATTTAGAAACTGACCTTCCTTCTCCCCACTCCTGTCTGGACACCCTGGACCTGTTTGGGTGCAGATTTAGAACACAAATATACCATTCGTCCCAGGTGCATTGTTTGTATTGTAAAAAATTATCCTATCTCAAGAAGAAATTCAAGGGCTGAACTCAACTAATCAAGTCAGTGGGAATTTCATCAGTGTCCTAAGAGAAATGAGGGCAAATTCTAATTTTGCTGTTTCACCACTCTCAGATACATCAGCTATGACTTCACCAGCATTGAACAAGCACTGAAACTTGATTGTTGGTACATGATCTGTTAGCACAGATCTGGAACCCTTTTCTCCTGGACCACCAAGTGGCACTGACCTAGAATTTCCCACAGAGTCCTGGATTTATAATGGATGAAGGACTGTTCCCAGTAAGCAGTTTACAGCCAATCACTTTGTTTTATTTCAGTAGCAGGGACACGGCTAGGCCATAGTGGCCACTCGGGCCAGAGAATGTTACGTTTATTAGAATATGTGTAAATTTATTAATATAGATGTAGTATATTGACCAAAAATTAAGAACAGCTATTACTCAAAGTACACTGAATGCCCAGACAGAGGAAACAAACTTTTCCACATGCAAGTTAGGGTGTTCAGCCAAAAGGGTTTGGGATATTAATCTTTCTTTCTTCTCTTTTCTCTCCTTTATCTCACTCCCTTTTTCATAAATAATTAGTTAACCTATGGCAAAGGGGAATAACCTAAAGTTCATTTTCTAGGCTTAAATAAAACATTAGCTGGTTTGGCATTTTCAGATTTCAAAAGCTTCTTTCAAGAGGTAAAGAGAGTTCTTAGATATTAAAGACTAAAGCCAGTAATAATTGCCACTGGGTTAATTGGGAATGAGAGAGAGCAAGCTTGGTACCCACTCAAATTAGTTATGGATTAATGAAGCCAAGGAAAATAATAAGTTAACGTTGTAATTGATAAAGTTATATCAAAGGCTGTGTGTTTTGCTTTGGTTTTTCACCAGTTTTGTGTACCCAGAATTCTCTGTTCCTCCACCAAACTATTAATAGCCGAAACCTTCACGGTCTACAAATCCAGAATAACTTCAGCTCTCTCTTCCACAAAGGCAGGATTTCATGATGCACATAGCCACTGTTAGTACATGGGGAGAAAGAGCACATATCATCTCATCCTTAATCCTCTCAGAGAATTTTGTCTTTCCCTGCTGCACTGGAGGCAGTGCACTGCACCTCAGCTCTCAGGAAACATAACATGATTCTCTCAGATAACAGCTAATTTCTAGGGTTTTTCAGGAGGAAAGGGCAAAGAAACAGGGATTACCTCTTGCCCAGGATAAGCATGTAAGTAGGAGAATTATCCTACCTATAAGTATTATAATGTACACTGAGATATGTCAGTTAATCACAGACATTTGCCATCTGAAAGTTAAGTTTCTTGTCAGAGAAGAGGAATTAATGTTATCAGAAAATAATTCATCTCACGTTGATGTAAGTAAAATGAACTGCCTGTCTCTCACAGCTTTATCTGGCCTAGGAGTGATACAAAATGTTTGGTGTAGGTGCTATGTGAGATGTTTATATTCTAAATGGGAAAGAATCCACATTATCCTACAAACAGAGAAATTGGAACGTAGGCACTGGGAAGTTAAAAGTCATTGGGTCTTGATGGTAAATAACTTAGCTGGACAGGGTTGTGTCTTCACAGGACTCCTTCCAGAGTCCAACAGACTTCTAGACCTGAAGATCCTGGACAAATGACTGACACAGGCTGCAAACTCTTACATGATATCTGGGGGTGATCTACATTTGCAGAAGAGTTCTGCAAAGGCTCTGACTCCATGGAAGACATCTAGAATCCACTGCTATAAGCAATTATTCATCTGCCAGGCTGAAGGTCTTTAAGGTATCCTAGGGCAGGTCTACTGTGGTCATGACTTGTCTCTGAGATTTCTCAAAAACCCACTGCCAAGTCATGACCACATCCTACCTCTCCTCTTAGGTCCATCAAACAGGAGGAAAATAATCAGGATAAAGTTGATGCCTTTGGTTTTAACTTTTATATTTTTCAAATCCTGCACTGCCCAGTGTAACTCTGAAGTTCCTGTAGCTCGTTAAGTGTTGTTCTCTTATGCTAAGATAGACATAACAAAACCTCTCTAGCTTGCTCTCCAAGGACACCCAGACTGTCCTAGGTTGAAAAACTATAAACCTTCATCTTGGGGAGAGGGGGGCAAGCTTGGGAAATTCCATCATTGGCTGGGTTCTGGTGAGTGAATTTATGCTGATATCAAAGTGTGAAGAACTTATGACCTGTCATTGTCCATTTTGGGATGCACTGAGGCAGGACCCTCTGGAGCCCAAAGTGTGCATCTGAATACCTTTCAAATAAATCCCTCCTTTATTCCTTTATTCCTGTCTAGCCTCTGTTTCTAGGTAGCCATTTAAGGCTTCAAAGTAAGATAAATCTCTTTGGGATTGTTTATTCTTAGTTATTTTTCTCTCTCTTTTTTTTTAAATAATCAGAATATATAAAAGTATAATTTGTAGACATTTAATTGGGTTAGACAAATGTTGCCAGGTAATTAATTAATAATTAATAATTAATAAATAATTATTAATAATTATTAATAATAATAATTAATAATGTAATTTCAGAATTGAAGACATGTGTTAGAGGTTTCCATCCATTATTTTGTATTGAGCCCTGGTGAAATGGGTCTTTCATTTTAATGATATTTTTCTGTATATATACTCTGTAGAAGCCAGCAGATGTTCAAGACATTATCTTTCCTTTACAGTGCTGGACTGACTCTGTATAGTACAGTAAAAGCAATAATTTTTCTGGAAATGCCAGAGAAGAATATGATAGTCTTACTTCAGACAGAGTGGCCAGGAACATGCCTTTCCCAACAGCCCAAATAAACCCTAAATTAACTCCATGCTTGGAAGTTCAGCTAATCCTCTTAAGTAGGAGTGGAAGCTCAGATATCAGAAATTACAGGTGACTGCAGAAACCAGATAAAAGAAGGACATAAAATGAGAACATCCCTTAGGTCTAGGGTCTGGGTGAAGGGCAGAGTTCCTGATGAAGCAGGAGGCATTAAACTGAGGTTATGTTTATCCTGAAGCCTTCCTCATGCTTCTTGCTCTCATAGTCTGGAAGGGACCATTAAGGTAGGGCACTTCTACATCTCCAAAGCTCACTGAAAGGATGGATATTGGCATTTCACTGGCATGGAGACAACTGAACATTATGTCTTCAGCAGTCTTCCTTCACAAAGTTCCTGTGTCCTATTCTTTGAAGTATACTGCTCTTGAAATAATGTACTTGTGACCTTTTTGTGAGGTATAGCAGGTATTGGTTCTTATTTATTGAGCTACATACTTATACTAACTGAAACAAAAAGCCTTCACCAAAAATGTCTATACTTCAGTGTTTGTTTGGAATAATATCAGGTTGTAACGCCTGGGCTGGGTAATAGTTTATTTATCTATAAATGGGTTATTTGCAGAGTAGTCACTAATCACCATCATAAGTTCAGATAGAAGAACCTGACCCTTAAACACCACAATGCAGTTGAACAGTTGACAGCATTTAAAGACTTTTGAAATCCTATTAATGGGGCTTCTGTTTGATTTGCACTTTCAAAGAAGACTGTAGTCTTGGAAAAATTATTATCCATCAAAGGCGACCTTATTGAGACATCACAATGAATATTAGTCTGGGGTAATATGTAAATCTGCGTGTCATTTGCATGACAATGCAGACTGACCCACCCCGTGCTTCCATCTGACAGCCCAGTGCCAACACGTAAACTGTAAACAATAAAGGGGCACAGAATGGCCCAGCGGGGGTCCTGCACCACGCAACAACAAAACGTCTCCTGCAGACACAAAGCCCAATCCGTTAGCTTAATAGGAGTGAAACCAATTCAGGAGCTTTCTGGTCAAAGATCTGACACAATTTCCAAGCTAGTCCCCAGCATTGCTGTCATGATCTACTGTAACTTATGGTAAGACTCAAAGAAGTTTAATCAAGCAAAATTGCTGAAAGTAGAAATCTTTACCGCATCGCTAAGAGCTCCTTTTTAAAGACTGGCCTTCTTTTTATTGTAAGCTAACATTGCATGCTTGCAAAAGTACTCTCTTCAAAACAGTTTTCGTAGAGGGATTAGGAACGGGACAGTAGAAACACATAAGCCTTTAATCAATAGGTCACCCGTTAAAATTTGTCTTACAATAGCAGTGTTTGCAAACGACTGACATCTGTGAGCAGCATGTGTAAACTGTCAAGGCTTCATTGGTGTCAGAGAAACTAAGATAATTTACCCCAGTTTAATATCAGACCCCTGAAGTCTTCCCCTTAGTCACTGGAGGGGAAAATTTCTGTGTGATTTGAAATTCATAGAACCTGTGACTATATTTTGGCTCTGCTGAATACTGATCTCACATGTCCTTCAAATCTAAATAATGAAAGGGCTGATATGCTCTCTTGTCCATTCTCTCATCTTCCAAATCCTTTCTCTAGCCTCACTTCTTCAAAGAGGCTTTAAACTCCTACAATGCAATGTAAATGAGGAGAGGAGCTCTACTGAAGTTTCCAGTACCATGGAACAGGAACAGCATGGCTGGAGAGACAGCTCCACATCCCTAAATGTACCCACCATGGAAAGTCATGTGCCCTGAGATAGAACTGAGGTTAAATTTTGTTTGACTCAGGCAACCAATCCAATGGATTCCCTGTGTCCCTACAGGCTGTGGGAGCAGAGGAGTCAGCAGCTGAAGGCACCTGGAGAATGGACACCTGCCTTGCTGGTACTGAGTGTGAAACACACTCCAGAACTGTGTCCTGCATGCTGAGGTTCCCTGTTGATTGTCTAAGGAGCATTGTGCACCTCAGGCATGAAAACTTAAATGTAACTATGATCCCTTGGTGAGGAGCTGGTTGGTTGTGCAGGCCTATCTCTTGAGTTGCTCCTGGTCTCTAGAGTTTGGTAACCAGTCAGAACTGGAGTCAAAGATGTTCCTTTGCAGTTCAAAGCCTTCTCCAGTGTTAGGAAAGACAGCTGTTTGTTTTCTTTTAATGTGTAGAGATGCTTTCACCCACCTTTACACCATAAACTACTGGACATAGTATTGCTTTTCAAGTAGGAATCTTGTGGTTTCTTCCCTTCTTGGCTTGAGGTCAGCCATGCAGGTTTTACTGCTTTTCAACAAGAGCACACTAAGAGATCTCGATGTTTCTATCTTTACATCAAACATCACTGGAAAAGTCACCATCAAAAAAAAAAAAAATGAGCTCAGGCAGCAGCAGCTTGAACCCACCAGATGCTGCGGCTTCTTTTCTGAGCAGAGAGCAAATGAACCTGTGTCCTTGAGAAGGAACATGGCCTTCTTTCCCACATGTGTCTGTGCTCTAACCATTGGATTATAATATGAAAGACGGACATTGTCACTCTCCTCAATAGAACGTGTCTGTATCTCTACTTAATGAAGTGTCTGTCTGAACTGGTAAACTGGTAATCTGAAAACATCTGCCGGTTCAACCGCCTCAGGGGATGTCGCTGGTATCAAAGCAATCACACAGGAACATCTCTGAGCATGCACAAAAGTGGAATTCAAGGAGCTTCAGAAATTTTTAAATGAGCTGAGAAACACCATAGTAACGTAATCTCTTCCAAAACTTGACAGCTATTCGCCTAAATAGACAAATAGAAGTTTTGGGTTTCAAACCCTATTTTATGTATCCAGACTCTGGATGGGAGATTTTTAGAAAGTTTTAGGAGGATTTATCTAGCTCAAGACTGAGAAAAATGGAGATCACTTTCACAGCCACGCTTCACCTCTTCAGACTTTCAGTGAGGATATAGAGTTTCATCAGTTTCTGGACAAAATTTACTATTTTTTTAAAATTGTGTGAGAACTTAAAACAAAATACATTATAAAACATTTTGACAGAAAACCTTTGAGCTTTTCACACTGATCCTGTTTTTTTAGCATTTATACTGCATTTTTTCCTATATATGCTTGCACTATGTAGTCTATAACGCATGACAAAGTGGAAGTGAAGAACCCAGACTTTTTTTTTTCTTCCATGAAACCAAACATTCGATTACTTTGCCCTGAAAATTTTGACAAAATTGTAATGTTCTTGAAGAAAGTTTCATTTTGTCCAGTCAGCATTCTCCCATGTTCTTTTGGAACACTTTATTACCAGTTCTAACTAAATTCACATGAGAAAGGTAAAGGCAGCAATATGGCAAACAACGCCTATGATATTTCAGAGAACAACTGCTTGACATTTATATTAGATTTCTGGCCGACTATTACAATATCTTTGATGAGTGAGATCTTGATTTAACTCCTCCTGGAGGTACGAATGCACCTCCCAGAGCCTGTGAAGATGCGGTGCCAAGGAGAAAGAGCAGATGGTGTTTGCCTTGTCCCTGCCCCCTGAGTATTACCCACAGGGATGACAGCTTTACACTGCACCTTGGCTCCACGGAAACCTGGTGAGGGAAGATCCCAGGTGGTCAAACTGAATGAACCCATCTCCTGCTGCTTCTTTCATAAAGGTGTAGAAAAACAAGTCTGGGAGAAATCTCTAGAGGCCGTGCCATCCATTCTCTGATCCCAGCTGGGGTTAGAGGGTTCATGGTTGACGCAACATAGTTTTGGGGGGCTCTGTCAGCTGTGTGTGGTTTCATGTGCAGGCAGCTAGGGATTAAGGACTGAGAACCTTTGTAAGAAGGTGGGATGTTAATAGATTTCTTTCCCAAATTAGATGAAGCATTCTGGTAGACAATATTGGAGTTTGAGCACGGTTCAACCTTACACAAAGCAAGAAAAAGCCAAGCGACCGAGAAGTTGCACCATGACTGTAGAGGAGGATCTCTTCATGGCTTTGATCCACGTAAGAGGTAGGACCTATTGCTTCAGGAAGATGCTTCAAACCCTGGCTTTTGGAAGTACACCCATGTGCACGGTTCTGAGATAGTTTCTACTTGCACATCCTTTGTTTGCAGAGTAGCTTTTATTATGATTTTTATAGGGAGATGTCCGAACGATGGAGTCCCCAGATTAGTACTGTAGGATGTTTGTCAGTGCTTGTCAGGTAGTGATGTATTTCCAAACATATTTCACATCTTTTAGAAAGCAATGATTGCAGCAGCAGTGTCTCTCATGAAGTCACCTGCTCAGGGGAAAGAATTCAAAGCCTTGCTGAAGGTGTATCTCAAAGATGATTATTCTCCTGGTTGTACCCTGACTTTGGTTTATGCCAACAAATGACAGTGCAAAGTTAAGTTTAAATCAGTTAAATATTAGGAAGAAATAGTTCCCTGTGGGGATGGTGAGACCCTGGCACAGGGTGCCCAGAGAAGCTGTGGCTGCTCCATCCCTGGGAGTGTCCAAGGCCAGGCTGGACAGGGCTTGGAGCAACCTGGGATAGTGGAAGGTGTCCCTGCCCATGGCAGGGGGTTGGAATGAGATGATTTTTAAGATCCCTTTCAACCCAAACTATTCTATGTTTCAGTGAAAACCAGAGTATTTCCCTCTCACTATATCTGGAAATGTTGGCAAAAATATTTTAAAGGACAGTTTTCTTGATATTTTCTCTATAGGACCAGTAAATGAATGCTACTACGAATGAGAAAATTACAATCCACAAAACCACAATCACCACAATAAACCTGATATATTCTTTCATTAAAGGAAAAGAGAAAAAAAGAAATTATTTTGTATCCAATATTTATGGATCTTTTTATTTTCCCTCTTTATTTACCAAATTATCAACTTCAGTTTTAAGATAGTGAGGTTTTAAATTGTGAACATCCATCATTTCCTAAGGCAGAGCCTATACCTACAGAGGTAGGCAGGTGAGTGGATCCATGATTCTGGCTGAGGCTGACAGTGCCACCATTATTGGGTTATGGAGTGATAAGGGTGTGATGGTGCTTGCAGTATCTATTTATCTTTGTTTCTTAAAAAAAAAAAAAATACAGCTAAGATCATGTCTAATATGTATGCACATGTATAAGTGTACCAATTTTCTGGAAGTGGGAATAAGCTTAAAATTGTTATAATAATCAGTATGGGCTATATTGTGCCTTAAGGCACAGCCCTAAGCAAGGGCTGGTGCATAAACTAAAAAGAACAGGTTGGATTTTATTGCCTTCCCTTTATTTCCTCCCATTCTCCTCCTTCCCCTAAGGAAAAACAGGGGGAAAAAAAGGCTAATTGCAAAATTCTCCTCCAGCCCTTTCTGAGTGTCATCATATCTCTGAACAGAGGCAATGAGACATTTTGGCAACACTGGACTCTCTTTCTCCCTGTGCACTCTTCCCTTCTATTCCTCATGGGCTCCCAGCTTCCTTGTCTCTTTCCACCTCCCTCAGGTCACTTCCTTCTGCTGCTGTGTTGTGTTGTTGGAGACATCTGGGTTCTCTTTCTGAGTGAGAGCAACCTGGCAAGTCCTTGGCATAATTGCCCATATATGTCACATCTTCATTACGTCAACCCTGTTGCAGCTCTCTTTGGACCTCTTCACCTCTGTTTTTTTTTTCCCCTACCTTGTTTGGATAGGTATTTATATTTCTCTTTATGGAATGAAATGGGGGGAAGGTTGCAGGATGAACTCTACTGGCTCATTCACTTTGTGCATGGGACACCTGTGAGCTGAAGGAGTGGATTTAAGCCCCCATCTATTGCCCACCAGTTTTCACAAATGCAAATCTTTCAGTTATTTTTGGCTGCCCAAGTGCCACACAGGGAATTTCTCTGACTTCTCCCCCTTTGCTGGGGTATTTGGTATTTTTAGGAACTTGGCTGAGGGATATACATTACAAGCCTGCTAATTCTGAGCTCCCCAAATAATGAGTGGAGAAAGAGAGATGAGCACACTGGAGGGAAATGTGTGTCTTGGGGGTGCTGACTTACCCTCTGTAGCTGCCTGTGCCTCCTTTAGGGAGATGATGGAAGAAAAGACTCTTTTTGCCTCTAGATACCTGTTGTGGATGTGGCTACTTGTTTCAGACAACAAACTGACGATCAATGTTACATTGATTTGTTTACTCTTTTTTTATGATAAAAATTATCATGTCCCATGAATCATTCAAAGTTACATGAACGGCTTTGCTGTTCTCACTGTCTGACCTTTTTCATTTGATCATTGTTGATTCTTCCATTTACAAGAAGGAATCAAAAAGTCGTGCTAGGGTCAAATACAGTTTATTTTAAAATTTAAGGTCTCATTGTAAAGAAAGGAAAAAAGTTCAACTATTCGTTCATCTTTGAGTGCACTCAGTGGGTCATGCTATTCCTACATCAAACCAAGATTCATTTTAATTTAACAAAAAAAAAAAAAAGGGCAGGGGAAGATTAAGCCTGAAGACTCAGTTATTGCTGGTTCCCCAGTCACATCAGTCAGCAACATGGGATTTAAGGTGTCAGAATGGCAAAGAACAGTTCAATTTGCTCCAACATTGCACCTATCCTCATGTACATATTAGACAGCTATAAAATCTCAAAGAGGCACCATTTGAAACACTCTGTGTTAAAAGGGGGCAATTAGTGGGCAAGATGAAATGAAGGTACAGTTGTAATTATTTCATATCTCGAAACAAAAGGGAAGGCCTGAGATGTAATTTCACTGTTAAGGAAACGCAAGGCTTCTGGAAAAAAAAAAAAAAAGAAACTTTTTAGAACTAATTGCTTGGCTCTAATTACAGAATCTAACCTTTGGAGGAATAGTGGCTGTTGAAATTCCAATTTTATTTGCATATATTAATATGTACATGACAATTACACCCCCAGAGAAAGTACAGCCTGTGCCCCAAAAGCCTAGTTTTAAATTTAGAAGTAAGAAAGAAATTCTAAACAACTTAAGAACATTTTAGTGCTTATGTAGATTTAGGATCCATTTTATGAAAACTTTGGAGTGCTGAAATGATAAATCTAGTTGTCATTTTAGACCATGTGGAGATACACATGCGTCTGTTTATTTGTTTGTACAGAACTATCCTTACCATCAATATTCATTCATGTGGAAGTGTGAAAAAAAAATAGAATTATAGCATCGTTAAAGCTAAGACCTCTAAGATCATCAATTTTATACATTTATCTAAATATATGGATATACACAAAAGTTCTTAGACTGTATATGCAATAGATGTTGGTAAGAGGATTTTCCCATCATACCCAACTGTAATACAAGGATGTAGAAAACACAGGTTTTTTGCCACCAAAAAGTAAAAAATGTGGGTGAAATTGAGAGGATCTGGGGAGCTGTTGAGACCCCTATGAACTAAAATGTTACTATGGCATTTTTGAAATCTCTGCAGAAGGTCTAGAATTGTAACTCTAAACTATTACCATTGAAACCTTGATAACAATGATAGTGAGGATAAAGATTAAATAGGTTGCAGAGGGAAGATCAGGTGAGTTGGAGATATTAACACAGGATTCAAACACCACACTCAAGACAAAGTATTTCTGCTGTTTCTTATAAAGATTTACCCTATAAAAGATTGATAAAAGACAGGAAACAGTATGAATGACTAATCAAGAAGGTAATAAAAAAAGAGGTTATCACTGTCGTGCTTAATAGAGAGTCTAAGCAATGTATGAAAGAAAATATCTATGAAAGCTCATTGGGTCCTGGGTACTCCCTTTGGATGTAACTCTGGAAAATATATTGCATGGAATGACTTTGAGGTGACTAATGAATGAACAATAGTTTTCCCAACACAACTTCTAATTCCCTGTTAATTTTATTTTTTTGCGTCATCACAATATTTCAAGCTCATTGACATGATTTCCTCTCTTTGGGGCTAAATATTCTAGTTGCTGTGGTGCAGAGATGGAAAAGGGTTATTGGTTTCAGCTACCAGAGGTGTTGTTGCAGTTCCCTGAACACCTCATATGAGAGGTCAGGAATATTCCAATATATGTCTGTGTGTGAGTTTAACAAATCCAAATATATTTCTTTACAAATTCAGAAAAAATCAGATTAAGACTTTTGAAGCAGGAAATTTCAGAATAAAAAGCAATGGTGGTTACAAACACTTAATATTCACAAATATTAAAAAGTCTTCAATTTCAAGTTATGTGTAATTAACAATCTTTATTCTAAAATATCACTATTCAATCAAATCATGCAATTGCATTGAAATAACTACAAAACAAAACCAAACTAAATCCTTCATTATTTTGCGGTAATTTTTACAATCTCAAGCATTATATGAAAAATAATACATGTAATTGCTATATATTATGAAACAAATGCTTACCCAAAAATCTGGAGGGTTGGAGGTTCAGAATTCAGCAGCTTCTGGTGCAAATGTTTTGAACAGACAGTGAAAAAAAATCCCCCCAAAACAAGTATAGCTCATATAACCTGTGGTAAACATGTAAATTAAGCTTCCAAAACAAAAACTCAGTTATGCCAAAACTGCAAAATTTCAGCATAAACAATCTAATTTCCTTGAAGTATTTAGTAACATTTTATCTCAAAAAACCTGTCACCTTTAGTTTTCACAGCTGTTAGATTTTTCATCTTCAGAATGAAACATTCCAAACTCAAGATCTGTGATATCTGAGAAATTATGCTCTTGATCCTTACGAAAACTCTACTTTTGAAAATCAATGTCCTTTTTTTTTTCAATGCATAAAAGGAAACCCAAAATTTGGGTAATAGCGTTTGAGAATCCTGTTCAGTCTTTTAATAAATAAGGGCAAAATTAATTCACTTCAAAGCAGTGAGCAGTTTGAATTGCACAAACTTCAGAGGTATGATCAGGACACATATTCTGCATCGATCTCAGTTCATTAAATATTTCTGTGGCCCTTGGCAGAGGCACTGGGAACCAGTGTTGGGCTGCCAGCATCATCCATGGCACACTTGGCAAGCACCCTCCCATTTCCTGAGAAGGTTTAGAAATTCATTGGGTCCAGGGATTAGTCCCAGCTTGAATATGGCAACCTTCCTTTGGGATGCAAAATTCCTTGAGAGTTTGAGTATGGATAGGTGGTAATTGCTCATCTCAGGGCCAGAGAACCTGTGCTCTTCAGCCAGAATTTTAGACTGACTTCCCACTTGGATTTTCAACCTGAATTAATGCAAAGGGCCTTAAATTCCTTTCCTAATGACATGGGTTATCGGCAGGCATTATTTTCATAATCTAGATGAGTCAGGCCAAAACATAGATTTAAAAAATAAAGGATAATATCCACAGTTTGTTTTCACAATTGGACTTCGTGATCTCAGAGGTCTTCTCCAACTTTGATGATTCTTCGATTCAAGGAAATATCTGATTTTAGTGAAAGAAAAGGCAGTTCAGGACATGTAAAAAGGTATCAGGAGCACCTCCATTCTCAGCTGCAGTGATGCCACTTAAGACATCTTAAGTTTCTATACAGACCAAGCTGTGACCATTGCTAATTTTATTTGCACTGCACACCACTGAGGATCCCAGCGAGCCATTGGCAATGCTCATTTTTTTTTGCCAGAATCTAGAGGCTTTCTGCTGGATAACTTCTTCTCCTAAGGGGAAAATATGAATAAAATAACAAGTGAAATTTATGGCCATGCTGTTTCTGAGACCCGAGTAATGTGTCTCCATACAAAAGTGGATGTGTATTCATTTAGGAGTGTAAATGATGGCATGATGGCAGAGACAGTGTGTGGCACTGGGATCATTCACATCTTGTTACAACCAGTGATTACAGAGGAGTCATTTTGTAGTTCAACAGCATTATTGAGGCTTATTCTCTGTAACAAATGATATCTTTTATTTTATTTTGTGATTATCCAACAGATCACTGAACCATAAAGTGCTGTGGCTCCCAGCTAACAGAAAGAAATACCAGGGCCATATGTCTCTCCTGGAACTGTTATTATTCTGTATATAATTATCATTTTTCTCTCTGCCACTCACACTGTGCGGGTCAGACTCCAGTTACCTCTGATATTTTTGACACTCTGATAGAAATGATGGGAGATGGAATTTTTGTAATAAGAGATGTAATGACTAATTATTCTTTTCCCCAAGTCATTGTGAAAGATTACTTCACAAAAGCTTCAAAGTTTCAGCCTAACATCTGCATGATAAGAGACATTTACATAACATCTGACTTGAGCAAATATGAATAGTATCATCTTCATAAAAGCAATTTCTGTTTTTTTATTCAATTTCTATTATTTTATTTTTTGAAAATGGTAAGATTAAGAATCCTTATGTCCATGCTGAAGCTATATGGATTTTGAATGGCAAAACCATTTTCATACACATGTATAGGTATATATAAAAGTACTGATACGACAGATGATGCATTTGATTACACTCCTTTCTTTCAGCTTGCAAAATTTATCTTGTCTGATCTCTGTCCTGTGCATTGTACACTGCTCTACCCACCCTCTTCATTTTACTTAAGGAATTATTCATTCCTGTATGCTTCTACATTAACACAAAAAAAAAGTAATCTATGCATCCAAGCTAAGACCACATCACCACCCATCCTTTTCCTTCCAGAACTTACAGAGACTGGACAGAGAAATTTGGAGTTATTTTATGTATGTTATGTAGCATTTTGAGCCATATCTGCTTCAGAAACTTGTGTGTCACACTGATTATTTCCAGTTTAACCAGAAATAAAAAAAATCTTTTGAAAAACATTTTCCAAGAGCAATCCATAAAATTAAATGAGATTTCTCTATAAAGGAATAAAAAGCTGTCTGAAATTGGAAGCCAAATTCAGCCAAAGTGATCTTGTAATGAGGTGGAGGTTGAACTCTTCTTCCAGGCAGCCAGTGGTAGGACAAGGGGAAATGGCTTGAAGTTGTGCCAGGGGAGGTTCAGGTTGTATATTATGAAAAAATTCTTTATTGGAAAAGTGGTTAAGCGTTGGAACAGTCTGGTCAGGGAAATGGAAATGTGAACATCGCTGGAAGTGGCACTTCATGATACGGTTTAATGGGCATGGTGGTATCCAGTCAAAGGTTAGACTTGATGATTTTGGAGGTCTTTTCCAACCTTCTTGACTTCATGATCCTGAGATTCTCAGCCCCATACTAGCTGATTAAAAGGCTCCAGTGCAGACTGTCCTGAACAGAAAACAAATACAAAGCTGTTTTTCGGGAATTAGCATCCTGTTGAAGGATAGGACAGGAAAGAATGTCTTTAGGCAATGGTTTTGAGGACCATATGCTGGAAAGGTTGTAAAAGATCTCCTCACAGCTCTGAGCTATGGGAACTTGGTGATGAAAAGAAGATACATATGAAATGTGATATTTTAAGTGGTAAAGAGACACAGGACCCTTATGGTATCACCTGGGATAATTGATGTGTTTTTCAGGAGATCAGGCGCAGAACTGCCAGAGAACTGGGAACAAGCTTAACCCAGAAGCACCTGTAGTCAAGAAGCATGATTTAGCCTGTGAGAAAAATAAAAAAAAAAAATCAAACCTGCTTGGTTTTGCTACTCTTGGATATGTCCTGGGAGCAATTTGCTTCAATTTGTCCAAATGTAAAATCACAAGACAAGGAGCCAGCTGGAGGGACAGCTTGAATGGAAACTGAGACATGACACACTGGAGATGAATTGGGGAAAAAGGTGCCTTTACAATCAGAAACACTTGAAGAAAACTACTTTAAAAGATAAAATTCAGTGTCTGAAAACTGGGGTGCAGGAGAATTCTCTACTGCTAATTCTTGCAGCTCTGGTCATTAACTTCTCTCACTTTTCAGCCCCTGCTTGGTTTCTAATCATCTTGATGAACAAAGTCCATGAACTCGCTTGATTTTTTTCCCTCTGATTTATTTGCAGACAGAGTTATCCCTGCATTAACTTCATTGCAAACAAGTCAAGCTATTCTGGGGAACTATTTCCATTACCTAACAATTTCCACCTAATTTAAGTGACCAAATTAAAGAGCTGTCCCTCTGTAGGCTCTACAGCTACATCCACATCAACAAAAGTAAGAGGAGCAGGACACGACCAAGATAATGGATTGTTACCCTCATCCCTGGCGTGATTTTGCTTTGGGCCAGCTCTCATGTTGAGCTGTACTGGGTTTAGCACAACCCAGGGAGAATTAATTTACCAGTATAGATTTAGCCAACAAAATTCCATGGAAATGGAAAAAAAAACTTTTATGACAGATTATTCCAGTAAATATATACTAAATTCTTTGACTGTGCTCTGAAGGATCCTCCCTCTTCTCAGAGGCCAATGACAACAGTGGCATAAGGATAAGATAGGCACATTTATAAGTTACATGCCTAAAGTGAGTGGATGGAAGACAAACTGATGGAGGAAAAATAAATCATTTTTAGAGGACAAATAATCTTGCTTAATCATAGAATCATAGTATCACCTATCTTGCAAAATACCTAGATTACTTTGTATTTTATCCTACATTTTTCAATTGGATCTGAAAATGGAAAAGATAAAAGACCAGTTTCTTGTGCTGATTTGTATCCTGTTATGCTGCAGGGTTTGCACATCTGAAAAAAATCTCATGTCTAAATCCTTCAGGGTCAAATCTGCAGACTTTTCTTTACCCTTCAAGATGATACTCCAAAGAATGGTGACTTTCAGCTCTGCTATAGCAGCCAAATGTAGGGTTTTTCCATTTAGCTGTGGAAATGTGTTTAAATTAATCTCTGGTGTGCTTCCATTCATTCCCGTGGAGCTATATCAGGCATACAATTGACTCAGGGGACAATATTCTTAGCTTCTATGGAATAACTTGTACCCACACAGATTTACACAACTTTTTGTAGCCACTGTAGAGATGATTATTCCCAGAATAGTTTAAGTGAGTAGCACAAGTCTTCAAAAGTCTCCCACAATTAGGTGTTTTTATCCATATTTAACACGTACTTCATAACTGGAATAAGAACCAATGTCAAATTTAACATCATAACAGATGAGGTAGGGGAAAAATTATGTAGTCTAGTACTAAAATAGAGCCTTAAAAATCAGAATTGACTAAGAATCTTCATTACCAGTGTAGATTGTGACACAGTAGATTTTGCAATTAAAAGTGCTGAAAAGAAATTGCAGAAAAAACCCATATTTTTTTCATCTGCAGTTCTGTCAGCTGCCTTTTTAATCTGTTTTAAAGGGGTCTGCTAATGGAGAGTGAATTGGTTCCCAGAAAGAGCTGATGCAGTAGTTAAGGATTGTCAAAATGAATAACAATTGACTTCCCTTAGTGGTATCAAAAGTAGACATTAAAAAGAGGGACCAGTGAGCATGGCTGTGCCTTGTGCTTCACAAAATGCACTTTTTGAAACTTTCAGAAATACTCCAAGGTGATGGAGCTCCACTCGGGCTAAGGTGGGTGTCACCAGCAACAATTACACTGGGACGAGAATTGAAGCATCTGAGAGGACTGCAATGCCAAAAATGTAAAGGCCATTAGTGGATTTTAATCCTGAGAAGAGAGTCAGCAGTGTGTGTCTGAGTCAAGTCATTCCTTTCCTTGACTTTATTTGCACGGAGAAAAAATTTCTACCATTTTATAATCTCAGTTTGGAATGCTTAACTGCGAAGTACTTTTCTTCAAAACAAAATCATTCTTTTGAAGAATGAAATTCTTGAAATTGAAAGAAGAATTTCATCATGGGAAGGGTTGTTAAGCCTTGGAATGGGCTGCCCAGGGAGGTGTTGGAGTCCCCATCTCTGGAGGTGTCCAGGACTGGATGTGGCACTCAGTGCTCGGGGCTGGCTGACAGGGTGGGGATCGGTCACAAGTATTACTCAATGGTCTTGGAGATCTTTTCCAACCTAAATGGTTCTATGATTCTGTAGTGCAACTATTTCTGTATCCATGAGGAGATCTTTTGTCTTGTTCTATGATTTCTGTACCTACTTGATCACTATGATATGATCCTGATATTCAGGTGGCAAATCTCTCAGAAACCCTGGAGATTCTGACTCAAGAACTCCCCGATATGATGCAGGCTGCCAGCCTTTGGCCCCAAAATACTTTATCTCATCTAGTCAGTAAATCTACTTTGCTATAACTCCCACCCTGCCCAGGAGAATGTCCCAAACTCACTTAGAAGATGACCTGAGCCACATCTGACCCTTGAACTGCTGCTGTCTTCACTCTGATTTTCAATCCCAGTTGCAGAACCAGCAATTAAAACCAAGCCAGGGTAAATCAAGGCTGTGCTGCTCACTAGACAAGCGCAAACACAAATCAAGACAATCATGCAAAATAAAGGTTATTCTTTTAATTTTGTAATCTTGTAGGGCCAAGTAGCCCCTGAATGCTGTCTTTCAAAGCATGCACTTCCTCCACTGGATATAAAGAAGGAATATTATCAGCTATTTGTTTTTGTGAAATCATTTATATGTATAAATTGCAGCAACACATGGACCACACTACACCATTTACTAAAAAAGTATAAAAGCATATGCCAGATGATCCCAGTATTATCAGTGCATTTAGCACTAATATTTCAGTGCTGTCATTAAAACTGAAGCTGCAGCAATATTTTAGCCATCTCTGTACACAGAAGATTTCTCTATTACTTTGTCCATGAACGTTTTCCTTGGATGATTGGTTGACAATATCTAAAGGATAATTTTAGGTCCTGGAGAATTAAACACAGGTCTATTTTTATGAGGTGGGACAGATTGGAAACCGTTTTTCCCCCTTGTTCCAATGAAATTGGAAATGAAAAGAATGTGTGTCATATGAGGGACAAGTGTCATGAAGCCCATTTGAATTATACTTCATACCCCACTTTATAGCCTAATGTTCAACTATATCCATTTTTCCTGGCAGTATTTTGCCCATCAAAAACAAGTTATTGACACTTATGTCTCGGATATAAATCAGATCCGGCAGTAAAAGTAAAGAAGGTGGTTTCAGAGAGAGTCAGTGATGGGGTAGAATAATGTATTTGGCTTTTTCCTCTAGGATATTACTTTAATATCACCCAGAAACAGTGGCATAAAATCATTCCAATTAAATGGTCTTAAAAATAAGATATAAAGCAAATTCAGGTGATCTCATTCTGTTCTAAGTGTCAGAGCAGACACCACAAAACTGAGCAGAAATAGCTTAAATTTAGCTGTCTTAGCACATGTGTACAAGGACTGAGTATGTGGAAATTGGATTTGCTTCACTGGAGTCAATTAAGAAGGACTCTCAACAAGGTAGGGTTGAAGTGCATTGACAGGGCACTGGGAATACTTCTGGTATTGATTTGCACTGGCTTGGGTACAAATAAAGCAAAGCATTCTGGTTTCTGACATTCATTTTCTATAAGAGTGAAATTACACTAATGGATAAAATGATAATGAAAAAGTGAATGCAGAGAATAGGTGTTCTCCATGGAGATATATTCCCTTCAGATGCTAAACTTTAGCTATGCCCTCATTATAAAAGATTTTCCTGCCTAATATACAGCTCCCAGGTTTTTTTTTCTTCCTGTTACACTGACCCATTCTTATTGTTTTCTCCTTAACCTCCCAGAAATTCCTTGTTTATGAGGGCAAAGCTTAATGAGGTTGGCAGTTCCAGTCACTTTAAGGAAGAGCAGCATCTCAAAGCCCTACCTTTTCTGGGTAGTCAGTGTCTTTGATCCTACTTTGAGGGGAAAATGCTAATTCATGTCTATTTTCCAGTTGGGGAAGATGAAACAGTTCTACTTCATATTAGATCAACCTTTTTTGTCTCAAGTGTGTGTGAAGGTAGGAAGGACTAACTGCTACTCCTTCCCCATCCTCGAGAGAATTAGATTTGGAAATCATATAAATGCCTTCTTTATATCTGATCTCTTTGACATTTAGAAGTTGTTTGATGATCCTGTCCATAATCATCGGTGTGCATCTGGTATTTCAGTTTTGACCAACACAATGAACATCTTATCCCATTCAGGTTTTCCTTAGGGGTGCACCCGATGGAGCCACATGTTCACCTGCCCATCTCTGAGTACAGCCAAAGGGAGATGTATGAAATCTCCACTGCAAAGGTGATGGTTGGGGCTAGGAAGTTCAGAGTAATTTTCCCCAAAATAATTTGGCTCCTAATCTTGCTAAATGTGGTGGTCTTATGACTTGTAACATGTCCTTTGCTTTATGCCTTTCCCAGGCTTCTATTCTTCAGCAACATCTTTACTGTCATAATTATAAATATGTTCTTTATTTCTGTTGTGGTGTATTTATGTAAGTGTTCAGTCAATTACAAATATTTTTTGGGTGCCCTCTGATCCCAAATTTCAGAGACAAATAATGCATTTTTCCTTTTTACAGACCAATATTTTCTATATTTGGATATTTTGTAACTTTTTACCTCGTCTTATGCATCCACTATTTGTTGCTGTGAAAATTTTTCCAATATGCCAATCATTCTTGTCACCAACACTTAAAACACTTGTCTCACTAAGAATCCCAGCCTTTTCCCACTTACATCAGCTTTAGGACAGGAAAACTATTTCCTCCACTGCCCAGACTCTGATTAGTCACCCCTGGAAACAGAAACTCTCAGAATGATTTTTGTGACTGTACATTTTCATAAGTTGTGATGCCTCTAATTGAACATAAACTATAATTTTCCAGAAGGACTGGAGGGAAGGAGCAGGTGCAATACTAAACCCATTATAAGATTAAGTTTTGTGACTTTATATTATATGTTTTAAGTAATTAGCAGCAAATCAAATCTTGTGAATTTGCTAGTCCTCTCTTTACTGTCATAGGATTTGTCATAGTACCTGACAGATACCTCATAATTTTTTCTAGTTTTCCTCAAAACCTATGTCTGGAGCAAGGTGCTTTAGGTACTTTTCAGATATTTCTAATTCAAATATTGCCATTTTTGAACTGAGGAAAGGCTGAGGGAGCTGGGGCTGTTCAGCCTCGAGAGGAGGCACAGCTGAGAGGGGCCCTGAGCCCTGTGTGTCCCTGTGTGCAGGGAGGGCTCAGAGCAGGGCCCAGCTCTGCTCCATGGGGCCCAGCAATGGCACCAGAGGAACAGACAGGAACTGATCCCAGCAAGTTCCACCTGGACATGAGGAGTAACTTTCCTGTGAAGTGAAGCCTGCTGGGGCTGAGAGACCAAGACGATGCACTCTGAATCCTTTTCTGAGGCCCAGCAGCCTAAAGTCTACTCTAATTGATATTTAGGAGGAGTTAGAGATTGTGATCTGGACCAAAGTGATATACCCCATTTCACACAAGTCTTTGGTAGCTCAGAGACCACTCTCTTCATTGACCAAATCCAGGGTTAATGTCTGAATTCCTAGGATGGTCTTTCCACCTCACTGCAGAAGCTTCAAAGAGTGATCAGTTTCTTAGTTTCCTTACCTGTTATTTTTATGCACCCACAAACTCATAGAAGATTGTTAGAAGTCTGCAGGATGGAGTACAAAGGTGAATAGTGATACAGTTAGGGAAAATGTTAATTTATACAAGTAATTTTTAAATATTAATTTGGATTGCTTTGAGGTTATTTGTATCAATGGCTCATTATCTTTGAAAGAGCAATTTTCTTTTATCAAACAGAAGTTGGTCAGCTGTCTTTGATCAAGGAGTAATGACTTGTAAAAATCCAAGCCTAGACTGTTTGTCCAGGTAATTAATAGTAGTTTGGATGTTCTGTGAGTTTGAAGATTGCAAACAATTGTTTTAATTTAGTTTCTTAGTTGTTTAATGATTAAGGTTAGTTTTTCAACAGAAGTCAGTACTAAGACCTTTGATGAAGTTAATCAGAACCAAGGTTAAAATCTTAAAACCAATGGTTTAGAAAGCCAGTGTTGTTGGACAAGTTTCAACTCCAACACCTATGGAATATCCAAGGTATAAGATAATTGAAGAACTTCTGCTGATTTAAGTGATTTTCTGCCAAAGACTCTCTCATTTACTCTTATAAGAATTTTTTCTAAATGCTATGCAGTTACAAAAATCTTTCTTTCTGTTAGCGTCTCCCACAAGCATTCTGCTCACCAGCCTAATACCTGCCACCATCTAGGCAGAAGCAAAACTGATTTTTTTCCCATAGAACTTCTTCTGCTGTATTCTTACATCTTTCACAGTGAACCTTTTTCACAGATTCCCAAAGCGTGGTAGTTAGTGAAGCAAGCTAAGGAGCTCTTTTTACACAAAGATTTTAATACAGGCCTTTCTGCTGGACTTGACCTGCAGCCAGTTGAATTCAACACCCCAGTGACACCAATGAGTTTCAGATCAAAACCTGTAAACCAAAAGGAAACAAACATAAGTGAAAATGAAACAATGAAGGGTACGATGTTGGGAGTAAACAATGGTAACTCTGCTTTTTTGTGCATTGTGAGAACAGAGAAGGACCGGATGGATACAGAGAAAATGAAAAGACAGGGTGGAACAAGGAAGGACAGAGATAAAAAAGAAGAAAGAGGGCAAAAGCAGGTATGGAGAGGAAGATGACTATAGAATCTGAAAACTGAAAGAGCAGGAAAAGATAGGGAAGTCCAAAAAAAAGACTGCAATAGGTAAAGAATTACAATTATGTGTATATGAGACAGTGGATGGCTTCAGCCGACCACTGTCACAGATAATGTAGGCATCTACATTTGGGATACCAATATAGATCACTTTTACAGAAAAAGAGTATTTTACAAAAAATACTCCTATTTGTGATTCATTTGGCTGTAGATTAGGGATATTATACAGGTCAGTCAATCATGTCCTTTTCCAGTGGCTGCAAAGTACTTTGTGTTGGCCAGGAAAACATTCAAGTTGCCGACACATAAAGTTAGAAGGTGGATCTATTAATATTATTTATTTATTGACTTGTTTTTTTTATATTGAGCTTTTGAAATGTTGAAAATACATTAAAAAAATCAAGGATCTTGCAGGTAACACCATTCTATAGGTTCTGAGATGGATATATTGTCTTCTCACTTTGATCTCCAGGAGGTATATTTGAAGCCCAGAGACTCCAGTGTTAGGTGAGTTGAAGAAATTTCACTGGAATCAAGAATCCTCATGAATCTGACTTTTGGATTAGTCAGAAGGGGTGTTTAGAGGAAGGATGCATTTATGGTCCCATTGTGCCCCCTGTGAGCTACTCAACATGTTTTTCCCACTCATCTATAAAAACAGCAGGATGTGTACACCAGAGAAAGACTATTCACACAGAACAGCAGTTTTGGCCCAAGAACAATCAGGTGTAAGATGTCCATGAGCAAATTTCTGATGGAAATTTGAAACAGGCTGATAAAACATCAGAGGAGAAATGTTTTGGAATAGCCCTGCAGTACAAGTACAGGGAGCAGAAAAACACCCCCAAACCCTAATTATTTTTCAGATGGTACATGCATTACAGGGATCATGACATGCTCCTGCAACAGCTGGAGAAGAAGCTTGGAAATCCAGGCTGTGTCTTCCAATCCAGTATTCTTGGGTTCATATCTGTCAGTCTTTGGAGAGAAAGGTAACACCTCTGTGAATTCGAAGGGAAAAAGTGTAACTTCCATCAGGAGCAGGATCAGACCAGTTGTGTGAATGTTATTTGCAATATTTTTTTCCTCTCCTGTTTCCCTGGTGGATATGTCTGCGTTTTCAGATCCCAAGGAAAAAAAAATAAAAAAGAAGGAAAAAAACCCCCATCTCTACCCAATGGGGACCTCCCTCATTCTCTCTTCTGATGTTTGGTTGCTAATTTGCACTTTTCATACACCCAGAAGCAAATGCCTGTCTGACACAAAATAAAACAAGCTGCTTCAAGTGCTGTTTGGTTCTGTATGAAGAAAATAATTTTTGAAAATAAAATGTACTCACCAAACAACCCACCAATGCTGACTGGCATTCTCCATGGTATGTCTGACAGAGGCAAAATGTAGCACAATGCAGAACAAAGAGACATTTTATACGCCTAGCAGAAATTCTTAAAAGTCTTTTTCTTCTTTTCTTTTTTTTTTTTCCCCTGGAAAATAGTTGTAATTTTTTATTTAAAAAAAAGCCCACATAAATACTGAGGAACTATTAATTATGAAGGTAGGGAAACAGGGGCTAAAAACCACATTTTTTCCCTTGTAGTTCTTGAAATAAATAAAAATAGCTTCTCCTTTTTAATTAATTTACTTTTTTACCTTTCATCTTTTCTTCTTTGTTACGGACTAATTCTTCATTTGACAGATAGCAGCCATGAGATAATTTGGGGTTTTGTTTAGGGGGTTCTTTTAATAGCAGTTTGGAATCTTTGTTTTCAGAGAAGAGGCCCACTAGGCACAATTTGGGACCTGTTATTAAAGACAAACTAACATCCCCCAAAGATTTTCAAACACTTCATGCCAGAATGTGATATTTTAAAGCTTTTCCCATTTCACATAATTGGATGCACGTGGCTTAGCAAGAGAAAGAGAGTTTCAGCAAATACAAGAATTAATGCAATTTATTCGAGATGGTCTCACAGGAGAGACAGAGATTTATGCATAATTCTGAGGAAGATAAAAATGTTGAAATCAGTTAGGACTTCTGCATATTGCTTCAAGACCACTGACCTAAGCTGAGGTGGTTATTATAGACAAGGATGGAATTTAGAGAAAGTTGTCAAATTAGTATTCATCCTGGGTCCCAAAATGAACACAATTATCATCCCTGGGAATATGAGTTCCATCCTTTTACTTTCTTGGGATGCTTAGTCAAATAATTAGTCAAACTAATTCTAATGTTTGCATAATAATGAAAAAATATCCATATTCCACGGAAAAAAAACCCCAAAAACCTACCATAACTGAAATGTCAAAATCCAGTCCTTTAAAATGATTCTAAATTAGATCCATTCAAGACAGGCTATTGTGAGATTCCTTAAATTTGTTTCATATTTAAAATCTGTCTCTCACAAATCCGGGACCCTGAGGTTACACAATTATTTAGCACAGTCACTGAAGATCCTGGAACAAGAAAAGGGAGTTGCTTAGACATGTAATATTTATTCTTCTAATTTCTATATCCCAATCCCTATGTCAAATGAACATCTACACACTTTCAGTTTTCTCTCTTGGAAAATTCTCTAAGACAAAGGAATAGTATTATCTTCTTTTTTAAATGGGGTTGAACCAAAAGTGTACATTATATAGATATGAAACCTGGTTTTAACCTAAGTTTTGATCTTTATTTCAAGAGAACCAGCACTTCTTCCTTTTTTATTTTTAAGTAAATATAGAAATCTAAAGCTATGTTAGCATTTTGACATACAGATATTTTTCTCTCCATGCCATAAGATATGGTTAACCTATATTCCAGCAGTGCTATGCCAACTGAAAAGAAAAAAAGGATAAATTACCAATGAGGTTTGAGGTAAAACTACACCTTCTGTCAAGCTGTGTCCAAATCTAGACCCTGGGGCATTGATACTTAAAGTTTATTGTGGATTTAAACAGGACACTTTAATTCACTTTCAGCTGCAAATTAAATGGTGGAAGACTCTTGCATATGGGTAAAGCCTTATGAAATGAAGGCCTTGTTGCCTTTGTAAAATCATGGCTCAGGCTTGTTTGGCTAAGTAGAGAAGGACAGTGAGAAAGAGGCACAGCTGAATTAGGGGCAGAAAAACATGCTGCACCACTATTGTGTGTTCACATCATAGTGTATGGCAGCTGGCTGAATTATGTTTGTTATGCTTTAAAACTATGTGAACTGATAACTTGCTAAGTGCTTAAAAAGGCCAGGGTTTTGCAATAAAGTGCTGATGGTGGCAACACCATCTTCAGCATCAGTCTTTTGTGTTCACCCTCGGAAGATCTCATGATTTATTTTGTACCGGCCAACTTTTTTCTTGAGTCCTTTTGCATATGAAGCTGATATTAGGAGATATTTCCCTAGTTCAAAGATATTAGTTTAAATGCTTTTCCCTGGACGTCCTTTCCATTCCTTTTGGCATCTTGCTCATGGGGATTTTAATCCTTACATCATTTGGCGACCAAGCATTGGAACAGGCTGACCAGGGCAGTATTGGAGTCTTCATCCCTGGAAGTGTTTAAAAGACATGTGAATGTGGCACTTGGGGATGTGGTTTAGTGGTACTGGGTTTAGTGGTGCTGGGTTAGCAACTGAATTTGATGATCTTAGAGGTCTTTTCTAACCTTAATGATTCTATCATGAGCAGTCTAGAGCTCTTCAAATGAACTTGGTGTGGTTTTTTGACCTCTTAATGGAGAGAAGTCATTCACTGAGGAAATTCAGAAAAGAAGAGGGCCTTGATCAGTGAAATAAAAGAAATGTTGGTTTTATGTAGGTCTCCAAAAGATGTGCAGAATGTCAAACCAAAACCACTTGAGAAACATTTCTAATGTCTCCTCAACTCATATTGATGCCTTAAATGGCTACCTAGAAACAGAGACTAGACAGGAATAAAGGAATAAAGGAATAAAGGAATAAAGGAGGGATTGATTTGAAAGGCCTTCAGATGCACACTCTGGGCTCCAGAGGCTCCTGCCTCAGTGGATCCCAAAATGGATGACAGGTCACAAGTTCTTCACACTTCCNTAGATGAAATGTACTGGGTGCTCTGTATTTAGGGTAGACGCCTTTGGAGCCTTACTGTGTTTTCATGTTATATTCATATCAAGGTAAGTAGAAAGTTTTTTCAACGAAAAAGACTTCAGGAAATTATGTTAGTTCCAGCAGTCAGCCCTAAAAAATTCCTCCATTAACACAGCAGCAAGAAAAAAGGTATTTATAAATGTTTTTAATGCACATCCCAGCACACTGTAAGCTATAAAACATACACACTGTAAAATTCCTATTCTCTTTCGACTCCTACCCATCAATTCTGAAGGTCTGTTCCTGTTCTTCTTCTTCTGCTCCCTACCCACAAAGCCCTCACCACCCTCCAACAAGCAATAAGTCCAAGCAGAAGAGGGCCTCACCATCCTCACAGGAAAGAATTTCTTCACAGTATCCCATCTAACTCTGCCCTCTGGCAGTTTGAAGCCATTCCCCCTCATCCTATCATTCTAGGCCCATGTAAAAAGTCCCTCTCCAGCTCTCCTGGAGCCCCTTTAGGCACTGGAAGGGGCTCTGAGGTCTCCCTGGAGCCTTCTTTTCTCCAGGCTGAGCACTCCTAACTCTCTCAGCCTGTCTCCAGAGCAGAGGGGCTCCAGCCCTCATCGCTATAAAACACATAAAATCCCAAGAGATCACAAGATTCATACTATTAACAAACAAACAAACAAACAAACCAATCAAACCAATTTAAATTTGGAAAGTTGGGAAAAGCTTAACAAAATTGTTTTCTGATGATGCAAAGAATAAGTATTTGGATGTTTCAACCCTATGCAGCCCATTTAGATCCAAACCACTTAAATTCCCCTGTCACTAGGGCTTTCATGGCTGAATGGGCAAATATTTACATGAGTAACAATGTCTAGATGTACCATAAAATCCCCCCAAAATACATAATATTTGATATTTGCATAAATATTTTTATGCTGGTAAGATTTTCAGATTTGTAAGTATTTGCTCAGCAGCCATATTTTCTTGTTTATACTTGTTACATACATATGCAGAAACATGGACTTTCATCGTGTTTTCTTTTCTCCAACGCACACAAACATGTATTAAAAATGTACATACAAAAAAATCACAAACAAGTTTATTATGTAGAAACCAGCATGGACATGAATCCTCAGTCATTTCATAGCATTCCCAACACTTGACTCCTTCCTTGGATTATGAGATTCTTCAGAAGACAGAAATAAATAACTGGTCTCTTTTAAGAACAAAGGCTGAAGTGAATATATTTAAAAGCTTCACTGTGTTTTGATGTTATTATAGCAATCAAAGTCAGAAAATCACAGTAACTGAGTAATAAAGAATGACTTCAAAGCCTAAACTCTCTAACGATGATGTGACAACTGCAGCAGTTCATCTGTATTTATGCAATTTATATTATATACACACATATATTTATATTATACACAAAGTATATAATTTATGGCTCTGTAGTTAAAAATCAAAAAAACCCATCATGATATAAACACTAACCTACTTTTGGTGTTATGTTACAGGAAATATATGTGTGTGTGTGCATTATACAGAAATTTATATGCAGTTATGGACCAGTAGATCTATATGCAATAAAGACCTATATGTAGTTCTTTATGTGCAATTACAGACCTGTAGGTCTATAATATCCATGTGGTTTTGAAAATTCTTCTTCTTTGCTTGTCACTCCCCTTATTCTTTTGCACTTTTATAGTGTTGAGTCATTTCCTAGCTTTTCAATCTGCCCTGGAAGTCCAGCCCAAATTTCACTCAAACATGGGCAAGATGTTTGATATTTGTTCTGGACTGGGAAACCAGGAGTTCTGGGACCTTTAGCAGCTGGTTAGCAGTTTTCCCTTCCTTGTAACTGAGGGGATAAACTTTTGCAAACACCAGTTCTTCAGGATAAGAGTGTCACTTCAAGCAAAATTTTTTATCTGAGCCATAAAGCATGACATTGGTGGTGGTTCCATCCAATCCTAATATTACTGCTGTTGAAAGACTTATTTTGGATAACGAATGATTTTTGCTTGTTTGTTTTTATTGTGAACATTCAAGAGTTTTCCACGAGTTTATGCCAATAAAAAGAAAAATTCCAAAAACCTGTAAAGCAACCAATTTGAAACTGTCATTAAAACTGTTACCTGATTATCAATATTTTCTCGTCTCTGATTCCTGCAACCAGTTTCATTGCTGGGTACTGAGTTGTGGAGGATTTGCAGGTTACAATGACCCCAAAGGCAGTAGTTGAACAAGACATTGGCTTCGGCAGCAGAGCCAGATGGTGGATCTCCTGTTCTCCCTGTGCACACCTGCATCCCACACTAATCACTCACTCCGCTGTCCTTTCCCAGATGCTTGTGAGACTGCTCGGAGAACTTGCCAATATCCACTGATAAACTTAAGATATCAACTTGAACTAATTTAAAGGTTAGGGCAGACAAAGTGGTGGAATTAATTGCTGGACATGGATTTAAACAGTCTAGAGTACCAAAGGCGCAAAATAATGTTTCTCAATACAGTTATGTCCTTCAGACTGAGAATTGGACATTAGGGAAAATTGCCTTTCCATTACATATTCCACATAGAAAAGTTAAAAGTAATAGAAATGCGTGAGAGAATTCTCCCAATAAACTGTTCAAAAGTGAGGATGGCAGAGTCGTGCTTTTCCCAAGGTGATGTATATCAGTGTAAGACTTTGGCAAAGGGAAACACAGCCTCAAAATTGCCCCTGCATCAAAAATTATTTTGATTCCTGATGTGTCACTCTGGGTGTATTGCTAATTTATTTTTCTATTAATTGGGAGAAAAACACTGAGAGCTTTTCACTGTTAGTTTAATCATTGTTTTATTAACTTAATAGTAATTAAGTACTTTCCAGCTTCCTGATGACTGTTAGACCCAGATATCTATGACAGGTCATTAGTTGCAGAGAAGAATGGTCAGGCACTAATATTAAGCAATGAGATTGCTTATTCATACACTGCAGAAGTTAGAATTAATAATCATGATAAATTGAATCTCATTAATAACTAATGAGGAAAAATCCAAAACAATTTGCTATGGTTACCAGAAGAGATGTATTTTTAAGAAACAAGGGCAAAATTACTCCTTGTTTCACCTGGGTGTAATAATCAGGAATAGAGGTATTTGCCAGCAGGTGAAACAGACACTTGAGAAAAAGTGAATGCTGAAAGAAATTTGGGATGAGTGTAAGCAGCATAATTGTTACATGCCTGCTATGTACTAGGGCAGGAAAAAAATAAATAACATAGACCAATATTATTTTGGGAGGCATTAAGTCAAAGAGGAGATTAGTATGCTGCTATTAAGTACTCATGAGAACCCACCTGAGACACCTGCTTGAGGCCTACACTCCTTGGAAAAAAGTGGAAATGCCAAGAAAAATGAGAGTAGAAGGAATTATGAAGCGCCAGAGGAAAAGCAGTTACTTGGAGATCATGTAATTATGAAACAATTCAGAAGATGGGGACATATTTTAAGAGAAACACGCAATTTTCTTGAATAAAATTATTTCTTGCTGGATGTGCTTATGGTTTTGGACAGTCAGAGATGCCTGAGTGCATCAGTACTGTCTGCTTTTGTGTGCACGTGGGCTGCACATTGCCTCAGATGCTTCCACGGGAAGATGAGCCCTTAGGGAAAAGCAGAAGAAATAGCAGCATGGCATCGTGTCTGTGCAGAGAGGTTGAGATTCTATTCCTAAATCTTATTGATGACTTTCTCAGCTTCTCTCTGACGTACTTTTCATCTCTACAAAATGGGTACACTCACAGTTGTCTTCCTCTAGTGTCCTGGGAGCTGTGAAGTAAATGCATCAGCTGGGCCTGTGAAACTTTACCAGCGGAGGCCTCGAGCTCAAGTATGATTTGTCTGCCTCCCTGGCAGCTGATGCCAACCATTCCTGGTCTCATGGGGGCACAAAGGCTGTCACCTCCCAAGTTCTTCTCCCATGGAAGCAGCTGATGAAGCAACAACCACTGAACACCTCATTGTGCCACAGGATGCTCAGCCCAGCCCTGTTCTGTGAAGGAGCTGTGGGATTCCTGGGAAATCATCATCTCCTGCTTGTGAGATCCCCCTTCACAGCTAATTGAGAATTCCTGACTCTTGAAAGGGTTAAAATCATTGCACTTGGGCAAACCTGGGCAAACATAAGATACATTGTAACCAATGTAGAACTTGGAAAATAATAGCCACAAGCTTAAGACAGAGGATGTAACTTTGCAAGAGATAGGGAGAAAAACTTGCAAAAATGAGGGACAAAGCTTGCTGAGACCAGTGAAGAAACTGCTGAAACAGCTAACAGGAGACTGCACATACCTAGGAAAGAAAGGTAAAAAGTGCAAAGTGAGGAAGACATCGGGCGTTCATTGAAAGGACCGCCGAGGAAGATGCGGAGCCTTCCTCAGCACAGCCACCACTGCGCCTGTGCTGCGTGTATGCTAATGATAATAATGAATTCTAAGATATAGTTTGCATAGCCATGGCTTTTCTAAGGAAAACAATGAATATGCATGAAATGTAACCATATATTGTAATCTGCTGTGTGCCTGGGGTGTGCGTGTAATCCCCCGCGCACCTGGGGACGAATAAAGCAAATATTCACTTCTTGGACTTGTTCTCAGAAGTGTCTCTTGGTCTGGTTTGGGGTGATTCACTCTGAGCTGTGCAAAAGTGTTGGTGGAATGATCAAAAGTGCAAAATATCGATAAATGGCTGTGCTGGGTGGATACATGTTTAAAATAGCGATTTGTAGCATTTGAGAGACATCAGATAGATGAAAGAATATTTATTTAGAACGATGAGAAAAAGCAGATGACTAGGAAATAAAAAACAACGTGGATGAGGCACTTGGCACAGGTCTTGGCCTGACAAAATAGGGATGCATTTTGAAGTGGGGGAGAAACAGCTTTTAAAACATTGTCAGGGACTGGCATTAAGAACTAAAATCTCATTCTGACTTCAGGAAAACCTCAGAAGTCAAATGGCTGCACTGATATTGAAATGCAGCACTGGATGCCCAGCAGGAGGCCTGAACATTCTCTTGTCTTTCGTGAGCAAGAAAACCAAGACTATCCAGTATTTCAGAGGGAGGTAAAACCAGTCTACACTTCCTCTTCTCCAGTGAAACCATCCACGACTCTTCCCCATCCAGCAACAATTCAGAACAACACCTGGGTGGGTTGCAAAAAGCCTTTTCTAAACGCTGCTGTCACCAAGCCTTCACAATTCATTTGTGTATTAAGCTCCTAATTTTGAGTGCTAGCATGAGGTTTCTTAAAGTTCACATAGTGTAATTGTTACCTAAGGCTGGGAGACTCTGCTCTGCTTTCTAGGTTATTTAGCTGCAGATAATTTATGAGATTGCTGGGGAGGTTGAAAAATTGTTTCACCTCTCAGTTGTTCATGCTTGCACTGGTTTTACAACAGATGGGAGAGAATTTTGCAGTCGTGAATATTTGATTCATGCCGGCCGACTGCCTCCTCTCACTCAGTGGAGACAAAAGCCAGAAGGCTGGAGAGGAGCTTCAGTGGTTTTTAGAGGGTTGGAGGTGGTTTGACAGACAGTTACAGCTATATCTCCATCTTTTTAAAGTGAAAAAGTTATAATTTCAGTGCTCTGTCTTATATTCTTAGTGAAGCTGCACAGGGTATCACATAGACCTACAGAAAATGAACTAAGCAGGAATAGTGTCTTTGGGAGTTCACTGTAAAAGAAAAACTGACATTGGTTCCCAGAATTGCCAGTGACTTCTTAGCTCATCTTTTCTTGGTACATACCATTTTAATTGTCTAGAAATGTCAAGATGGCTCACTAATAAGACTGCACAAAGGTATGAATATTGCTATTGAAGAGTCTTTGGGAATAAGGACATCACAAATCTCAGGATGTGGGCTTTAGTCCTTCCTCTGGTGATTAATTTCTGACACAGGTCAGCTCACTTAGGGCCAGATATGCTCTGATCTACATATTTTTGTCTTTGTCTCAAATATATCCTCACTGTTCTTAAACATCTGATTGACCAAAGGATTTTATGTCATATCTGAACCTATAACTGAGTTAGTGACTGACTCCACTAAAGCGTAAGTTCTGCCCTCAGCCCCTGTGGCAGCAATGAAAGATAGTCACTTCTTCATGTCTGTGGTGTCCACCCTCCAACCCTGTCATACACTCAGAGCCTCCCTCTCCCTTCCCTTGCCCCTGGTGGGCAAAATGTCTTTTCCTATGATAAGACCACCAGGGATGTATTGCAGGAGGAGCTGTCTGGATCTCACGTAATTAATGCGTTTCTAAGACTGGGACCTGAAACCCTTGCAACTTATTTTGGTGCACGTCATCAAGCAGCACAGTGTAAAATCCTGCTGGACACTGAGGCACTGGGCAAAAGTTGCCAGCAGGTCCTGGGTGGATCTCGCCTTGGCAAAAATACCTGCAGGGTACATCCAGCTCAAACACAGGGAAGACTCACTTTTGGAAAGGTATGTAAAAGAACTAAGATCTGGTCAGATATGGAGACAAAAATACTAACATAGTTCCACAGGAGCTTTTTTGCTTTGTAAATGTGAATTCTGCAAGGCAAAAGACTGTAAATCTCTAAGCTTCTGTCCAAACCTGTTTGGCTTGTATGTATTATAACCCTTTAATTATAAACTTTTGACCAAATCTGAGACAAATTTAGATGCAGCTGCAACTAGACCCCTCTGAGCAGTTTGGAAAGCAAAGAGCTGTCACTGAAGCTCATGTCTCAACACAGTCCCCTCACAGGGACAATGATATGATGGCTCTATAACCATTGTAACAGGTGATGGAGTTGTAATTTAGATACTGGCAATATTTAGATACTGTCTTAGCAAAAAAGTCTAATCATAATCACCCACATCATCGCTGTGTCCTAATTCCTGCTCCTGGCTGAGAACCTCTCAACTACTCTGCTACAGCCCCCAATTACCACCAGCCACCTTGTTGTGACATTCCTTTGTGTCACTTCTGACACTTAACCTGCGCCCCCATTCAGTGTGAACACAATGTTTACCATCGGGATTTGAAGTTTTGGAAAAGGTTCTTTTATTTTTGCTAGACTTAATTTTCTAAGCTAAGATGGTTCCTGAGGGAAGGAAGGGGATCAGGAGACAAAACGCAAGGGGAGCATTGAACCAGAAGCAGGAGATAAAGGAAGTAGAAGATGAGATTGGCACTGACTTGCATAACTAACTTACCTGGAACATGAAGACCCTGAATTGCCTGATTTAGGATCTTAGCCAGAAAAATTCCCTTTCTTTTTGTGGTGAGACATCAGCACTTTCAGAAGTGGCAATTTGGATTTCAGATGGGAAAGATCTTCATTTCCTCACTGACTCCAAGGGAACCTCCTTAGGAATCACAGAATCACAGAATGTCTTGGGTTGGAAGGGACCTTAGAGATCATCCAGTTCCACCTCCTGCCATGGGCAGGGACACCTTCCACTAGCCCAGGTTGCTCCAAGCCCCATCCAACCTGGTCTTGGACACTTCCAGGGATGAGGCAGCCACAGCTTCTCTGGGCAACCTGTGCCAGGGCCTCACCACCCTCACAGCCAAGAATTTTTTCCTGATATCCAGTCTAAATCTACACTCCTTCGGCTTAAACCTATTCCTCCTGGTTCTATCAACGTTGGATTAACTTCTGGGAAACTAAAATTTTTAAAAAGCGACAGAACCCTAAACTGGGCACTTCAGTTGAAAGCCTGACGTTAGGTGGGACCTGAGCCCTTGCCACCAACAGATGCCTCCAGGGGATTTTCTGAAAGCAGGTTCATTACGAGTAGACAGTGAAACCTATTTTTGGAGTGAGACTTGTATCTGTATCCTAAGCGATTATACACTAAGCTGCTGATAAGATGAACATTCCACTTCATCTTTTAGGAGGGAAAATAAAAAATAAAATATAAAAGCTTAATTGCCTCTAAAGAGCCTTTCAGGTAAGCCATGCAGAGGAACACAATTGGAATGCACTGGGTTTGATATAATTAGGATTTCTAATCGCTTGGTGGCATCAGACCCTAGGGAATATTATGCCAACATATTTAAGGGACTTCAGGCATCTCTAGTGCATGGACAAAATTGAACAGGGCTCATGCAAATCCCAATAACACCAGAATATTGAATTCAAGAGATTACAGAGGCATTTGCGTGCTCAAATTTGTTTTTAGAATGAAGCTTTAGCCTTCCTGTGCCAGAGATGATCATCTGAAAAACAGATCTAAACAGCATCTTCCCATGTTGAAGAAGAGCTGAATATGACAATGACAGTAAAATCCAGATCTTTCTGTAATAAGGAGTGTGAAAGGAAGAAATGGACAATTTTATATCTACCTATTTATCTGTCTAATAACTGTATTTCCATAAGTGGTCAGAATTAGCAATTTCTTTATGATATCTGAAAATCTCATTTTCTGAGATCTCACAAAAGCTGTCTCCTTAACATCTCCATATCCTATTTCCCCATTTGCAAAATACGGATTATAAAACTTATTTTGTCTGTCTGAGTTGATCAGACAGAAAACACTTCAGGGCAGGGAGCATCTTTTACCATAGGAGAGTATCATACAGGAAAGGTAATAAAAAAGTATCCATCCAAATTGTTTTTAGTAGAAAATTGTATTTCCAACAGAGGATATGGGCACACAAATCAATTATGGGATACTGTGAAAGAGATAGTGTAAATCTTGCCCAGCATCCCCTTGAGGCTCAGCTCTATGTAGTTACTCAACGTGAGGTAGGTTAAGCTATGTATTGTCATTTCTGGTACCCAGTTTCTCTGTTGCGTTTAATGAGGATGTAAAAAACCTCCTTTTGGTACCGTGGAGAGGCTCCATTCATGCTTGTGATACACCTTGAGCTCCTCCAACGCCGGCTGAAAAACTCGATTATTGCGACATGCAAACAGTAAAACTTGGGGAGTAGGAATCTCCATCTCTCCCCTTAAACACATTTGACTTACAAGCTCTATAACTTTCAAGCAAGATTAGCATTATCAATAACTCACCGGGTTCACAGATGAGGAACACGACAGAACGCCGTGTTGCCGAGGCAGAGAGAATGACAATAGGTGCCTCAGCAGCAGTCATAGCAGTGCTGCAACAGATTGTGCCCTAAAGCAGAAAATATCCTGCACACAAGAGGTTATTCAGGTATAGGAAAAAAAAAAACTTTAAAAGTTTTGTTACCGTTGCTAACGTTTTCAGGGTAAAGAGATAAAGAGAGCAGGAGCAGGAAGGGTGGGACTGGGGAACAGAGAAAGGAACTGGGGAGAAATTGCCAAGCTCTCAAGTTTTAAGGCAGCTCAACCAGCTGTTGGGTAGGAAAGCAGAACAAAGTAGAGCACGTTTTGGGAGAAAAGCATCCCTATTTGTAAGCGTGAGGGCATCCGTGGGTTCAGTGCTCTCGCACACTGCAGAGTCCTGACGACACGTAGTGTGTCCTGCGAGTCCTACGCTCACTTTTCTGACAGCTCGCTCTCCTTTTCTCACACATCCTCTCTGAGTCCCAGGGCACACCTGGTTCTCTGGCTTGTTCCATCCAATATCAATGAGAATTGTTATCATCTGTGTGCCAGGCATGCTCTGAAAGGCTGGTTTGCCACGAGTCTCAGTCATCCTTTACTGCAGGGAGTGATAAAGAAGGAATGGTGGAGAGAAAAAGAGAAGAAAATTAAAACCTCAGAAATTCTCATGTAATTATTCATAAATCACAGTAGCATATCTCCAACTGTAAGGTTTCAGAAGGTGAACAGACTTTTGAGAAATATTTTAGAAAGTGACATTGACATTTGTCAACTAAAGGTCACGGTACTGAAGTACAAACTAGGAGCTGGTACCAGTGAGTGGTCAGGGCTGGAACCAGCAGCCAGGGCTGCAGGGAGCTCTGAGGGGTGAAGGTGGGCATTGCAATGTGAACTGTGGGATGTCACAGGTTCATTTAAGTTGGAAAAGAACTCTGAGATCATCGAGCCCAACCATTAACAACCCAGCATTGCCAAGCCCACCATTAAACCATGTCCCACATCCATGTGGCTTTTAAATCCCTCCAGGGATGGTGACTCCACCACTTCCTGGTTGTCCATTCCACTTAGCTGTCCAATCCTCTTTAATTTAAAGGTACTTGTGATGGAGTGGGATAACAATTAATAGCTGTATGTTCCAAGTAGCCCTTCATTCCCATTCCCATAAATCTGCACTGGCTTCAGAAATGGATCACAAGTAAATTCTGCACTAAGGACCATTTTCTTTCTATGTTTTAGTGAGGCCCAGAAAACACACTTTTCTACCCTTGTTAAGTCTGAATTAGCAGTAGCTGCAGAAGGGTAAATCTCCTTGAAATACATTGTTATTTTATTCTAGTACATTGATTACTTTTTTCCCAGGAGAAGAAATAGAGCTATCTCTGCGTTACATGACATAGTGTGTCCCAGACTTTGTTTTACCTCAGATATCTTGTGTGACCTAGAAGCACCTCCTGAGAGTAAGATACCAAACCAGAACTGCTTCGTGTTGCCTAAAAGTTGTGTGTGTCCCTGCTTGAATTACTGAACCACACAAGTTCAGCTCCATGAATCAGGACCCCAATCCTGGTTTTTTTTCTTGTTTTGGAGAAAGTTGCTTCACATGGATTGTGCCTAGTATTAGTAATTTGATTCATCCTTATGTAATTTCAGTGACTATAATGTTCAAACTGAGCATCAATTTGGCAGAGTATCATCTGGTTCAGATTTCACACCTTATTCAGGGTTTTTAGCACCAAAATGGGGCAGGAGGAGGTTGCTGCTTCATTCTAAGCCTGGAATAAGGGAAGATGGTTCAAACTGCCTCATCTTCTAAAGTGATTGCAGGGTGATACAGTGGCACAGGCAGCCTGTGGTTCCTTCCTGTGTTTGCAGTTTGTGATGAGCCAAGTCCCAGCCTGCTGCTCCAACCTCACAGCATCACTGCTCAGGGATGAATTTCTCTGCTGAGAGAGGATGATACAGATCTGGGTATCGCTGGCACAGCAATAATCTTCCCCACCAGGCTGCTGTATTAAATCTTCAAGTGGCATCACCTGGAAAAGGAGCAAAGCTAACACAGATAACTCCTCTGGGACACTGGACCCTCAGGGCAGATGAGAAATTGCCCTTGTCTCTGCTTTGGCTTTCCCTACCACCCTCTCTCCACGGCTCTGTGCTGTTCCAAGCCATTTTCTCATCACATGTCATGGCAGGAAGAGCAGCCAGAGATGATGGAGAGAGTGGAAGGTACCAGGAGAGAGAACCAGCCCCAGTGTGAGGTTTGTAGCTTGGTTTTGCTTTGCATTTCTACTTGATTTACACCTGGAACAGAAAGGGTATCCCAAAATGCTGTTGGCACGAATGGCAGCCTTCAGAACCAGAATTCCTGCTCTGCTCATGTGGTCAATCAATCAGGTATTTTTCAAAGGCAGAGCTCATAGTGAGCAGGTACCCTCAGGATTCCTATTACATCTGGATTAATTTAGTAAAAGGTTTTGGATTAAACACTTTAAACTTGAAAAAAAAACCTCTCTTCATCCTTCCAGTGAGCCTGAGTAGGGACACAGTGAGGGACCCCTTGCCTCACTCACCCCTTGACTCAGTTTCTGCAGGTTGAAGTTGTACTGCAAAGCCCAGCAAATACAACACATCTGTTGCAGACATTCATGGATTTCAGATTACTCTAAAACTCCTTTAAAAATTAAAAAACAAATTGAAATAATTTCTAATATGTTGCACGGCCATCTTTTAAATGAGAAGATTCTCTACCTTGATCATGTATGAAAAGCCATGAGGATGCAGGAGTTGTAGGTGAACATTTGCATGCAGGGATGCAGTAAGTACTTTTTCTATACTGTGAAATGGCTACAAGAGAAATACCTTGTTTTGCCTTACCAACGTAGTGAGTTTATGCACATTTGAATACTACTTCTTTTCATTATGGAGGTATTTTCTGGAGAGATAGCTTTTTATCCCCTATAACACTTTCCTACTAACAAGGACTAAAAGTCACTGCTTTAAGTTATTGTTATATTTCTAGAGCAATTACATGCAAATTTTGTAATTATATACAAGGTATTCCGAACAATTTAAAATAAAATGATGATAAGAAAATAAGTTATTATGTCAGTATAAACAGTTAAAGCTGCAACATTTAATTGAGTGTTTTACAGTGGAGATGTCTGGAGGATAAAAGCACGAAGCCCATCTGGAAATTGTCCCCAATGAAAATACTCTTGCTTTTAGAATGAAAGCTGGGTTAAGAATCCACTGAGTTACCAGCTTTAAAATAAGCAGAGAGGGTCAGATTATGAGCTTGCCTTGCTTTTCTCTAGTTATTTGCATAAAAATTGTACTTGCTTCTGCCTGCTAATTCCAAAACCTTTTCATCAAGCTGAAATAGGGGCTCATAAACCCTTAATTATATTCAAGTGTATCATAAGATTTTAATTTATCTTGGTTTTTTAGTTATTCAATTTTTCCAGCTGTAAATAATTAACATGTTGAATCAGCCCCTATTGTATTTAATGCTTTAAAAATAGATTATTTTTGAAATAGCAGTTTTTCCTGGGAGTAACAATTTTTTGTTCATTTACTTGTTTGTAGGAAACTGATTCTTAAGCAATCACTGGATTTCTAGAGCTGGAAATCTTGGAAAATACTGGTGTTATAAAAGAATGATAATATTATAATAATTGATTACCTTGGCTCAAAACATGTCCATGTCAAAACCTGAGGACAGATGCACATAGAATTATATAGATTGAAGACTCTGCTTATTTTTCACACTCCTGGAGCAGCACCTGACCCTTGGAGTAACCCTATAGATCACTCTAAAAGTAAAACTCAAACCACTGAAAAGATGAGTTGATTAGGACTGGCAAGAAGAGCACTGGGTAAATTTTTTTTAGTAAGCTGGTGATTATAAAATTCAAAACTGGACCTCCTTTTTTCAGGCCAAATTATGCTTCTGTTAGAATTTTTTTTTTTTTCTGACAGTATTAATCCTGCAGGAACTTACTGAGTTTACTGCTTTGAAGGATGTTTTTTTCTTCCTTTTTTTCATAGAAAACTTATAACTTAATCAAATCAAAACACATTTTGACTGGGTCCTTTAGAACGGTTTCTTCAATTCATTTTCCATGCCAAATTCTGCCTCTGGCCACTTCTCTCTACAACTGTTTAATTAAGCATTTCAGGGTTGGAGGTTTTGGGTGGTTTTTTAATTACATGAAAAAGTTTTTCCTCTTTAATTTTTTTCCCTGATTCTACCATCCACCAAGCCAGTAGAATAATTTCAGTCAAGCTCTCCTGAAACCAGGCAAAAAACAAAGCCAAGTTCAGTTTACATCAGCAGAGATTTATTTTTCTCTCCAAGAGGGAAACAGTATTTAGTTATGAGGTTCTGCAAAATAAATTACTGAGCAGTGATCCAGGCTGTCCATTTGAGTAATCTGGAAGTGCTGTATTGGTAGGATGAAGCTGTGCCAATTTACAGTAATTAGTGAATGAGGCAGCACAACATCACATTAGTAACTCTTACAGGGTTCTTGCTAAGGTGCAGTAAAAACATGTCCCACAAAATAGATATTTCCCATTTGATATTTTCACCAGCAACCAGTGCTCTGAATTTCAAACTAGACCTACAAAGAGTAACTTGGGTTGTTGTTTGTTATGTATTCATTTTTCACTTCCCTAAGTTTAGACTTAAATATTAATGAAGGGAAGATTAAAAAAAAAAAAATAAAAGCAAATCCCATAAAACCCCTCCAGCCATGCTGGGGGAATCCATCATTTTCTAGCTAGTGGCAATACAAATAATGTAATGTCTTTTTTCTCCTCATTTTTAAGGGTAGTTAGAGATACCTGAACTACCTGGAAAGTAAGTAAATAAAAACAATGGAATATTCAGCTGCTTGTACATTCTTGGCTCAGGGATGGAGTACATTTCTTCCTGATTAGAACAAGAGTTGTCTGTCGGCTCTGCCCGGCTCCAGCTCCAATGCTCAGCACTGAAAATATTCCCTTTTGATGCTTCTTTGGCCATAACTCAATCTTTCTAGTAACAACAATAGCTGGATAAAGTAATGTTTTTCAGTTTGCTGTTGAAATAACAAGCCTGAGGAAAATTATTAGGCTGTGCTGAATTAAAAATGAATTTTTTTTATTGGATTTTAAATGAGCATTTAATCCAAGTCTATTTTGGTAAGCTGGCTTTGATTTTAGCTTTCTTTTAGATTTAGTTTTCCTTTGTGGGTGGATATTTTCAACGAGATATTGCCTTCATTTTTATTTTGAAAATGTTGAAACATCTTTTTATTTTTACAAAAAAAAGCATAACATAAAAAAGTTTAGTGAATGATCTCCTATGTAGCATTTACCTGAATTTGGGGAGCTGGAGGTGGCTCTTAATTACCTGTGTGTTAATTTTGTCAAAAAATACACACACAAAAACTTGATTTGAAAACCTTACTTATACTTTATAAACAGAGTAATAAATTTTACTCTTTATATTTGTTCACAATCTTGGCAGGTAAATGTAAGGCTCAGAGCTGTGATTTGACAGGTTTTAAAAGCAGCCATCAGAAAGTGTCAGAGTGCCTGAATTTAGATGCAATAGATTAATTTCAGTAGCATGCTGGGCTCTAGTGGAAGGTGTCCCTGCCCATGGGAATTAGATGATCCCTTCCCACTCAAGCCATTCCATCATTGCATGATTTATATGAGCTAAAAACAGAGGCTAATGGATGAATCCCAGCACGTGGTTTAGAGAAAACAGGAAGAAACACTTCCAAGGAAGACTTATCCCACCCTAAATAGCTCTCTTTGAAAACTGTTTTGATTATCTTAAAATTTGACGTATTTTCACTGCTTGTGCTCAGCAGAAACAAAAGTATTTAAGAACCAACAGTAGATTGAGGGATTAGAAAAGCAAAAGGAAGAACTAATTATGGAATTATTAAGGTTGCAAAAGACCTCTAAGAGTATCAAGTCCAACCTTTGACCAAATACATCCATGACCTCCAAACCAAATAATGAAGTGTTACATCTGTTTGTTTTTTAAACACTTCCTGGGATGGTGACACCACCACTACTCTGGGCAGCCTGTTCCAATGCCCAATCACTCTTTAAATGAAGAAATTTTACCTAACATCCAACCTGGACCTCCCCTTGCACAACTTGAGGACGTTTCCTCTTGTCTCATAGGTGAATGTCTGAAGTGATTTTATGTTACAAGCCCCAGCCAAGCCAGGTTATGGCCAGACTTGCTGCTGCTGGGAAGGAAGTAAAAAGTAAAACCAGGTCAAAAAGTTCTGGATTGGCCCATGGGTCTCTTTCAATTAGATGTTTAGCCTTGTTCTGGTGTTAATTTATCTCACCTCTTGGATTAGATGGAGCTGCAGCAGGACTCAGGTCTCAGGCTGAAATAGGTGAGCCGAGTGCTGTGGCTGATCCTTGATTTAGGGTCATGTGTTGGGTTTGTGTGGCCAGGTTTTGGTAGTGATGGGGCTACAGGGGTGGCTTCTGTGAGAAGCTGCCAGAAGAGTCCTCCATGTCTAGCAGAGCCAATCCCTGGCAGCTCCAAGATGCACCCACTGCTGGCCAAGGCTGGGCCCATTAGAAATTCCCTGTCTCCCTGCACCACTGGGAAAGAGAGAGGGATGGGGGAAAGGTGCTTTTAAAATTTATTTAATTTCTCATTGTCCTGCTCTCATTTTGTTGGTAATAAATTCATTCAATATCCCCAAACTGAGTCTGTTTTGCCTGTGACACTATTTGGCGAGTGATTTTTCTCTGTCTTTTCCTCAACTCATGAACCTTTTGCTATATTTTCTCCCCGCTGTCCAGTTGGAGAGGAAGTGGTAGAACAGCTTTGGTGGGTACCTGAAATCCAGCTACTGTCAACCCACTCCAGGCCATAAACAATGTACTTCAAAAGTGGCTCCTGTTTTACTTCTGATCAGCCCTCTAAGGGTAAAATTTACATTAAACACCAAACTGCTTATGCAGACAGATACACCAGGAAGAAGTGTCCTCACAGAAGTGGTGATTCCTCCTGCTGTACAGTTCACAAGCAGTGGGAGGAAATATTCAGGAAATGTTTTTCCCCTTCTTCTGACCATTGGAATGCCTTAGGGGTCTTGTACAAGTCAATTTTAGACACTCAGTCCTGAGTAAAATGACCTCCATCACTCTGTCTTCCTTGCACTAACTGGAATTTGAGTTGCCCTGACAAGAAAAAAGAAAAGAAGAATTTAATACGCAAACAAGATATTCTGTCCAAATCTCAGGTTTGGAGAATTTGAATTTGAATTTGCTTCAAAAAACATTTTAGAAATTCTGAGAGCTCTTTCTGGTCTTAAAGAGTAAGAAACTTAGGTTCTGATTTTCTTGAAAATTTCTGTCGTGTTTCCTATTGTGAAAAGGTTTTACTGGATTACAGAAAATGTCTTTAACATTGCCAAGTTTTAAGAAAAGTTTCATTCTTAAGAAAAGGCAATTCCTGATGCAGAAGAGCATTCAACAGCCAGGTCTATTCATAAATAAACTTAATGAATAATTGATTTCCGAGTTTAGTGTACAAATTTAAAAAAGGGGAAAAAACGTATAACAGTTGCTTAGGGAAAAACCTCAGCTGACAAAATTTAAGGTTTTCTGGTAGAGTTTTCAACCGTAAATAGACTGTTGTTATTTCATCATAAATTTAAATTAAATTATAAAATAATTACTCTATTTAAAAACTTAAAATGTATTTTTTAACATTTTTTGGTCTTTTTGAAATATTTTTCCAATATTGAAATCTTACCCACGTGAAAAGATGCATTTTTCACTAAGTGTGATATTTTCAGGCAGAAGCTGACTTGGTCCTTACCCACACTAAGTGGCTTCGTGGCAACTATGAAAGACATCATGATCCTGATAATGAATACTTGGTTGTTCAGTTATGTTGGCATCACCTTTCACATCACAGGCATCCCTCTACCTTTCTAAGACCTTCAGGAAGTCTTCTGGAACCTTTGTTTCTGGTAATGGAAAGGAGAATGGTCACAGTGAGCTTAATTCAAGCACCATCATAAGGAAACTCCATTGAAGTGACNTCAGGTTAGAGAAAACCTTTAGGATCATCAAGCTCGGTTCTGCCAAGCCCACCATCAGCTCACGTCCCCAGGTGCCACATCTTTTAAATACCTCCAGGGATGGTGACTCCACCACTGCCCTGGACAGCCTATTCCAGTGCTTGACAATCCTTTTTGGTGAAGGAATTTTGCTTAATATTTGATCTAAACCTCCCCTGGCACAGCTTGAGACCATTTTCTCTTGTCCTAAATAATGCTTTCACCTTTCTTTTATTATTTTTATTTTTCCTTATTCCACCTTAATAAAGTCATACATAAAACTTAAACATTAATTCTTTTTTAAGCAATTGAAATCTATTTCAGGTTCATTTAAAAGTTTTCCAATAGTACAAAATATGCAGGGAAAAGAAAAGATTGGTACAACAGAGAAAAGCTATGCAAAGCAGAAGAGAAAATAATTGGTTGCCATACTTTGTTTAATCAATACGGTGATAAAATGGATAAACCCTGAGTCTAAAAGGGCACTGGCAAGATTAAACACTTAATTGTGGTGATTCTGACTTACATTACCAGGGTTAAATTCAGGGTGAGAAATTTTCTACATAAATACACTGTAAGGGAAATCTCCATCTTTTTTTGGGAAATAAAGGCCAAAGAACTGGCATTAATATTAAGATGATCTTGTTCCTCTTCTAGAACTGTGTGCTATCAGCTCCCTGTGTCACTCCACAAGGCGCTAGAAATTCTAATCAGTTGGGTTAAGACAACTTCTTTTCAAAGCAGCACGTGAGAATGTTCCCAGAATTGTACCTAATAGGTTATTTTTCCAGTAATTCATTAGAACATTTTGCTTTAGTGCCTCCAGTTGTAAAACCACAGATTGTCACTGAAGGGGGGATTTGGAGACAGTGTTTGATTTGAGAAGGCTTTGTGCTATCTCAACACCTCCTTTGGTGCCTCAGACATGGAAAGAATCACCAGTGAAAGAAAATCCAAGTACCAAGGGGCATCACCCATCCAAGTCCATCAGTCCCATCAGACTGAATCAATCTACATGAGCATTCATTCTTGTTTATCTTTACCTGTATGTATGTTTATCTTCCTTCTTTTTATCAGTTTTGTCAATCTTCTCCACAAATGCCAACTTGCAGCCTCTGCCTCTCAGCTACTTCTGTGCATTTGGGAAAGGCTTGGTGATAATTGCTTTAAATATTCTACTCTCATAGACAATACCATGATTTATACATTAAAATAGGTACATATATTAAGTATACAAACACATATATTTTCACACAGTCCCTAAGTGTCTTAGTTCCTATGAGAAAATATAAATAGATAAAAACTTGCTTAAATTCTTTGGGATTCAAGAACCAATAGACTGAATCAAGGGTATTATTAGTTGCTTCAGTTGTTAAAATCACTAATCATCTGCAACTGATGTTCCTCCAGTTAAGAGATGTGCCCCTGTGGATGAGATGTGCTCATACAGGTGGAATTCAGCCATGCCATTCCAGATGATGCTTTACTTTTCAGAAGGTATGACTGTGTGTGGGAAGGATGGAAGAATTAGTCTTCAAATCAGAGTGTGACATGGTAGCTCCATCTTGGACAGGAAATGAAGGCTTTTCCAAATCTCTGGAAGATCTGTGAAGACCACAAGCTAGAAGATGTTTTCTTCCTGAGTCTCAGAGTGTCTTTTGAAGCTCACACATAGATAAGGGTGGACCTCCTGCATATACAAAGTCCTTGACACAATCACAGGATCATAGAATCAGAAGCATACAATACCCTGACTTGGAAGGGACCCACAAGGATCATCCAGTCCAACTCCTGGCCCTGCACAGGATACCCCAAAAATCCCACCCTGTGCCTGAGAGTGTTGTTCACACACTCCTTGAGCTCTGGCAGCCTTGGGGCTGAGACAATTCCCTGGGTATCCTGTTCAGTGCCCCACAGCCCTCTGGGTGAAGAACCTTTTCTTAATATTCAACCTAAACCTCCCCATGCTGTGACGAGAGGGGACCTTCCTGCCTCTCCAGGATTATCCACCTGCCAAGTGTCCACAGAACCACTGTACTTTACTACACAACCTCGTGTGCTGGACACGAGAGCTGGAACTCTACTGACTTCAAGCAGGGAAGGTACTTTGGGCAGATGAGATTTAGGTTACACGTTGAATATGAGCACCATCCGATGGTCACCTCTTCCACAGGTTGAAGGAGGAAGTAAGAGGGAGCAGAAAAGTGGGGAGGAAGAAAAAATACAGAAATGCATAAAGCTGGGGCAGAGCTGCCAGAGCAGCAAAATCTTGTGCTCCCAGGTCACTGTGAGTTACTGTCTCTTGCCCTGTGACTAAAGGGGTTCAAGGAAAGGATCACAACACTCCCCACCACAATCCTTTCCCTGGGCAGCACCCAGAGAAGCATAATTAAAGTGTCACCCCTCACTCAGGACTCAGCCTTAGGGCGCAGTGCAGCCCAGAGACAGCAGTGATGGCAAAGACCTCTTAGGTCCATTTAGCTGATTCCCTGGACATTGCAGGGGTCTTCCCTTCCTGCCACGTCCAGCCTTGCTAGCCTTGGGCACGAAGCTGTCACAGAGCTGATGGCTTTGCCACATCACAGGCTCACGTGTTGCTGGGGCTCCTGACACTGGGATTCAGTAGTTTTTCAGATGTATAATGGATGATTCTGTGACTGCAAATCCCCCCTGAGTGTCACTGTGGGTGACAGCACCGTCTTTAATGCTGGGTTTGGTTGATAGCACAGCACCTGCAGCAGGTGAGAATCAAGGGAGTGACTGAACAGCAGAGTTGATCTGGTACAGCCAGGCCCATGCATGGGGGTGGTACAAAAGTAGTTTTATGGGATAAAATGGGGAAAATCGACCACATTCTGTAGTAGATATGTTACCATGCTGCACGACAACAGCTGAAGGAGGTATTTAGCCTTTGCAATGCTCTTCTGAGAGCATCTTCCCCATGTAAATAACATAAAGAACAGAGAAGTTGGGGTTTTTGCTGACTCAGAGCTTCTAAGTCCACTTACCACTTTGTGACACGAGACTCTTGGCCCTCAGAAGAGTGTGGTAGTAGATTTGGGTCTGGAACACATGTCATGGCTTTTTTGCTTATTTTTCTGGAGCCACAACAGTATCTACTAGCCATGGTCCTTGCACATCTCCACAATGCTTCCCTTGTTCTATTCTGTTTAATAATCCAGCCCTCTGTCCAGAAATTAGAGGAAGTAGGGACCCAAGTTTCTCTACATCTCCCATTCCTCTTCCTTCTTTGCCAGAGGTGCAGCACAAGCAAACAAATCACTTTACTTCTACCTGACTGTGATGCAAAGTGCAAAAAGTCCCTTCAGAAGCATCAGAACTTTTTATTTCCCTGAACGGTAGTTGAAATCACTCTCTATTGGTTGTAAACAAAACATGAAACAAAAATAAAAAGGTATAGAATAAGTGAATCTCTCTCTCTCTCTCTGTGTGTNTAAGTGAATGTGTGTGTGTGTCTCTGTCTCTCTCTGTCTGTGTGTGTGTTAAAGAAAATGTGAAAAATGTAAAAAATAAAAAAAAATGGAAAGATACCTGCAGATGGAACGACAAAGAATTGTGTGCCTTCTTAAGGATACAAGGAATGGAATCAAGATTCTTCCTAGGACTGAGAAAAAGGGTTTTTTTCTTAAATCATTCTCCTCTTAAAGACTCCAGATTTTCCTGTAAGAAATTTAAGAAGTCACACTGCCTATCTCCTTTCAGGACTCAGGCAGAGAGAGATGCAGTATTAAGACATACCTAAATCTAAAAGGTTTAATTATGCATTGTCTTGGTGGAGGATAGAGCTGGAACCTGGACACCTAACATAGCAAGGAGCCAAATTGTTAGCTGGGCAGATCTAGGTGGGTTCCCCAGTCCTGTCCCAGTCCTAGCTCTCCCACGTTTTGGGAGTCTGAGTCAATCCCTGTGTGAATCTGAGAATGAACCCTTTCCTGCTTCACTTCCAAAGCATTAAAATAGAAATTGTGTCTTCCCTTATCTTGGAGGGGCATGGAGGGAGTAAATCAGTTAATTTCAAAAGGTTTTGCCTGCGTAAATATGAACACCTGGGCTAAATAAGTATCTATAAAAGTTACCATCAGGGAGCTTAAAATAAATTATCCAGAGTCTGGAAAATTTTCTTAAATGCTCTTTCCCCTCGCTGCTCCTAACTTGTCAGCTCCTTGCTTAGGGATATTTCTGCCAGCTGAGATGAACCTGTCCTCAACCCTGCACTCTGGTTTGTGCAGGCTCCCAACCCAACGTGGCCAACAGTGGTTAAAGACGAAATATCTCAGAAGCCACAAAGTCTCTTCTCTGGAAGTAACATCCTCCTTTCTCATAACCTCACTCCCAGGGAGGCAGAAGCTACAGACCAAGTCCTGCACCTGCTTGGTTTCACCAGTGAAATTCAGCTTATCACAAGGCTTTGGTATGCCACAGATCCTACCTTTTCCTACCTCAGAAATTTTCCAGCACAGTGCCATGCTCTTTTTAGGCTCTGTGGGACATTGACTGAGGTGCAGTTTGAATGGCCACATTTGTGGTCCACCAATGAGCTCTGCCTGGCTCAGTGCTACGGAGAAGGAGAACACATCCTGTGAATAAACACCTGGGACAGAGACTGTCAGATGGCGACCACAACTTGAAGGAGACCCAGAGCAGGACTATTTAACACCATTATTGTATGTCCCGACTGGCCTGAGATGATCACAAAATATAAACACAATCCCAGGTCCCAATGAAAACATTTATAGCACTACGTTGTAGCATCATAGAATCATTTAGGTTGGAAATGATCTTTAAAATTATCTTTATCAAGTCCAACCATTAATCAAACACCACTAAACCATGGTCCTGTGCAGGGCTGGGAGCTGAATTCAGTAATTCTTGTGGGTCCCCTTCAGTTTAGCGTATTCTGTGATTCTGTGATCTACAAATCGTTTAAATACCTCCAGGGATAGTGACATCACCTCCACCCTGCGCAGCCTGTTCCAATACTTGCCAACCCTTTCAGTGAAGGAATTTTTCCTAATATCCAATCTAAACCTCCTCTGGTGCAACTTGAGGTGTATCCTGAGTTCATTTCTTCTTATCCTGTCACTTATCACTTGACTATGTTCTGGGACACAGGACTTCCATTATTTCATTTTTTAAAATTCCGTCCCTGCCAATTTACCATTCTCAACACCCTGGATGATGGACAGGACACAAGAGCCTCTCCTTTGAGTCATGGAACCCCATAGTGAGCACTGAGAGTGGGGTTACCCTCCACTGTGGGATCTCGTGATGGACACCTATCCTCAGCCCTGGCACTTTGCACCTTCTCCACACTGTGACCAGACATATCAAAGCTTCCCTCTCCTTCTTATGTCACCTGAGGAAACATCAAGCATATAAAAAATTCTGAGATGTCTCATTGTTGTGAAAGTGTGTGGGCATGCACATCTGGGTCATTGAGTCAACCAGGTTTTATCATCCCAAATTTATTCCATTACACCATCGTGTGCCATCAGTAATCACTGCTTGGTTTTATCAGCAATTCTCTTATCAAGACTTTTCTGCTCTGCTTTATCATTACTTGTTACTCTAAATGTTATCAGGAGCTGGGCACCTGCCATTCTGGGCTTTTCTGTCTGTTTTAATATAAATCCAGTCGCTCAGTGGGAGAGAAATCTCCTGAATATCTCCTGGCTTATCTTCAGGATGCGGTGACTGCTTCAGTCAGAGATATTCTCCATTGATGGAACTCATCTTTCTCTACCACAACGTCATTAAAAAAGCCCTCCCCACATTTCATTGGGTTTAAAATGGTTTCTCCTAAACAGTACCCAGCATGGTTTGGATATAGCACAAGGACCATTCCCAACAGTTAACTTAGAGACAGATATTTTAATATAAAGGAACAAAGTGTAACCATGTAGGTGCAGACCATTCCCTATTACTGAACCTCAGTACCTTGCAATCACTCTTAATTTACCTGCACAGAAAGAGTCAGTGTCTCTCCCTTAGAACTAACCTTTCTTTTTTTTTAAATTCCGTATGGTCTAAATGATCCTCTCCAAGGACAAGTGTCATCTCCTCTCCCTTTTTGTAGAGGTAAAATCAAAATGCCTTACAGGCCATATATGGTACTGAAAGGTTTATGATGAGGTAGCAATCCAAGGTCTTTAGAAGACATTTCACCATATTCTCCTTGCAGCATTGAGTAAAACAGTGCTCATGGTAGTTCTGTGTCACTACTCCATGTTGCTTAATCACATTACTCACTGCTTTCATTTGCTCTAATTTTTCACTTGGAAGCTTTTTTTTTTTTTGCTCCGAGTAGAACATTTGCAATCTGCCTTTTTACTGTGCATGCAAAAACTAGCATGTTTTTAACTTCTGAGAACTCATTCAAGGAGACAGCATCATTTTTGTACATGGTGTTCTCTGAGAGTGCTGCGCATCCTGCATGCTTGGTTGGTAGCAGCTTAATGCTGTCACGGTCCTCCAGGGGCTTGTCCCATGTGGTTATAATTAACTTTTAATGCCTGCCTTCAGGGCAAAACACTTAAGGGGTTAACCAGTTTTCTCCAACAGAATGAATAGTTAAATGGTAACATACGTTTATCAATATATTCCACAAAGCGGAGGAAAATACCTAAGTATTTTTTCTGCTCCTTGTCTCATATTTGTCTAATTCAGAGTCACTTGCCAGCTTGAGAGTGGAGATTATCCTTTCAAGTCTCATAATACAAATGTGCTTGCTACATGGTTAACACAGTCTTACCTAGCAGCTGAGTCAGTGTGAGGCTTTGTTGGACCAGATCTCCTTGGTATTTAACCATTGCAAACACAGTCTTTCTTTCTCCCATAAGTACATGTTGCATTCTGCTGAGACCTAGGAGAGTGACTTACTACAAGGACATGCATGACTTTGCAACTAAACCAGACAGACTTTACTTATAATGTTGCTAGAGAGATGGGGAAAGTTACTGTATAAGAATATAATTGCTTCATCGGCTGGCTCTACATTGTTAGAGTGGGATTCAGTTCCTAAACACTGTATTACAGTGTCACCTAAGACACCCTGGAGTACCCTAGGTACTTATTCAGTGCTTAAAATGACACTAAATAGTTATATTTGGGGAGTGCAATCCCACCTTAAATTTAAATGTTCGCAGAGGACAGAGTCAGCTCCTCAAACACAGATGTCTTGTGCCATTTCAGTCACTATTGGCTCTCCTGCCAATGCAGAAGGGTTCAGTACTCCTGTAAATTCTTTAATACCCAAAAAACATCTCCAATCATACCATTGCATTCAGCAAACTAAATTCTTCTTACTGAATGGATCCCATACGATCTGACACATTTCTGTGGGTACTCGACTGAGCTCTGAATGAACTCTGGCCTATGCAGTTTACAGTCAAGCACAAGAAGTGCCTGGCTCTGAAGAAAGAGACTTAGCAGGAGAGTTTCCTGAGTTCTGATTCAGCAGTCAGCATGCGTGCAGTGAGCTCTTGGCACTGCATGGTGTGTACATGCCTTCCAGGGCTGTTGTGAGGCTGGAATAAACCCATGGAAGAATAGCCAGTGCTCTCAAAGCATGCTGAGTGAGCCCACAAAGGGAACCAAGCTAGTCAAGAATCAGAAATGTTGACAAAAAGAAGTACATATTTGCCCTGCTTTGCTCCTGTATGCTCGGCTGAGATATTTTTTTTCATTTATGTACCATCCATAAATCTTGAGAGAGACTTAAGGGTGCATAATATGGCATAAGATTATTTCCCCTTAGATGTAATGGGAGATTAAGTCTGAAACTAAAAGTCTTCAAACTAATTCATTGTGTTCTTAAAGAAGTTCCAGTAGATGCATTTGATTTAATGCCAGACACTACATCTGGAGAAATATTTCAGTAAAGCACTTACATTCTGTGAGAATTTATCTCCACATTCTCTAAGGTATGCTAAAATCAGACGTAGCAATTTGGGGACATTTCTTCCTCAACCAGCCCCTTGTGTGTCACTGGCTGTAGACCACGATGCGTTTCAGGATTTGAATTCATCATCTCTGGTGAGTATAGAAAACACCTGGTACACCACCCTGCTCCTCACCAGGATCTCCAAAAGTGAAAGCCCAACCTTTCAACTGAGAAATCTCACAGCCTCACAGCTCCTCAGTAGCTGAAGGTTGTCACAGACTCATCACAGAAACAGAATGGTTTGGCTTGGAAGGGACCTCAAAGGTCACCCAGTTCCACCCCCTGCCATGGCAATGGGCACCTTCCATTAGACCAGGTTGTTCCAATCCCCATCCAGTCTGGCCTTGAACACTTCCAGGGATGGAGCAACCACAACCTCATAGTAAAGAATTTCTTCTTAATATACAATATAAACCTACTCTTTTTCAATTTAAAGCCATTTCCTCTTGTCCTAATATTGATCTTCACATTCTGCTGAGTATGAAGAGTGTGTGGGAACATTTTGTCTTGTCTGCTATGGGATCCAAAGCCTGAAATAGTGAAACAAAAAGGGTCTCCAGGTTGATAACAGCTCAAACAACACAGATAAAGTCCCTAAGAACTGAAAAAGATCTGTAGATAGAATCAAATTAATTACAAAACTTAGCCATTTTCCATCCTTTACAACAAACTAGAGGATGATGATCATCCCTCTTTTTAGAGAAGGATGGGAAAAAGACACCAAGAAATTATCTGTCTGCCCTTACATTGTTTGGCAAATTAGTAGCACAAGTAAAGTAAGAGCCAAGGTCTCGTGGGTGAGTCTTTCAGCTGACCACAGTTTCAAGTCTGCACAATGTTGTAAAGCAACATTTGCTGGCTCCAGGCTGTTAATTCTTTGCATTGTCAGCCCATTCTATTGAGACACGAGTTAGCAACATTAACTTTTATACTCAGTCATTTCCCTATTGTTGACTTGATCTGATCTCAGTGGAGAGTTGCTGTCAGTATCCCTCAAAGAAAATGGGATAGGTGGAACACCTCTGACTGGTGCTTGAGTAAAAGCCTGAGTCCTCTGTCAAACATTACTGCCTTGGCAGAAGGGAAAAAGAGGAGGGGAAAAGAGGCTGATACACAGCTTGTTAATGATTTCAGAAAATACTTAATACATTTTTCTGTGTATTGTCTGTGATTCCAGAACGTCTTTGATTTTCAACTCACAAATTCTGATTTCTTGTCCAATTCTTCTGCATGTCAGAGAGCACAGCTATGAAGTAAGGCCTCATAAACCATATTGCAATGCTGTCTTCAGTGTTTTTAAGGCTCATATATATATTTATGAGCAGAGTCAACCTTAAATAGCACATTTCATTGACATTAGGGGACATCTGGGGTAGCTCTCTGGCAATCACTGCAATGACACGTGATATTCACAGTTACACAGTACAGCTCTTAGTAATCTCCAATTAAATCATCCACTTTTAAAGAACATCTCAACATTATCAAATCAAAAGAGTAAAATCCATCTCTTCCACGTTCCTCTCCCCTCAGCACTAAAAGAAACTAAACCAAACTATATCAGCCCTGACTGTATATTCTCCCAAATCAGTCTCCTTTTGCAAAAGCATTGGAATATGTGGTCACGTTAGGAATGAGATTCCAGTCCCCATCCAGAAATATCCTAATTATCTTTTTTTTGACTAAGTTATTTTCTTTTGGCAGTCTGGAGCTACTAAAAAATTTTCATGCCATCATGTAACTCTTCAAACTCTTCCATAAATGTTTTATGAAAATCATTATAAAATACTGGAATTTTTCCTCTATTACTGATAATAAGTTACATTAATTCGAACCCTTTTTTGAAAGTAGTCTTGGCTGATGCTATGTATGTATAACTGAAATTGAATTGAAACCTTTTTTCCTAAAGGATCTGCTTGAAGATAGTGACACCATGATAATTTTTGCCTTTTCTTTTTATATACCTTTTATGTATTCTCAGTATTCTTAGCATACATAGTTGAAATTCTTTAGTTAATCTCTAGTATCTTAAGTCCCGGTACTCTGCTAAGGCAGAAAACCAAACATCCTAAAGATCTCACAGTTGAGAATGGGAAAGCCTTACACTATCTTGAAAAATCATGGCACTCTCTAAAACACATTTTATAAACTAGACTCAAGCTCCATTTTGCAGAAAATACTTTAGAATAGAGAGACATCAAGTCATTCATTTAAGCCTCTCATTGGGGAATCTTTGTCAGATATGCTAATTTGCAAAGTCTATAAAATTATATATGCAATATATGGTGTGTGTGCATTTCGATGTATTCCGCCTTGACGAATAGTTGCACATAAGGATCCTTATTAAATACTGAGGTAAAGACCCTTTTATATCTTAGACATGTCTGGCTCATGATTTTGGGACCAGGAAAAAGATATCACTGGAAAAAAAGTAATGGGACTTTTTTTCTTCCTTAGAGTTTGTCCAAGTTGCCACACAACTCAAATCTTCAGTTTTACATCCAGTCAGTCAACACTGTGCCAAGCATTTCACAAGTAGGGTTTAAAGGAGAAACAGCCTCAGAACCGGATTTTGTTGAGAAACTCTGATTTATCTTGGGATAGGGAGTAGTGTAGATAAGTTTTGCAGTTTGGATATGACCAGACCTCACCTTGAGGCTGCAAATCAAGAGAATGGACTTGGTACTGATGTAAATGAGTTGTATATTCACAGGTGGGTTAAATCAGTCAAATATGGCAAACTACCTGGAATCATGGAATGAGTTGAGTTGGAAAGGGACCTTAAAGTTCATCTTGTTCCAACCTCCTGCCATGGGCAGGGACACCTTCCACTATCCCAGGTTGCTCCAAGCCCTGTTCAACCTGGCCTTGGACACTTCCAGGGGTGGGGCAGCCACAGCTTCTCTGGGCACCCTGTGAAAAAAAGAAAAGTTTCCACAGGATTGTGGAAAGCCATTGCAAGACCAGTGTGATTAATGACCCCTTCATGATCTTGATCATTTCCAACCTTTATGATTCTCTCTCTCTTTCATACAGAAAGAAACCACAGACAGCTGGTTAGATTAGACTGCTACCTTCAGGTGGTTACACTCAGGTGAGATTAATTTTTCCTCTCTGGTATCCACATAGGACACAGCCACTTCTGAATATTTCACAGTCAAGTGAGGTATATTTATAAGTCAGATTATTGAGTTGGAATATCCAGTGCTTCATAACAAATTTGCATAAAGAGCTGACAAAAGTTTGACTAGCTCCTCACTACAACACAAAAAGGAGAACAATTATATCTTCTGCTAATAAAATATGCTCACTTTTTGCTGTCTGAGTTTACTTATATTATGGCTCACCTGAATGTAGGCTCAAATGAGGTAAAGAAAACCTTTTCTTTGGAACATTTCCATGGACTTTGAGTAGGGCCATAAAAGAAATGTATTTGAATTTGTTCTGTAATTTTAGCCCTATCTTCAGCTTCCCTAAATTATCATATTTCTTCACAAATCATACTTGAAGATTTCTCTCTTCTTCTCTTGTGTTTCCTACTTGAAGTTTTATCTCTTTATATTTTTTTTTTTCATTTTTGGGAACTTGGGAACTTTTCCCTTTTTAAATTTAATATTATTTTTTTGTTTTCAGTTCAATCTTTTCAGTGCGAACATCTGAGCTTAGTAAAATATACACATGAGAAGCAGACACATCAGTGAATGCTATCATTTTAAACTATAATGGTATAAAGAAAAACTCTATTTTTAGTTTCAAAATTGTTTATCTTCTTTTGCCCCCTTTGGAAACATGGTCTTGACTAATAGTTATTGTGCACATTCTACAACTTTTTTCTATCTTTTCTCTGGAGAGTACCAGAGGGAAAAAAAAGCGGAGTTTAAAAGATGTTTCAACTTTTAGTAATTAAGCTCTGGTGAGCGTTACAAGAATATTTAATGCTCTGCTGCTCTATCTGAAGAGGATCTGGAGACTTACAAGGAATTACAAGAACATGATTTACAAAACATAAAGCTCATGTTGTCAGAGCATCCTCTGAAATGCTTTCAGATGAGAAGGTTTTTTTTTTCTAGTGTTTCATTAGAAACATTGAGTGGGGAGAGTCTCAGAGCATTAAGGCATTTTTGTTTAGTTTTGTTTTGTTTTTCACTCCCATACTTAGGAGTAACTTGTTGGCTTTTTTCCACCTCATGCTCACTCTCGCAGATGAGCATTAGAGAGAGTTTGGAAATGGAAGGCCTTTCTGTCTGCAGCTAGCAGGGTCAATTCAGTGTGGCAGCTGCAAGCGGGTGACATAGACTTATATTGACACAACCCACTTTTTGCTGCAGAATCACAAAGCGAAAGCACCCGGGGCTCTTCTGCCTTTTTCAATAAGATACGAATTTTTGTCTTCCTTGTATTAAGCAGAGATCTGTCATCTTGACTTGTACACTAAATGGTCCATTCTGACTGCCTTGTTTGTGTCCAATCCCAGCCAGGATCTAGAAACATGTGTTAACATTCGGCATGTTTGGGGGCGAGCGGGAAGGGCCTGAGGCTAGACTCCCTGATGTCTGCTGGAGGGTAGTCAATAATCATTAGCCCTTCAAGTGGTAGATGCCCAGCATAAACTGTATTAATTTATTTTAAAAATCTTTACTTTAAGCCACAGGGAAAGGCATTTTAGAGAACGCAGCTCCCCTGAAGTAACGAAGCGGTGATAAAGACGTAGTGCCATGGAAGAGAAATTCTGGCTTATTGGGGGGGAGGAGGGCGGGCACGGTTTTTTAGCACTGTGTCATCAGCCAGAGCAATGGAAAACTATTAAAAGTAATTAGCCCGTGCCTGTCTGTCACTTAAGTTTATCCCTGTGGTGATAAAGAAGTGTGATTTGCCCCAAGTCTTTCCTGATTGCCAACATCTCAGCGTTAGCCACAGAGCTAAACCTGCAGCGCTGGGGGAAGTTCTAATGTTCATTGTAGACAACGCAAGGTAAATGAAGCTGGGCTTTTTAATTTTATTTTTGATGGAGATCAAAGAAACCAAGTTTTTTGTACTAATTAAATATTCAGAGAAACTGTGAAGCATCTCATCTAACTGTGACTGTTTATGTGTGGATAGGTGTCAGTGGCAGGCCAAACATTGCTGTCATTTATATTTCCACCCATCTTGGCGTGTGTTGGGTGGAATGGTGTTGATGGAGAGACTTATTTAGCATAGTTATTTCTATTTCTATGTTTTTGTACTGCACAGATATATCAGATGTATTAAAGTGATAGGAAAAAATTCCAGTAGAAGGCAGTGAATCTGTAAAACAGCATTCAGTGCACCCAACATTTGAAGTTCAAAAGTGGGCAGTTAGTCTTGCCCCTTGCAGATGACATAAAGAACCAGGGATATCCAAAGTTCAATTCAATGCATCCTAAAATAAATGGAATTAGTTGCTCCCTTCAGGTATCTATTCATGTCCTTTGGCTATAGACGGATCTGTGAGGTTAGTTATCCCATTTTCATATAGCTGAAATCATGTGAGAAGAGACCCAGTGGAAAAATGGAAGGATTCCTGTACTGGGAAGAAATTTTCAGGTCCAAATTAATCTAGTTTATCATAAGGCAAATCAGTTCATAAGCTGTATCATTTCCAAGAAAAAGAGCTCCAGCAATAGGAACTCTGGATTTATTTTTTTTTGTTATATTTTAATATTATTAGCATTTATTATTGTCACGTTGTTAGCATTTAACAAGTGAAATACCTAAAAAAAACCCTAAAGGGTATTCTTCTAAGACGCTGCCAAGGCCAACAGCCCAGCTGAAGCCTCAACACCAACAGAGGCAGCACAGGCAATGAACAGCAGAAAATGCAAAGTGTAACAGGAAGGGCTTCTACAGGTTTGTCAGCCAGAACAGGAAGGTCAAAGACAATTTATCCCCTGAAAAGCAAGGCTGGCAAACTGATAACATGGACGAGGAAAAGGCTGAGGCACTCAAAAGCTGCTTTGCCTGAGTCTTCACTAACTCTTCCTTCCCACACCTTTTGAGTGGACAAGGAGCAGGATGGGGACTGTGGGATCAACATCCCTCTCGGTGTGAGAGAAGACCAGGTTCACCTAAAGAACCAGAACACACACAGGTCTGTGAGATTTGATGAGATGCACCCCAGAGGCTTAAGGAAATTCAGTGGTGTAGTTTTCAAGCCACTCTCCATCATATCTGAAAAGTCATGGCAGTCGGGTGAAGGGAAACCGTAAGGAAAAGGGAAATACTGCACTAATTTTTGAAAAACATGAAAAGAAGAATCCTGGGAACAGTCAACCTATCACCTTCACCTCCTTGCCCAGGAATATTTGGAATGGATCCCCCTAGAAGCTATGTTAGGGGATTTAGAGGACTGGGAGGCTATTTGAGGGAGTCAGCAGGGCTTCACGCAGGGCAAGGCCTGCCTGACCAACCTCGTGGCCTTGTATGGAGTGACTGCACCAGTGGTGGAGGGCTGTGAGCAGCACCCTCCTGCAGTTCTCTAAGGCCTTTGACACGGTCGTGGCCCATCATGACATCCTTCTCCCTACATTGGATTTGATAGATTGACTCTTCAGTGCACAAGGAATTGGCTGGATCCTGGCATCCGGAGGTTGTGGGTGAGGGGCTCAATGTCCAGATGGAGATCACTCACAAGTGATTTTTTTTCTCACGGATCAGTTCCAGGACCAGTACTGCCAGGGAGTTGGTCCTCCATCCCTGGCATCCAATGTCAAGTGGGATGGTGTTATAAGAAATTTGATCTAGTTGAAGATGTCCTGCTCACTGCAGGGTGTTGGACTAGATGATGTTTAAAGGCCCCTTCCTGGACAAACTATTCTAAGATTCTAGGATTATATTTTATATTTTTATATTATATTTTATAACATTATTTAAAGGTTTAAACTTGGATTTGTCAGATCCAGTAATCTTTTCAGATTTCTTAGAACTGTTTTCATGGCATCTGGGTTGTGAATTCATCATTTTTAAGGCTCTGTTGTAGTAATATATTTAGTTCAACAAGCCTTACCTATAAGTGCGTCTCAGTGAAGCCACTGGGATTATGCACATGCCCAGGTTCTTTGCTGAACTGAGGCATTAATCTTTAATATTATTGCTTTGGCTGTCCAGCTGGATGAACTGTCTGCAATTAGTTACCCTAAAGTAACTGCATATGCACTGACAGATTCAATATCCTCTCTAATAAATTGGGAAGATAAGTCCTAGGTGAAGAGCTACCAAGAAGCTGCTGGCAAAACAACCTAAGAAAGGAAGGTAGGCTTATCTGACAGTAAGCTTCATGATATCCTCACGTTAATTCCATAGTTTTTCTGAACAAATCTCATGTTTAACAAGACTGGGTGTGCAGTGTAGCAGGTTTTTCCTGCACAGCAGATGGGCACTGACACGTGTAGACCTGTGTGTGTCAAGAGCTGACATGTCTTGTTTAGCTTGTTGTTGTACTGGAAGGACCAACTTTTAATTTGTCCCAAAATTTTCCATCCCATACTTTAATGCACAAGCCGCTCAGACAAGTTACTGTTAAATGACTCATATTAATTCTCAAAAAATATTAAAGCCTTTGCCACGACCTAATTAAAAATGCCTTCCTTCGTCTGTCCTGCATTAGAGTCTATCGTGACAGTGCCTTGGGTAAATCTGTTGGAAGAAATGCTTGTTTTCCTTTAGGATTTTCCACCTAAATAGCCAGTGTTTCAAACTGCAAGGCAAGACATGGGATGATCAAGACTATGCCTCTTTTGGAATGGGAAAGAGGATTTATTGGGAGAAAAATAAAACCATTTCTCAAGGTAACTCAGTAGATAAAGGCAGTAGGCAAGGGTGATGTCTTACAGGACACTGCCCTGGTGCTTTAAACCTCATTAACAAATATCTCTCATCTCAGTCCTCAGAACTGCAAGCAGAGACACATGATGGGAGTGTGGATCTGCTATTTTGCCTTTCAGGTACTGAAATTTCTATTCAGTGTCTATTCCACACTCATCATTAAGGGTATCTCCATAGCCAAATGGAGAAGTTACATATTTTTAGAAGGTGACACCACACGTCCTATAAAGGGCTTTCATACAAATAAGAACCAGAAAATATAATATAGTCCTTTCAGAAAACCACTTTATACCTATACATTTTTTCTCATGGTCTTTTGATTTCCAGTGTTTTTTCATATTTAGATGTTCCACTTTTTTTTTGAGAAATATGTTAATATTATTTGCTTTTTAAAAACTTCCAACAGTTTAATTCCTTTCATTAAATAAACCTTATTTTTTGTTATTTTGACCTAGTGTTTCTCTCTACTGTTTGCAGAAAAAAAAAAATCCATTCTTTCACAGATTTATGACTGCAGCTCATCATGATTCTGCAGCATTCTCTCTCTCCTATCTTTTTCATTGATCCACTGTCTTACTAAATATTTACTGTTGCATTTCAAATTCATCCAGTTGTCTGTTCATTTTTTTGTCTTATTCTGGATACATCCATTTCCCTCTCTTCTCACAAAGACCAGTTCTTAGACAATGTGACATGTAACATTGACTTTCTCTAGGTTTTTTCCTTTTTTTGGGGTTTGTTTCATACAGGGCTGTTGGAATGCTTTCAGGAAAATCCAAATACACAGAAGATTATTCCATCATGGGATTCTTTTCCCTTTCTCCTTGTCCTTGTCTAGAACCAACTGTGCATTTTACCTACATCTGACTCCCACCTCACTTGGCAGGAAAGGTAACTCCTTACAGTGACACTTCCAGAGCAGAAATATCTTCTCACACATCTACTTTAAGACAGGATGAATTGCCTCTTGAAAATTCTTTTTCCAAGGACTATAGACAGAAACTAGGGAACTCTAGGATTTATCTGGTTTTTAGGTGAGGTGAATCTCATCTAAGTTTACTTCTTTGATCTGCTCTGCTGACAGTGGGCCATAAGAATGATTGGAAAAGAAAATAGGAATGTCCTTGGGAGCTGCACCTTTGGAGCATTATAAAAGTAGACTTCAACTATAAGGAACTTTGTATTTCTTTTCAGGCATGATTTATATTTTTTATATGTCACTTGCTATTTATTCTCAATTAGTTGGGTTCTTTCTGCCTGATGCATAGAAGGAGACTTTGTTTACTGATTGAGAATTTAAAAATTATCATTCTGAATTATTATTTTACTTGGGGAAATTATTTGAATAGGAAAAAAGCATATATTTTATTTTTTTCTATTTCTATTGAGTAGTCCTTCCTTCAAGGTGCTTAGGACTTGTATTTTGTGCATTTCCAGGGCAAAAGCACAGCCCAGCAAATGCTAATTTCCTCGGCAGAGTGCAGCTCAGAGGTCTCAGCCAGAAAGAAGCAAATCATCAGATGTTGCCAGGTTTGAACAAACTGATTTGTTACATCCGTTCACTTTCCTGCCCAGAGAATCCCTGCCTGCCTTTCTATCTATCTATCTCCTTCTCTGAACCCCTGGAGCAGGAAGATTCTGCCTTAAAGCTACTGGGATTAATTATAACCAACTAATACAAGCTCTCTATTTACCCACATGGCTTCACAGAGGTTTAGAGAACACCTGAAAGGATCCCCAAATGTGAGCACATTCATTATTTAGGCAGTCTTCCTCAGATTATAATTTTAGTTCTTCTACTCACTGTAAAAATGTCAGCAAAAGTAAGGGGTTGGGGGGTAAGAAGACAGGAGAAACATCCCAGAAGAAAAGTCCCACTGGCTTTAGGTCAGACAGAAAAAAATCCAATAGTGCTTATTTTAAAATTTTTGGACAAAATTACTTATTTTTCTCAGTTTCGTGGTGGGTTTTTTAAAATAAAATATCCTGAACTCCCGAACCTGTTAATTCAGTGCATTGATTTTGAGTTTTTTCAGAGCAATGGTTTAGGAGAAAAAGGGAGCTTTTCTTAACGGAAAGTCTTGTTTTTACCTATGGAAAACAAGAAAAAGACGCTTGTACTACCTTGTTCTTCTCCTTTCCTAATCAACTAATTTTCCATTTGATGTTTCCTGGCTCTCTACCAGTTTCTATTTCTCAACCATCCCTCTCGCAAGGTTGTTGTTATCTGCCTGCCACTGATGGCATCCAACAGGATCTGGGCTGTTAAGAGATGTGGGATGGGATTCATTTCACCAAGAGTCATCTGGTGCCTGCCATCCCTTCAAAGATAAAAGAGAGAAACACGCATTTCCAATGAGTAATTGATCAATCCCCAAGTCCAAAACAGATCAAATGTATTGTTCAGAAAGTCAACTTCTCTGCTGGTGATCAAGAGAGTTGAGAACAGCTAACTCACACCTATAGGTCCATTTAGATGGCTAAACTTAGGTGCTGGCTTGATCCCAGCTTCTCCCGGGGCTAAGAATGACATGAGAGAGTGTGGGACCTTGTAGAATCAGAGTAGACTCATTAAGGTTGGAAAGCCCTCTAAGACCATCAAGCCAAACTGTTAACCCAGCACTGCCAAGTTCAGCACTAAACCATGCCCCCAAGTGCCACAGCCCCATGTTTTTTGAAACTCCTTCATAACAAATACTACTGTATTTAAGCATGCACGTGACTGTGCCTTGAAAACAGGCATTATTTTATCTCATGCCTGGGTTGCCTCTAATTTATTCAAAAAGAACCAGAAAACAGCATGCTTCTTACTTTTATTTTGATCACTGTTGATCAGACGATCTAATTACTTGTTAAGACAGACAAACCAGCATCAGGGGCCATAATTCACCCCCTTTTATATCCTGAGTTCCTCTCCTAGAGCAAGAGTTGAGTGTGAATTCAACCAGTGTCATTTTCCACTCAAGCTATGGTTGCACCTACAATACCACATGCTGTTTATACTCACATACCCTCAGCTTTTCCATCCTCCTTCCTGAATCCCTTGCCCCTGTACTTAAACAACTTAATAAGCTTGTGTTTCCAGCTGATTCTGCACTGCAATAAAGGCTATACAGTCCTTCTAGCTGCTTTCTACTGTAATGCATTCTTCCTCTTTATCTGTGCTATCTATTCATTAAATATGTATCTTTCTACTGGAGTTTTTAATCACCACAGGGATCTATTCCATTTCCATGTGAATGATTTGTTCTTTTTTTTTTGTGCAAAGAGAAAAACACACTTTTAATGTAGAGAGTACACTACATGTTGTACGACTGATTACATCTTACCCCTGCTTCATCTTCTTTGTACATAAATGTACTCACGTCACACATTTCAGTTGCTGAAAGGACAAAAAGTTCAAAATGGATGGGAGAAGACGTTCTTAACAGATGCTTTTCTGGTATCTCAACCCTTGCTTCCCTCTCTGCCATGAATTAAAATATTAATCATAGCAAGCTCTTTAAGTCTGAGTGTCTGCATTTAAAAAGGAGTGAATTTAGCATACAAGAAAATAAGGCCCTGGCTGTTGGAACACAAGTCAGGCATGTGTTATCTGGAGCTTGGGATGGAGGAGAGCATCCAAATGGCCCTGCTGGGTTACAAGTGCTCTGAGTGCTCCTACCCACACCCTTTTGGGCCAGTTTGTCCTGTGCTTAATAGCACCAAGTAGTCAAATGGTTAAACAGCAAGCTGGACTTCTTTGGGCTGCTTAGGTAAAGAATGGGGCAAGTCTCGCTTGAGCCAACAAAAAGATGCAATCTTGTCTCTCCAGAACGAGAGGAAATGGCCTCATGTTGTGCCAGGGGAGGTTTAGATTAGATAGCAGGAAAAATTCCTTCACTGAAAGGATGGTCAGATACTGGAATAAGCACGAGGGCACCAGGGAACCAGGGAATAGGTACCAGTGAAGTGGCAGAGTCACTATCCCTGGAATTGTTTAAAAGGGTGTGGATGTGGAGCTTGGGGATGTGGTTTAGTGGTGAACACAGTGGTGTTGAGTTAATGGTTGGACTCAATCTTGGAGCTCTGTTGCGATGCAAATGATCCTTTGATATTTTATTACTGCTGTAGGCTCCCTTGGTAGAAACTGGTTGTATATTAGGAAAAATTTGTTTACTGAGAGAGAGATTAAACATTGGAACAGCCTCCCCAGGGAAGTGGTGGAGTCACTGTCCCTGGAAATGCTCAAAAAACAACTTTACAGGCCACTTCCTGATACAGTTGAGTGGGCACAGTGGCATTCAGTCAAAGATTGGGCTTCATGATCTTGGAAGTCCTTTGCAATCTTAATGATTCTATGATTCTAAATTGGAATGGAATATGTCTCTCCAAAGGGTATTAGCCTTTGTCCTAAAGTGGAGTGAGTGATCCTTGGGCGATGCTTTTACCTCCCCATTGACAAAAACCTGAATCGGACATTAGGTTAATTTAATTTCTTTATAGCTGTGACTAAATGGGATGAATCTGACCTTTCTGTTTTCCTTTACCCCAAGGCTCAGTGACCTTCTCTAAGGGCAATAAGGCCTCGCAGCAACCAACGGGTCAGTGTTTATTCTGGAGTAAATCCTTGTTAGCTCAAAGCTCCAGTCACCTCCGAGTCCTTGGTTATCTCTTCTCATGACAGAAAATCAAAAAGCACTGTCCTTTTTAGGAACAACAAACATGTCACAGCGGAGTCTATGAAAAATAAAACCTCTGCCTCCTCAGAGACATGGAGAAATTTAAAATGTTTCTTGATGTGGTTGGATTGTGGGTCATGGCTTTCCTATGGGCCTGATTCAACAGTTAATTATGCTCTGTGGCTCTAAGGTTTTCCTAAATAAATAACTTATTGGTGGAAGAGGTTGTATAGAGATAAATGAGATGGGATCTTTATGGCATTTAGTCACTGGATAAAATAAATACTACAGAAAAGAGGTGTGAGGAAGGGAAACTTTTTCCTTTAAGTATTTTAAGGACTTTTGTATCTTTGCCTAAATGAAAAGACAAAGAGCAATGTCCTGATACTCCTTCAGTTCCCACTATTATTTTCGTCGGCATTGGATGCTTGATGTGACATCAATTTTATGGAATTTTAGCTTTCTGGAAGCCAGATTTTTGACCTAATCTTAGCAACTGGTTTCTGTTTGGGCAGAGAAATTTCCAAAGAGTTAACCATCCCACCTCAAGCTTCCTCTTACTTCTGCAGTTTACAGAAACTCTCTTGAAAACTGGGAATGTTTAGACTTTGAAACAAATTCTGCCCCTAAGCTGTATGCAGCTTTCTAAGAGTAGGATGATTTGAAAACCTGGACAAACTCAAGGAATGTAATTAATTTACTTTGTAAAAGCAACTTATTTTCTTTTCCTTGGAAAAAGAAGTTTAAAAATTAATTTATATTTCACAATACATTTCATCCCTCAAGTTAACTGAAGATAGGTCTGTCTCAGTAGCCTGTTTTAGACACTCCATGATGTTGTTTATGACATTAATTTTTTCCTCATTCTTTTGCCTGATAAACTGTAGACCACAAAAATCTCATCCATGTCACCAACACTCTCAAAATTTCACTAGTATGGTGAACACCACAAAGTCTGTGTTTGTTCATTTAACCAATTTCCAGTACCCCAAATTAAAAAGGCCACTCACGCTGGGACGCTCAAGTTAACTTGTTTTTATTTCGAGATATTAATAAAAAAAAATCACTTATAACTTTTATTCTGTAAGAAAAGTTATAATCTGGCCTTAATTAGTAATTAAGATAATGTATTACAGTTACCCGTGGTGCTTTAGCACTGACAGATTAGTTGCTGGTTAAAAAGAGCAGGGAGGATGAAGTTACCCAAAGTTACATCTGAAAGAAAAAGTAGATTCGAATTTACTGATTGCTTGATTTTGGTTTTATTTAACATTTGTTTCAGGGCTTGATGTAACCTTTTTCTCTCTGGCATTATTTAACCTTTCACTTTTATGAACAATTAAAGGCGAATGAATATAAGCCCTTCCAAAAATAGAAGAATCTACTGAAGCCAAAGGGAACATCATCATTTTGCAAAGGAGAAAAAAAAAATATTTACCTTTAGGCTACTTAAACACTCAATTTACCAAATTACCCCTGTTTAGTGTAATGGAATAAATGGCATGCATAGAGGATTGCGGTTGGCAGGGTATCATTAGAGCTCAAAAGGTAATGGGCCCTGAATAATGCCCTGAGGAGCCCTGGATGCTGCAAGCTGAAGCTGAGTGACCATCTATCAGAAGTTAGAGGGGAGAACAAACAGACAGGAAAAGAAATCCAAGAGCTGGTCTTAAAATTCTGTTAGTTTGCAGTGGAGATTTTATCCACACCTCTCAGATTAGCATGAAAAGCATATTTAAATGCAATCCTTTTCTTCAGCTGTAAACATTTAGAGGTGAGCTAGTAGTCCTAGGCTGTCTTTGTGGTCAATGGGAAGAAATAAGCATTTCCACAGTGCAACTGAGCCCATGTGGACACCTAAAATAGGTCAGATGAACACCCACTAACACCAGCAAGTTCCTATTTTGTCATCGAGCTGCAAATTAAGTGAATAAATCCCAGTCAGAACGATTATGGAGTGAGAGGGACTGAAAAAGAGATTTTAGACCATGTAATCTAGGAAATCAGTACTGTGTGGACTTAGAGATTGAGAGTATGAATAATTCCTGAATTATCTGTGTGGGAAGGATGATGGGACTGCCGAAAGAAAACTCTTCACCTTCGCCTGCAGGACCTTCCTGCCACCACTCATCTTCTACTGCATAGAATTAATTACAGGATCACAGAACAATAGAATGTCCTCAGTTGGAAGGGACTCATCAGGATCATCGAGTCCAACTCCTGGCCCTGCACAGGATATCCCAACAATCCCACCCTGTGCCTGAGAGCATTGTCCAAACACCCTGGCAGGCTTGGTACTGTGAGCACTTCCATGGAGAGCCTGTTCAGTGCCCAACCACCCTTTGGGTGAAGAACCTTTTCCTAATGTCCAACCCAAACCTCCCCTGATACAGCTTCATGCCAGAGTTACATGAAGTATTCCAGTCCTGTTGTCACTGAGCTCAGAACTCACAGGATGGACATCTCTCTCTATAGAGCGTGTGAAAGACGTGGTCAGTCCCATCCACCCACACAGCTGAAAATCTCCACTGAAAACCCAGTTCCTCAATTGTTGCAGAATTTATCTCTCCTCCCCACAAATATAATCATCTGCTTCCAAAATCTAAACAAAAACAACCTGCAAAGATCATTTTCCCATCTTTGCAGTGGACTATGTCATGTTAATTTTCATGTCCTTTAATGACTCTTCCTTTTCTTTTACACATTGTGAGTCTGTTTTTACTTTGGGGTTTGTTTGTTTATTTTTGTTCTTTCATTTGGAAAGAGAGGTTTAATCACTGCTTTAATTTTGGCAGTAATTGTAATTGGTTTGGCCTTAGCAACGGACCAATAATGAGGAGGAGAAATAGAGGTTCCATTTCAGGGAAGTTTTCATTGTATTTTAAGCAAAAATGTATAAAATTACTATTCATCTGCTGCAAAATTTAATTTTAGGTACTTGTATAAAAGAAAAAAGTCATAAACAAGTTTGATTCACAGCATTGCCATGGAAGTAAACCATCCTTTTCTACTGAACAAGCAAGAAGGTAGGACATTCTCTTTGGATGTGAAAAATCAATTCAGTTCCTCTCTTTCACACAGAGGGGATTAATCCTTTATTTTTCACTTGGTAAGGGAGTGTCTTCATGATCAGTGTGGAACATACCCCGAGGTGGAATGCTTTCAGTCGTTCCTGGTGCCATTTCTCTTTGCATAAATAATGAAACATGCGCTGAGCATAGACTGAAATGCAGCTGTCCCACCTCTCAAGTGATCCTCCAAACCCCAGGGCACGGAGTCCTCGATATTTAAACATTTTTAAACAGAATGCAGTCACTTTAGAGGGCTTACAAACGTAAGTAGAGTAACTTTCTACGTGGGCAGAGATTGATAGGACAAGAGGAAATTATTTAAAAGTAAAAGAGGACAGATTTAGATTCAATGTTAAGAGCAAATTCTTACCTAGAGGGTGGGGAGGTCCTGGCAGAGCTTGTCCAGAGAAGCTGTGGCTGTCCCAATCCTGGAAGTGTCCAAGGCCTGGTGGGACAGGGCAGGGAGAAACCCGGGATAGTGGAAGGTGTCCCTGCCCATGTCAGGGAGTTGGAACTGTATGTGCTTTAAGGTTCCTTCCATCTGAAACAACTCTGTTGTTCTTTGAGTCAATAAGAGAGTGTAAGGAGTGGTTGCCCCAGAATATTATAGGATATTGGGATGAGTAGAGGCTCATATACACACAGGCATTGTTACCAAGTGAATTGAGAACTGAAAAGAGTGCAAAGCCCTGTTCTCAATCAGGTATTCTTTTTAGCCACAATTCTCCTTGAAAGTTTTGCAGTAGACAAAATTATTCCAATTTTAAAAAGTATTTGAGTACTTAAGAACCTAAGTTGAAGTATTTGAGTATTAAGCCAAAATAATCATATTCCAGATATATATCTTATCCCAGATATCACCATTCTCTTCTTAATATTTGTATTTTCTCTGTACTAGAAGATTGAAAAATCTACTTCTGCTGTGAACCCCTTTTACTGCTTTTCTGCACTCCCAGAATTAAACTTTAGACTTTAAACTCATCTCTAGATTTAGGGTGAAGGAGGAATTTTCTTTTGTTAACCTCTGTGCTCTGGAAAATTGTCCTCATTTTGGACTATGGTCTAAAAATATTCCTCATCAGAGAGTTATGGGACAAAACCTTGGGTATGGTACAAAGCCTTGGACTTGTGTTTTTTCCAGGATCATATTACAGTTCTGAGTGTTTTATTTCCCCTCTTAGTTTTGCTATCAGCACCCTCTGTGAGCTGTGATGTTTCTTCCTAATGGGAGGAGGTTCTGTGAAGGTTGGGGCCATGGATTTGTGGGGATTTTTTCCAAGTCTGTGTTCTTACAGTTGCTCAAGGGACACAGATCACAGGTGGCAGAGTTAAAGATGACCCTGCTAAACCCCTCAGCAAGGGGCAGTGCCAAACATGGAGCAATCACCATGACAAATGACAGAAAGCTTGGCTCCATCACTGTGTCCATCCTCAGCTGATGGAAAGGAAGATGGAGGGAGTCAGGCCAAGGCCAGAAATGGGGCAGTGTCAGAGATCATTAATGTCACAGCGACTCCGAGGAGCCATGTGTTATTTAGACAAGCCCTGGGGCGATCCTAATTGACAGCGTGGAGCTCAAAGCCACCTTTACTCCCTGTCCAGTGGTGTTCAGCATCATTATAAAACTTATCTCTCTTGATCTACCCTGTGAGGAAGGGACTGGCTACCCCATTTTAAAAAACAGGTATAGAAATAGCAAACCACTTGACTTATGACATCCAGGACATTTATATCCAACAGAACCCACATCACCTATTCCTCAGGCTGTCATATTTATGCCCAAGACCATATTATCCATGTGTCAGACATGTTTTAGAAATATTAAGCAAATTAATATTATGCGGGATAGCAACAGATTAACAGAATGATTAAAAAAAATAAAAAAGCAATACTGGAGACATCACATTCACATTGAGCCTACTTTAAAAAAAGCTTTGATGATCATCTCTGAACATGAAAAGAATTCAGCTTGCATCCTAAACATAGACATGTAAAATCTCCCCTCCTTCTCTCTTTCTTCCTTAGCATTAATAGGTTCTGTTTCTCAAACAAAAATTACAGATTTCATATTCCAACTAAGTTATCTTCTTGCTGGAGATGTCCCAGATTTCAAATGGAGAGAGGAACAAAAATGAAAACGTAGTCATGAAGGGCAAAAAGACTCTTAATACCTTGCAAAACATCACACCTAGCTGATGCACCATTACTTCCCCTTTAAATGGGATCTAAACTCTGCCAAAGACAAAATTTTAAATTATAAAAATCATTGTTGCACGTTGTATTTCATAGTCTGTTTCAAACACACAGTGCTTCCCTCAGAGAGGTTTTTATTTAAAAGGAAAAGGCAAATTTCATCTAGCCAGTATCAGTATCTCACAATATGCTTATTGAATGCTGTTCCAGACAAAAAGAACAGCTAAGTAGGAGGAAATCTGCATTTGTGTATATTAAAAGTGATACAAAGCAAGATCTTAACCTAAAAATATTCGATTCTGTAGTCAGTAACTCATGAAAAATCAAAACAAAGCCACTTCTACAATTTAAGATGATGCAAAGCATTAGTTTAAGTGTTTTGATAGATTTTAAAAGCTGAGTGGCAAAGACTATCAATGTGAAAAAACAAAGCACGTGAAGAAAATGACTAATTTAGATCTGAAAATTCATTTTGGGTTTTCTTAAGGTTAAAAATGAAAAGTTATTTTAAATACAGGTCAAATATATCTGGCAATCTCTAAAGGAGGTCACAGTGATAGTACATCCGATGAAGTAGACACAGACAACAAAGTGTCTGATGGAAAACAGAAAAAATTATAAAAGTCCCTTTTGATGCTAAAGCATCATGAAGAGGCACAAAGGGTGGCCCTTTGTAAATTACCACACTTCACACTCAGTTTCTGATAAGGGGAAATTTAAAAGTAAAAATCTAAACTTGAAAGTAAAGAAATAAAATAAATATTGAGCCTTTTGTAAAGCAAATGTGCTGTACAAATAACAGCATTCAGACTATTCTTGTGCTGTGAAAAGGAATGAATACAATGAAGGAGAACTGAAGAAAAAAGAACAGATGCAAATATTCTTACAGGTCACAGGTGGAAACACACCACGTGTACCTAACTGTGATGGAAAGGTAGGTTAAGTGGGTCCATATGAGTTTCCATCCTCTTATCTACCTATAAGTTTCTTTCACTAGTCCTATTATTACAAACACAAAAGAAAATATGTGTCCAGTCTCTGAAGAATTTAGAGTCATTGAGTTCTTTCCACACCAGACAAATTCAGAGTGCTGATTAAAATATTAAGATTTTTTTTTTCTAAATTTCAAAGCAAGTATCTACCTCACAGGGAAAAAATATAATAATTTATTCCTTTTACACATGTTGGAATGGAACATTTTAACATTTCAGAACTGTCATTCAAAACTTAAGAAGAGGAATTTCATCAAAATCCACTCTTTATTACAAAGCAGTATTAATTTCATGACCTATATGTATTTAAAATTTTAATTAGAAGAAAATATCTTCTCAAAGCTCCCAAGTGTCTTATAACATTTGATCTAAGAATGATATCTGGGGTCCTGAAGTGGCCCTCAGCATCCCTTTCCCACGGCTTGTTGAGAAAGACCTCAAGACTGCAACCCCTCTTAAATGCATGGTGACTTTTCCTGTTCAGATCCTTTCTATCCCCACAGTTGTGGGGAGCCACCCCACCCTAAAGGGCAAGAGCTGCAGATGCTAGTGGTCAAAAAGGAATGACAGAAGTCAGACAGTCCACAAAACTTAGAGTTTTATTCACAAATTATGCACTTGGAATGGCAATCAGTGTTAGTCCCTGAATTTCTAGAATAAGGACATGTTGGTTTGGGTTTTGGATAAGGGATGGGGTAAAAGAGAAGAGAGAGAAGGAGATTAGAGAAAGAGAAAGAGAAAGAGAGAGAAAGAGAAAGAGAAAGAGAAAGAGAAAGAGAAAGAGAAAGAGAAAGAGAAAGAGAAAGAGAAAGAGAAAGAGAAAGAGAAAGAGAGAAAGAGAAAGAGAGAAAGAGAGAGAGGAAGGAAGGAAGGAAGGAAGGNAAGAAAAGAAAAGAAAAGAAAAGAAAAGAAAAGAAAAGAAAAGAAAAGAAAAGAAAAGAAAAGAAAAGAAAAGAAAAGAAAAGAAAAGAAAAGAAAAGAAAAGAAAAGAAAAGAAAAGATTCCAACCAAAGTGGGCAAGAGATAAGGGGGGATAAAGAGGGAGCAATAAAGTACACTTCTCCCAATGGAGGAAAAAGGCATTTTGGGTTTATGATCTTCCTCTTTGTCATGTTGAAAGACTTGCTTTACGTCAGTTATAGAGAGAATTTAGCTCTCCTGATTTTTAGCTCAGTATCATGACCATACTTCCACTGCAGATAAGCAGTAACCAAGTCCTTAAACCAACACAGCAGCTGTTGAACCTCCCCCTGAAAGCTGTCTTTCAGATAATTAAGTAAACTTTGTCTTTTAATGATATTTTCTTTGGTTTGGTTCCTTAACCTAGCTTTACTCAGTGACGGAAGAAGTTATTGCCTACAGATAATCAGCTATAATACATGCAGAATATTCTTCTGTGGATATTGATTTGAAAAGGGATCTTTGGGTTATTCTTGATCATTGCATCAAGAAAAAAAAAAGGACAACTTACACAGCATGTTAGGCTGTGTGAGATGCTGAACTTTGAATTTCAACCTTGAGGAGATTAAAACTTGATCACCACCTGCTACAACTCCTATTGCCATTCCTCGGAGACTGGAAATCAAGGGAGCATTTTGATCTGTGTATATCACCCACTTCTGAAATAGCTGGAGTTGTGGGCTGTGTTGACAACCACAGCCCTCCTGATGAACCTCTCTCTTGAACACCTACAGATGGAACAAACGCCCCTTCAGAGACCTAGGGAAGGAAAAAATCCCACTCTGCGTTGACAGACAGGTGGTTGTATGGGGATACAAACCTTGGTTTAAAGAGCAGGCACTGCATCAGTGCTGTGGGTTGGGAGGGTTGGGTAGCCAAAATGCCCCATCTACCCTCTGGCACAGAAGCCACCCTGTGTTCAGGAGGTGTTTGTGGTTCCATTTTCTGCTGTTCAGTGCAGCCCTTTGTGAGCTTGCTAACGTTTAGTAAGAGATAACAGATTAAGCCAAGTGCAGGGATAATGAAATATATATTAGTAGGTTTGCCAGCCTTTATCCACAGCACTGTCAGAGTGTATTATCTGGTATATCTAGTTCAGAGCAGTCAGTTAAATTTCCCCTTATCAGAAACTGAGTGTGAAGTGTGGTAATGTTGCTAAGTGCAGAACAAAAATCTCTCTTTTTTTGCATCCCATGACTGCTCCAGGCAACATTCTTGGAAACCTCTGAGTAGGAAGGAAAAGAAGACCCTGAGATATATACACTGTGACAAGCCAGGAGGCTAAGCTCCACCGGTAAACCGTCCTGTGAGCGGCAGTCGCCTGTGGCTGTGACATTACCACACTTTGCTCAGCTTCAGAAAGGGAAATTTAACTGACGACTGCTATGAACTGAAGCCACAGCCTAAACCAGATAATACACCCTGACAATACTGTCAGGCAAAAAAGGCTGTGTTCCCATTGATTTCATCGCATTGGAGACATATTACCCAGGGCTGTGTGTGTTTGAGGGTATATGTGAACACTGTGGGAATATCAAAGGGAAAGACACACTGATTTGGGCAGAAACAGGCCTCACAGAGATAAATCCCCAAAGTGCACTGACTGAAATATATATTATTTGGAGAATGGGGCATGGCAAAGATATTGATTGTAATTATAACTTAATCCTCAATGTGTATCTGATATACCCTGCTGGGTTTGTTTAAAGGAGTGAAAATCAAGGGAAAATCATATTTCTTGCATTTCTGGGTTGTTTCTGAAGGACTGGAAGTCCAGTTTGTCAGCATTTTCAGATGGATACAAACATCAATAACAGACAAAACTCTAAAGGTTCAGAACTTGGGTTCAGCTCAGAGAGAATCCCTGCTTCTCTAATCTCTTGGGCCTTGGACTAGAGATGCTAAATAAACATGTTTTGTGAACAAATGATAAAGGTGCCATGTCTAGAGCCACAATATATATTCTAAAAATATTTAAAAAGTGTTTTGAAACAGAAAGGGTTCCCATATCTTAGAAAACAAGACAGCCCAGAATGAGGCCAGCTTTAAAGTATTTCTCTTGCAAGGAAATATTTCTGAAGTTGGAAAGAAAAGCATGTGCTCAACTCCCTCATTTACACTAACATTTGTTAATATTCATGTAGTTCTGGTCTCCTCACAAACCATAGACCTCAATGCCTATAGAAAAATGCTATTTCTTAAATTTACATTATTTTCATGATGTCCACATATTGTTTAACTTAAGAAGCATGAGGAAATTTCTCATAATCCCTTTGTTCTCTCCTTCTTGCTCATTTATACTCCAAAGCTTTGGAGTATAAATGAAGAAGTAAAAATGAAGATAAGTGGTTCAAACTTTAAAATAAACTGTTCTGTCATAAAAGTGTCAAGGCTTCCAGGTGATCAAGACTTACTATTCATGGAACCTTGATTTACAGGCCTGTTGGACTGCTGGTGTCAATTTTTACTCAAGGACTTGGTGAGGAACTTTGAGTGTTAGAATTCAAAGTTTCCTCTGTTTGCAGTGATGAGCACATCCAGATCCTCTTCTTATTCCACAACATGTATTGCAAAATTGGGATGAGCTTGCCATAAACATTTGAGTTGCTCCAAGGACTATCAAAAGAGGGTGAACAAGCCTCATGGGCTTCTATTTATGCCTACAATGTCAGGTATCCTTTGGAAAAGGAAGGGGAAGGAGGAAAGACATGGATGAAACAAATTATTATTTATTGCACCTTTTATAACAGAAGTGTAAAGCAGGGGAAAATGGATCCCATCTTCATGTAAAAGATGTATTTGGAATATTTGCAATTAACTCACTTTTCATTTCTCTGCCGTGGTCTCTAGATTCACATACTGTCTTTTTCTCATTCTTAAGAATTCAACAGCTTCAACCCCAGCACTCTGCAAAAGCCATAAATTAGGAGATGAAGTGATGTTTCATTTGAAATGTTTCATGCTGGTTTGCAGCTTCCAAATTAGCATGAAACAGCACCAGAGGAAACAGAGGGATTCTCCTGCATTGTACAAAGAGCTATGTGAACTTTTGAAATACTGAGATCTCATTACTGACAACATTTTGACCTCGGAATTTTCATCTGCTGACCTGGAGGCTGCCTTTGGAAACAGAAATGCAGATTCCCCATTCATCATGACTGCATGGGTTTATCAAGCCAGATGATTTTTTTCAAACGCAAAGCAACAGTATGTGGCTTCCAAAAATCAGGAAAAGTAATTAAAAATGATAGATATGAAAGCAGGGTGAATACATGATCAGCTAGGAAAAAGGCAGACAGAATGCAGTCCTTTCTGGGGTACTTTTGGTAAGCTTTTATGTTTTGTTGCTAAGCCTGTTGAATCCCATCCAGAGATCTGGGATTAAAAGCTCTGCAGAGGCTTAAAGTACCAAACAGAAAGCAGGGAAAGAGCAAGAGCTACTCGTCTTCTGAAGCTCCCTCTTGTTACTCCTGTGACCCAGTTTTATTGGAAATGCTACTCAGCAGCAAAAAGAAAAAAAACACATCTGAGATAAGGTAATGGAACAAATACTAAGGAAACATTTTCTGTTTAGTTGGAAAAGAAACCAAGTAAAATATTTTGGTCCCACAGAAGCCAAAAAGAGTCAATGTTAATGTCAACAGATCCAGAAGTTCACTGCAATACAAAACCTTCTCAAAATTTGGAGTAATTATTTTAAAAAACATTCTAAGTCAAACCTCGGGGAATAGTGCTGCATTATAACTTTATGGGTCGCAGGAACAACCATAGGGGTGTCCCTGCCCATGGCAGGTGTTTGGAAATAAATGATCTTTAAGGTCCTTTTCAAACCAAACAATTCTATGATTCTATGGCTAAGTACCTTGCAAAATTTCTCAGAGCTCCAGAGAATTATATTTCTTTCAAAGTCTGGAGTCAAGTCTTTATTGAGTCCTACCATATAAGAGAAGGTAGGTTGCACCAGCTAAAAATCTGACCAATTGTTCACATTTTTCCAACCTCTCTTCATTCACTTTTAATGTCATGGAATGAATTCAGGAATTCTGCAGAGGTTGGACAAGTGTAGAAACTCTCAGATAATGGGAACAGGAAAGAACCTTGTTTGCAGAGAAAGAATGGAGTCACTGTCAGCACAGCAACAGGTCACTTTAGACTTGGGATTCAATGCAGATTTTTAGCTGCTTTGCAGTATGTATAAGTCTTGTGAGCTCAACACTTATCACTGATCCCCCTGTTCCTTTGTGGGATTGTTGTATTCTATTGCAACAAAATAATGCTGCAAGCAATTTCTTCTCTCAGTGTCATTTTCATTCCAGATTGCTCCATGCTGGAAATTAGCTGGATGGTGTTGTTTAAACTGTTTTTAAAACACAGAGTGTAAAAACCTCACCTCCAGACTCCGCAAGACTTCCTTAACCGACTATGACTGAATGGAAAATTCTGCCGCTCTGATTAAACTTATATGTAGAGGTGAATAAAATATAAAAGAGGTCTTGAGCATCATCTTTTATTTAGCGTCTTGTCCGATAAGTATGATCATACTTTTAAGGATCACAGTATATTTTTAGACACCTTGTAAAGCACTCAAGCTTTTGCTTAGAGTACTAGGAGTGTATGGTTTAATAAGCCAGTTGACAGAACATTAGTGACATCAAAGCCATGGAAAAAACTCTGTTTGCTTGCTCTTCCTTTCATCTGACTTTAAAACACAGTGCAATCGACAGGATTAGGAGAGAAAAGCACACACACACATGCAAACCAAGTGCATTTCATGAATACTGTGTGATGAACTGTTTGAAAATAATGATTGCTTTCAGGAAACCGAGATATTCTTCTCCTTCTAAATGCACATCAGATTTTATGCAAGCCCACTGTCTCAATCTGCTCATATGTTGCAATTTATCGAGGGGTTTCTCGGGGATACCAGATTGATGCCATCTGGGTATTGTGCAGACAGGAAAAGTACACGATGCTTCGCCTCCTTTCTGCTGTTAACCCCCAGTTTGTCAGGTTTGCTCTTGAAGACACAGAATATTCAAGTTTCTATGTCTAATGTCAGGCTAGAGCCCCAGGAGAGGTGGTAGGTGGTTATATCCATCAGGTCACATCTGACATAAACACCACACTTGGGACACATCTCGCCCAACTAAAATGTCCACAGAGCTGGTTTCCTGCAATACTCAACAAAGCCAACACAGAGGACAGGGAATTAAAGCAAATAATTCATCTGACCTTCTGAGATATTTATTTCAAATGAGCTGCAGTGATTCCTAAAAATGCTTTTTCTCCCCCCTTCTTTTTTTCCTTTCTCTTTTCTTTCTGCAGGGAGTTAGAGCATGTGGTTATAGATACCTGCATTGTAAATATTGAAAGATAAATTATAAAAATTTGGTTACATTTCTACACAATACTTGAACTTTTCATAGATCTGATTATCCCCAAAACCATCCTGTGTCAGATGGCATGATGCAGTTTTGGTTAGACTTTTCACTCATCAGAGAAGATCCTGCAATACACAGAGAAGCTATTTGAAAGAAAATCACAGCCAGCAAGCCCCAAACCACACCTGGGTGCAGAGATATTGAAATAGCTTCCATTTTGCACATTACAACCTCCAACTGGTTGCCTAAAAGGGTGCATTAAAGAGCAAGATTTGCTCTCAGAATATCAGTGGGAATATGAATTTAGCAAAATGTTACCTCTTGGTTAGTCACTTCAGTGACAATCTAGTTATACAAAACCTCTCAGAGGCTGCAATTTTGTGCCTTTACCCTTTGGTTCTGCAAAGAATGGGGAGAGAAATTTTGTCTTTTAGATCATGGAGGTTCATGTATTATTGTTTGAAGGTTTGAACCCAGGAATGATAACAGTACAATCCTCCTGAACACCTAAATTACAGACACCTCTGGTTCCAAATATCAACCATTTAGTGCTACTCCTCTCAACAACAGTACTCTGCCCATTATTTGACTTCACCTTGGACGGGAAAAAGTTTGATTTAAAAAGTTGTTGTTTGACTTACTTATAAAATACCATCTGGTCAATTATCCTCTGCCCAGAGAAGCTGTGGATAGCTGACTCCTGGAAGGGTTCAAGGCCTGGTTGGATGGGGCTTGGAGCAACCTGGGATACTGAGTGGCATCCCTGCCTGTGGCAGGGGGTAGATTGAGATGTTCTTTAAGGTTCCTTCCACCCCAAACCATTCCATGATTCTGTGATTTTTCTGGCTTCATCTGCAGGTCTTGAGGCCTGTTGTTAATGGGAGAGAAATATCTTTGAACAAGAGAGCCTTTGCAGTTTACACATTGTGTATCATTTCTGCTTTTCCAATACTTTGCACAAAGTGGTAGAACAGTAGGATTTCCTAATTCACTGGGAAGACAAGTGTTCACATCTATGTTACTTTCCATATAAAACACTTAGAATACACTCAGCTGTGAATGTAAAGCCAAAGCTGAACAGTGAATTCTCCTTAAGGCCTGATTTTCCAGGCAGTATTTTGCCTATGGAGATGTTTCAGCATTAATTTTGATCATATTCTCTTTCACACCCTCTATCTAAGGTACTAAAAAGGGAATTCACAGGAATTCGTAAGGTGCCATAAGCAATGTTCTCAGAAGTGTAAAAGAAATGAATACGATAATAGCTTTCAAACTAAGTTCTCCTCAATGTGTTTAGTTCACTGGGTGTTAAAGAACATTTAGTAACAGTTTAAACGAGTCAAATGAGGATGCAATCAGAATTCATCAGGTAAGGCACTACCCAAACTGAGTGCTATATCCTCTTTGTGCACACTCTAAAGGTGTCTCTCCCTTCCTGACCTGTTCAGATGAAAGCTGACTAGCTCCTTTATAGCACATTTTTCAGGGGCATTAATCAGAACACTGGAAAAGGTGTTGGGGTTTTTTTTATCTTTTTAAGCTTAGTGTTTAATATCTCAGCCCACTCTGCACAATGGGAGCTGTCAGGCTTCTGGAAGTTTGTTTCTCAGCAAGGGCTGCACATTGGGCATGTCCACCTCTGGAAGTAAATCCTGTTTTGTCTGGTGTTAAGACGTTTGTGCCACCCAGAGTTGGATCACAGCACACGTTTCACATCCTCTCAGTTCTAGGTGTGGGAGGTCAGGATCTGTAGGAAATGTCATCAGCTGGTTGCAAAGTTTTCACTTGTTTCATCACTCATCCTTGAGATATATTATATAGATTAGATTTAGATCAGATATTAGGAAGAAATTCTTCCCTGTGAGGGTGGAGAGGCCCTGGCACAGGGTGCCCAGAGAAGCTGTGGCTGCCCCTGGATCCCTGGAAGTGTCCAAGGCCAGGCTGGATGGGGCTTGGAGCAAGCTGGGCTAGTGGAAGATGTCCCTGCCCATGGCAGGGGGTTGGAACAAGATGGCCTTTAAGGCTCCTTCCAACCCAAACCATTCTGTGATCCTGTGATTCTCTGGTATCTGCCCCATATGGAAAATTCCCATAGAATTTCATTGGGGGGAAAAAAGAAATTTTCTCAGAAATTCTTAAGTGCTTCAAATTGAACAATGAATTTTCTTTCTTCCATGAGATTGAACATATTCTTCCATGAGAGAATAGTTGTTATATATGCTGATCCATATGTTTTCAGTGTGACTTCTACTAAATTCCTATACAGAACCTTTCCAGGTGTGGATACTTTTTTGTTACACTCCTACTTAATGCCTTAACACTGATGTAGGCAGAAAGAACAGGTGTCTGGGCTGTCTTACAAAAGTATCTGAAGAATTTTTCAGCTTAAGGCTAGAGATGTTCTTCTATATAACATATTATTGACAAGTAACTCCCTTCAACAATAGCAAACAGGACAGATTTACTGATCAGTCTAATTTAGTTGAATATTTTACAGAAATGCATTTTACGAACATATTTGTTTGAATATGTTGCCCACACACAGTATGAAATGAGACAAAAGGATGGCAAAATGTGGCTTGAGTGACTGGAATTTTAAGCAGCGTGAATGGATGATGGTGCAAGTACTCTTGGTTTTTTTTTCCATCACACAGAGACATCATCACTTCAAGTCACATGCTGATGGTTTCACCTGGCCCGTGTGCTCAGTCAGGGCTGGAGAGAGTCACCTGGAGTCATGTGAGGTGGCCTCTTCACTGCTACTGATACAGAAATACATTATCCCTCCTAATATCTGCCAGAGCTGCCCAGTCTGACCAAGGATCTGCAGCCAAGGTTCACATGACACAGGAGGTCATTGAGCTTTTGAGGTCCTGTGTCACTGCTGTCCATGATGCTGAACAAACTAAGGTGGAGCATGAGTTGGGACTTTCAGATGGGAGCCTCTTATTCAAGGAATTTATTCCAGGAATTAGACTTAATACATAAAGAGTCATACAATTTTTTAGTTTGGAAAAGACCTCTAAGATCATCAAGTCCAATCATTAACCTGACAGGCCACCACTAAACCATGTCCCCAAGTGCCACATCTACACATCTTTTAAATCCCTCCAAGGATGATGTCTCCACCACTGGCATGGGCAGCCTTTTCCAAGGCTTGACCACCTTTTCTGTGAAGAAAATTTTCCTAATATACAATCTAAACCTCTCTTGGAGCAGCTCAAGGCCATTTCCTATATTCTTATTGCTTGTTTCTTGGTAGAAGAGTCCACTCCCACCTGGCTGCCCCTTCCTGTCAGGGAGTTGTGCAGAGCCAGAAGGTTCCCCCTGAGCCTCCTTTTCTCCAGGCTTAGCCTCCCCAGCTCCCTCAGCTGCTCCTCATCAGAGTTGAGCTCCAGACCCTTCTCCTTCTCCTGTCTCTGGACATGCTCCAGCCCCTCATGTCAGTGAAAATATGAAAATATCTCAACCTGGTGGGATGAATAGAAGCTCATTATCACTCCAAGAAAACTGACAAGCAATAAATAAAACTGTCAGATGAAATTTGTTTCGATTATTTAAGGTAAGCAATAAAACTGAAGTTCAAGAGGGTTCCTGACATGGGTAGGTGGCATTAATTCTTGACACAGGCAGCCTTAGAAGAAATAATTTGAAATATTCATGTAATATATTAACTACTAAGTCAGTTGTGAAGGGAACACGCCTGCACACTGCAGGATAAAAAATGATGCAAATCTGCAATGTGTAAAAGCCATAAAGCACAAGGAATGCGCCAGTCAACATGATAGGAAGAAATGTAATGCCATCACTTAGGAACAGAGTCTCAGAGTGGACCATCCCAATTATCGGGCTGTGCTTTGCTGTTTTGGACAACCACAAAATACTACAATGTGTCAGAGCACAAATTGATCAAATTTCACCTTAAAAGCTCAGAGTCCATGGGCTTCTGGGACTATAATTCTTGAGATAGATCTGCTTTTGGAGATGAGTTGAATATCTGGAAGGCTGTCTCTGGTTCTAAGATCTGTCAGAGGACAGCCACATTCACATTGCAAAACTCTCGTGCTTCCCCATGAGGTTGGCCATGGACAAACTGTCTTTTGAGAAATGTCCATGAGCCATATTAGCTCTGTGAGCAGAAAGTTCATGGGACAGTGTTGACCAAAGAAATGCATTCTTCCAGCAATACTGATAATTCCCTCTGCTCCTCTCCTGACACAGCTAACTTGGTGTTGTTGCAGCCCTGCTTTCCTGGGTGATCCTCTTTTACTTAACAGCGTTTGATTAAGCAGGTTTGATTAAACCCCTCATTTCCATCAGTCTTTTCCTCAGGAGGGACCAGCGATTTTCTGACTGCTAAGTTATTATTAAGAAATGAGCAATATCAGCTCCTTTGGCTCTTCATACATGTGCCCAAACAGAGACAGAAAGGGGATTTATGGGGGAGGAAGGATAAGATCCAAATCCAAACCAGGAACCATGTCAGCATACCTGCTTTGCTCAACTTCCACCTCTATAGGCTTTTGGATTTTCACAAACTGAAAGCCTTTCACTCTTTCCACAAACTTACAAGTACTTATTGTATAAAAGGAACTCAGACCTTAACACTGAAATGTTTAGTTGTTGTCTTTAGTATTTTGGCTGTGAAGTTTCCTAAGATAGATGGTGGATATCACTGAAAGATTTAGAAAGAAGAATGATACTAAAATACAAGCAAAACAATCCATATTTTTCTTTTGTGAGTTTCAGAGTCAGCTAACTTAACAAATATCAGAACCACCATTATATTTTTACTGTTCACTTAGGAAGGACAAACTAAGTAAGCTTTAAAGACTTCCCTGGAGCTGTAGCCAGACAGGAAACACATGTGACCATACACCAAATTTCTGCACATTGTCTGGGTTGGAAAACAGCACAAACACCTTTGAACATGTAACAGCTAGTTTAGGGATGCTGATGGATAAATACAAAGGCACATCTTGGTAATCTTACAGGTCTTCAGGCTTTCTGCATTCCCTTTGCAACCTATTAGTGATCTGTCTACTAATATTAAATAAGCTCCTTTAAAGAATTTTCCCTAGATTGGTTTGAATCATGAACTTGGAGATTTGAAATAGGCTCTCCTTCATTCCAGTTAAAATAAAATTGTGCTTCTGCTGAAAAGTCAGTTCAAGAAAACTGTACATGTGTTCCTGAACTGCAGTTAGGCTGGACTTTGGGGTGCCATCAGTCCAGAGGAGGTGGTTGATCCTGGACAAAATACTCTAAATATGGAAGAGGAAAAGAAAAAAGCATGGCCATTGCCTGCTACTCAACTCTTAGGTAAATACTATCAATTTTGGGCAGGATTTTCATCACAGAGACCTTTTACTGTCCACAGGTATTTTCCTCTTGGAGGAAAAATGCAGGGCATTGCTGGTATTATCCTGTGGGCAATACTATTAAACTTGAATGAGAATAAACCCTGTATTTTGGTAAATTAAAACTGTGGTAGCTTGAAATATATCACGGTTATTTAAAATTTCCATTTTAATCATAATTTAAAAATACAGCCGAAACTCAGCAGTGTTCTTCATCTAGTACTCTTATTTTTCAAAGAAAAGAATTCTGGTTTTATTGTTTATTCTTGGCTACTAAAACACAAAATATAAGGTACTTTTTGGTACTCTCTGGTAACCCAGGTAAAATATCAAAATGTTCTGAATTTGTTCAAATAAATATATAGATTTCCATACAGATATTCAGCCTTTTCATTGTCTTGGAAAAGGAGAAATAAAGTCTTATTTACTAGACAGTGACTGACATTTTACTCCCAATTTGTACCTAGTCTGTTTGTGTGGGTATAGAGATTCCAAAGAAAATACACAACATCACCAGTACAGAATTGCTCTCATTAGGTAAATATCCCCACTCTTGCTCCTGCTTCCAGCTGTTTAAAGCAACAATGAAAACTGCACTGGGAATAATGCCAGGTGACTCTGATGAATAAACTGCAGAATTAAAATGAAAAATATTTCCTATAAGTAGAAAGGAGTGATAATTAAACAAAAAGCTTTGAAACCACAGAAAGGAAAAATATTTACCTTTGAAAACTTAGTAACCAATTCTACATAATTTTAAAGTCTAAAATTTATATGAACCTTGACCAAGCAAATATTTATGTTCTTGTCCAGCTTTACTTATTGAGATGGTAAAGACAAAGGTGTGTGTGCTTTCTGATTTTTTCTTGCAGTCACTCATATTAGGAATTCATCAGATAATTTGTTGAGCTGTAATTAATAAGGTGTGATTTAAAGCATTTTACTTTAAAAATGTTATAATAATTCTGTGTTCTGCTTTTACCTGAGTAAGAAGACTGACTTTCTAGCTCAAATATATGAGGGAATTAATTTGATTCTGCATACTATTTTTAATTTATTGAAATGATATAATTACATAATGACAAATGGTGCCTCTAAAATTTTTTTTAATTTATCCTAGTATCACCTAAAACAGGAATTAAATCAGTTTTTTGTAAATAATGCATTTAAAGTGAAATTATCATTCTCAGTTTTTAAATTACCACAGCACAAACAGATGTTTGTTCCAAGTGTTTCTAATTTCTTTCTTAGAATGGGATCCTAGAGTAGAGGCGTTAGAAAAACTGCTTTTGTGGGTTTGAGGTTTTTTGCTGTTTAGTTTGCTTTCAGGAATGCACTTGATTTTGAGAGGCTGGGATAGGTTTTGCGCAAATCTTTTATGTAGGTATTTTTTTTTTCTGATGCTGGACCAGGCAGCAGTGGGAGCAAGGAGTGCTCAGAAACTCTGATAGTGCTTCAGTGGCCCCTGGGACTCAGCAAGGTGGTCTGTGGGATCCCTGATGGGCTAGAGATGACTTGTGTCCCCTTTCCAGAACAAAGCTCTGCCTTCTCCACTATTCCTTCTCCTTCTTTCTCTCTGTCTTTCTTTACTCTCCCTTCTTTGTGCCTTTTAGAGACTCTCTTTTCCTGTTACCTGCATGATCATATTCTGTGACTGAGTGATCACAAACAGAAAATAGCCAAGTCCACACCTCCCTCTGCATGTACAGACACTGCAGACAGGTCCCATAAATCAGTCTGACTGATTTATTTGTATAAGGACTATTGATTTTCTCCTTCTCTCCATGAACCAGAAGGTGGCATCTGATTACTGGCTTGTAAATTTGCATCTTCTATCTTCACTGCCGCGGTCAACTTCAGTAAATCCTTTTCTTTACATATTTGTCAGTGTGAGCACACAAAATTTATGCCCACCTGTCTATCCTCTTCACTCAAACACACATACACACATAAATAGAACTGTTAACCAGTTTCTGTTATGATTTTAATATTTAACCAGGCACTGAACTGTTTTGCTTTAAGTCTGAAATCACTGTGCATTTATTGACAGGTTCAGCAACACAGTCCAGGAGCTTGATATTACTCCCTTTCTCCAGTCTGGAAAAGGAAAGCAAAAGAGATCCAAAGGTCTCCTTCAGAGGGAGACAGTAATGCTGTGACAAAGCATGGAATATTTAAATTTCTTTGCTTTCAGTCTTGGTCCTCAGCTCAAGCTACTTGGTCCTCAGCCACAAGATGAGTTGAACCAGGTGTTCTATTTTATAAAATCATGAAATTTGTAGACTCTTCAAGTGTCTGACCTTAGTTTCTCTGTATTTAGATCTCAGTGAGTAATTAGTGTTTGGGCCTCAATTCTGATGAAGATGAGCAAACACTCTGTATTCCCAGCATAGCTGATCCACAACAAGCTGAGTTGTTCCTGTTAACCTGTAAATGTTTGGATCTTTTTAACCAAGCAGGAGATGCTTTTAAACCCAAAGGTGTTTGGTTCAATCCCTTTTGCACTAAGTAAAGGATAGTTCTTAAATGTGATTGCTATAATTCTAGACAGGATTTTTGTGAGAGCAAAAATATAAATAATTGGCTTTTCCTATGAGAAACAGCTGGGCAGAGGTGCAAAGAGAGCTTTCAGGGAGGTCTGTGGGCACACAGTGTAATGGCTGTCAAGACCTACATTTTAAAAAGGTTTGGAGGAGCTGTATCATGTTAATTGCTAAATGTCAGGATTCAGATGCTTGGAACTTTCTGGCCTCGATCATCAGAATTTGTTTGCAGTTTAGTGGTGTTTTCCCTGACAGAAAGCGTTGCTGTAATTTTTATAGAGCATGGAGAGGATCTGCTTGCACAGCTTAAGAGAACATACTGTGCTCTGGACAGCTGGAAATATCAATGCACGACACACACTCCTGTTTCTCCTTAATCCCATATGCAGAGAGCTTGAGCCAGGAAAGATCACTTAGAAAAATTCATGGGAAGCTGGAAAACGACACAGGGATTTCTGAGCTTCATGGCAAAGCCAAAAGACCAACCTCCATCTCCAGGGAAGGAGCAGGAATTACTGGTGCAGGTTGTGAATGTGAGTATTGCGAGGTGACAGGAACATGGTGAAGCAGCAGTCGGGACTGGAAGATGGGAACTGACAGGAGTGAGTTGTTCAAAATCAAAAAGAATATAGTTAAAGGTGATGGGATGCTGATTTATTTAATGCAACAGTAAAGAAACAAGAAGGAATATCTTGGGTGAAAGGGAAGCTGTCTGGGTCAAAGTCACACGGGGGAAGGAGGATGAAAGAGTTATCAGTGCAGTAATTCTTGAAGACCATTATAGATTGTCAAGAGAAACCAGGTGAATAGAGAGAGGCTTCTGTGACAATTCCATAAATACAGTGCTTTAAATAAACATATATGTACATGTACTTACAGACAGAAATAATGCATTTTGCTTTGCAGTGTGGTTATAAAACATGCAATCTATACATTTCCAAGACTAAATTGTTGTTAAGAACTGATCATTAAGATGTTCCAGCTCTCAGATGAAAGCTGAAGAACAACAAAAAAAGAAATTGCCAATAAAATTCACTTACTCCTTTTACACCTGGCAGATTTCTCTGAAAAATTCAACAAGAAAACCTGTGGCAAATCAGGTTTGGATTAGATTTTGCCAAATAACAAGGGTTCTACTGAAAACAGATCTTTTGGGAAGGTTTTGTACTCCCAAGCGAGGGGGATTCACTGAACCTGGATGGTGGCTGAGGTAAACAATCTGTTCCACTTCTTGTCTTTGTGTTCAACCCACATTCACAAGTTACTTCACTTTTTTTCCTGACTGCATTTGAATCTTTTTGCACTGTTTTAATTTCCTTTCTAGTTCTCACTTGGTTTGATTTTATAATTCTGTTTTCATTTTCTATGAGGCATCCTTTTCCATTGTGCAACATCTTCTAACTCAATTTATATTTAGGGTCCTGTCTCTGATTATGATGAATACTCAGGGAGACATAAATGAAATATGTCATGAAACATAAACTCTAACTGCTTATCTAGGCAAAGAAGCTTTGAATAAAAGGGTTCCACTTGAAATTTAGAAAATATAGAAGGATTTTAGTCATTAAAACAGTGCAGAATAGCCTTCAAGGAGAAGAATTTTGAGCATAAATTACTCTCAGCTCCCAGGATGGAGTTCATTGTGCTCATCAAAATTATCTTCTGATATCAGTGTTTACAGCAATAATAAAAGTAGTTTTTCAGAAAGACTTTTCTGTCCTGAACTTTACAAAAATGTAGAAAGAATAAAATGCATCTTGCATCACATTAAATATCAACAGAAAAAACATCTGCAGATAAAACCATGTCAGACTTCCTTCACAGTCATTGGGGAGACAAATGGTCAGTTTGGGGCCTGATGTAATTTCTCCCTCAGAAATTTAATTTTAGAAGAAAGTAACTATTTAGAAAAGGAAGTTCTACAACTAATTTACTCATAGATGTCCCTGTTTGGTTTTAGTATCCAAAGATACCACACCAAAAGCTACAGAAATGGATCTGCTCATGGATTATACCACTTTGAAGGCTAAACCAGAAATCACATGTGTGTGTTTGAATATGTACATGTGCAGCTTCCACAAATGAATCCAAAGAGGAAAATACATATGAGCAGGTAACTACTTCATTACATCCCTTCCACCTTCTGCTGCCACACAAAGCTTTTATTTAGAAAAGGCAGTAATTTTGTTCTAACATGCAGAACACCTGGCTCCCCAGAATATCATTATGGGGAAGGAATGCTTTTATTGTTTTATGATGGTTGCTATCAAAAAACAATAAGAAGAGTAAATGTGTTAACTGATATCTAATTTTCTTTCTATGGCTGGTTTGACAGAATGAAACACCAGAACCTTCTGGAAGCAATTAAAAGTATTAATAAAATGGATTTGCTGTGAACATTTATCTCTGATCACAGCACAGAGCTCATGAGCACACAGCATATCAGAAAATTACATTATTAAGCTGCATAAAGTGCTTTTTTATTTTACCTGGACTTCACTGTTTGTTGTTGTGACCTGGGAAACAAAACCAGAGAGAAAATAGAAGATCTGGTTCAATCACGTAAATGAATAAAGAACGGAATCACTAGACTCTTTTCTCAGTAGTTTGTAAACCTTATTCCTGACATAAGTTTAGTCAGGTAAGTCACAGTGAGGAATTTGTAGTCTGTTTTCATCTCTGGCCATGTTATTAACTGATTTGCACTATTTGACAGATGGAGCTTACACACAGTATCAAGAAATAAACAGAAACTATTACATTTTTGCTGTAAGTACAAATATGTTTCTTTTTTGTTTTTTTTTGGTTTTTTTTTTGGTTTTTGGTTGTTTTTTGTTTTTTTTTTGGGGTGAAGATTAACAGGTTTCCTGAATTGTTTGAAACACTGAAGTGCACTTACTGGAATAGACATAGAAATCCCTGCTCAGCCAGTCCTTTGCCATCCACTTCTGATACAGGAGCTTCTGCTTAGAGGCTTTCTCAGGACAGGTAAGTGTGTGTTTGGATGTGTACATGACTGCACAAACTGAAGAAAGAGGGCAAGATTTCTATCCAGAAAAACAAAATTCAGCCTAATTGTGGGAGTTAAGCCTACTCCTTTAAAGCATTTCCATACTGTGAGCCTTTTACAGCTGCAAATAGATTAAAGGGGTGTTTAAAGGTATAGCATTAAATGAGTACAAATAACTGTTTTACGTAAGTTGCCTGGGGTACATCAGTAGCCTTCTAAATGATCAAAAGGTATAGCTGGAGGCAAGGTCCAAAACCACCTGCTTATATGAAAGCCTTTTATATGAGGTAGCTGATATCATACATTTACATTGATCTTCCTTTAAACACTGTAATGAAATCAGCATCAAAATTATGTTAAAGTACTGTTATAACTACCTTAAAGAGATGGGAGCGGGAGAAGTGCAGCTCCATCCTTGCATTGCCCCATGTGCCACTGCACTGGGATCATGGATTGCACCTGAACCTGGCTGTGGATCTGCAGGGATAAGGTGTCTTAAGATTTTTTAAGAGATTTTGAGATGGATTCAAAGCTGTGAGGAATGTTCTTCACTTTAAACACCTGAGCAGGTCCAACCATCTCCAGAGAGAACTTGGGCCTTTGCTGAAGGCTTGAGCAAGGATGATTAGCTGAATAAGACCCAGACCAGATACAGGCATTTTGCTATTATTTTCCTACAGACACTTTGCTGGGCTACAGGGTTTTCAAGCAGCATTAAGTGAAAAAAGTTCATTTAGAAACAACTGGAAGTGTGGCACTTCCAAAAATTTCAGACTTAATCACATAAATTACTTCACAATTCTGTATATCTCAACAGTGCAAGACGCTTCACTTTTCTAAGCAAAGCCAAATCACACCAACATCTGCAGCAGTATTATTCTCTGTGCATCAGTGATATTATTTTTTTCAAGCTTTACCTTTTGAATCTGTTCAGCACATCTTGATATTTGTAACATGCCCACTCCTAAGCACAATCTTTTAAACAATAGTATTTATGCAATCAGTACTATAAAACACTTCTTAGGCAAGTTAAATATCATGATAGATAGAGCATTAGCTGTCTATCAGTCTGTGTATCAGAGGCTGGACAGGGCTCTGAACAACCTGTTCAGAGTTGTTCCTGTCCATGGCAGGGGGGTGGAAAGAGAAGACCTTTAAGGTCCCTTCCAACCCAGACCATTCTATGATTCTGTTTGTCCCCATTCCTGCTGTAATAACCAGGTATCAACAGTACAGCACAAATAAAAAGCATTTTTAAGCCAGGACTAGAGGCAGAAAAAGCAGGAAACAAATTCTGAAGTAGTAATAATTTCTTTTCATTGACTCCTATGGGAACTGAATGGTGGACTGACATGGACGTAGAGGCCAAGTTAGGAGAGATGAATTTCATGTTGGGAGACTGCCACTGAAAAACCACGAGTATTTTTCTGTTTCTTGCTTACCAAGAGAAGTTCTAAATTGGCAGCTAAAGAAAGTGCTCCTGATATGGCCTCTCTGAGTAGCACTTTAATAGAACTGCAGCCCTGCCTCATGGTTTGCAGGATGTGGAGCCAATCTGTGCCTGCAAAGCAAATAACCTGATATTTTTTCATATGATATTGCTCAGATGTTTCTTAACTATTAAAAGTAGAAGACAAAACCCAAATTCAGACCTCGACCAGATTCATTTTGTTTACTAAAATATGGCAATGTAAGTGATGTTTTATTTCCTCCTTAGAAAATAAAATATTTAGTTCCCTTTTAACAGGGGGGAAAAAAAGAGGGAAAAAAAAAATGAACCCAAGGAAAAGTCCTAAAAAGAAACCTGCAAAGCTTAAAGGACATTGATCAGCTCCTTCTCCCCCATGAACACATGCACAATAGAAAGCTTTTAAAGTGCCCTTATTGTCAGGATAGTGACCTTGTTTAAGAAAGAAAATGACATCTTTGTGTTCTGCATTTATTCCCTAACTGGGCGGCTTCCATCCAAAAACAGGGGAAAAGAAAAAAAAAAAAAGACCAAAAACAAAAGCTCTTTTTTTGAGATTTATGACACTTAGACCATATTGCTTATAAAAAGATGGAAGACCCCACAATTATGTGCATTACTTTTACAGAGAAAAGTGTTTACAAAGTCTAGGGAAAAGGAAAAAAAAAACCTTCAGCCAACCTCAGGGTTTAAAAGCCTTTTTCAAGATACCTTTTTTCTCTCCAAGGTGCTGAGCTGGCGTCGATAAAAGACCTCTCTTTGAGAATAAAATGCAAAAAGTCAAAACAGTTTTCCATTTTAGAGGAAGCCTTTCAATGTGTTTGCCACCATTTCAATGAGTTCTTCCCCTCTCTGGATAGTCGATATAGGAACGTTAACCATATTTTAAGAAAGATAAAAACCAAAAAAAAAAAAAAAAAAGTGTTATTTGGGCTGGTGCTTAAAGACTGCAAAATCCTTGATAAAGTTTGGCTAAAAGGCACTGAGATAAAACCTGTGAGGCAGTGACACACCTCACAAATGTATAAATATCTAAAGGAAGGGTGTTGAAGGATGGACCAGGCACTGCTCTGGGGGGCCCAGCCATGGCACCAGAGGAACAGGCAGGAACTGATGTCCCAGAAATTCCACCTGGACATGAGGCAGAAGAACTTTCCTGTGCAGTGACTGAGCCCTGAGCAGATTGTCCAGAGAGGGTGTGGAGTCTCCCTCACTGGAGATATTCCAGAACAGTCTGGACACAATCCTGTGCCCTGTGCTCTGGGTAATTCTGCTTGAGCAGAGAGGTGGGAGTAGATGATCCACTGTGGTCCCTTCCAACCTCACCCATCCTGGCATCCTGGGATTCTCTGATTCTGTGATATGGACCTACTTGGAGAGTGAGAAACCAAAAAAAGATTGAGGGATCCTTAGGCAGAAACATCACGCGACACTTGAACATGGCCTCGATGTTTCCTTCAAAATCTGTAGATCAGGAAGACTGAGCTGGTGCATTGTGTAACACAACCTGCAGGGAAAAGGGCCCAAACAGGTAATTTTGCTATTGAAATTATGAGGGGAAACCACCCAGGTCTGCCTTGTCAAGTTCAAGTCTGTTTTGAAGCTCAGCTCATTTGTTGGACTGACTTATCACTTTAGGTGCCTTCCAGCTGAACTATCCAACTCCACTGGAACCAATGCGGCATATATGACATGGCACATGAAAGGCAAACAGGAAAATAAAAAGATAAGGTGGTGAGATAAATGCTCTCAGATAATTAATTGAATTTAATAAAGGTACACAAATATATGCCTATCCCCAATGGCCCTTTCCTAGACACTAGCAAGCAGATTTCTTCTAAGCATCTTGTAGTTTTTAGGAAATGTCTGCAAGGGATGCAGCTGTTTCTAATCCACCATCAGATTTCTATAAAAATGACTAAGATGAAATTAGAGTGCAACTCATTAAAACTCGGGGATAAATTAAAAGAGGCTGAATGAAAACCTTCCCTATAGCAAAACACAGAGAACCAGGGAGCACAGTGTTTCTTCGAAGTGTAGATTTTGGTGGACAGACCACCACTGCATAGGACAATGAATTTTGAAGGCCTTAATCTGCAGTAACTCGTTATCAAGAAGTACATGAACTGGAATAACAACCGTTGGAGGTGAAGAATGTTGAGCCAGCAAATGTCATCTATCATCTTTCTGCCAACAAATGCTGAATTCACCACCTCCCTTTGTGATACAGGGAGTAGGAGACCAAAGCAAATACCCGGTGTCAACACCTGGAACTAAAAAGACCACCTGCCAGGATTGATTGGTATGACTCTCCTTTAACAAAAGCTGCCTCAAAAAAACTACAGGACAGAGACAGACAGGTAGGGTTCAGAAAGAACTTAAATAACACCACATGCTCCCCACAAAGGCTTTATCTGAATCCTGCTCAAAGCCACCTCCCTTTATTTTTAATTCACAAGTTACTGATGTCTTCAGAAGTGGTAAAAGAAAGGAGGAGCAGAAAGGAAATACCTTTGCCTCTGCTTTCTCCAAGGATAACACATGGTCTGTTTGGCTTTGGTTATGGGTAATGGTAGCTGTAATTTCAGATTGACTATTTAGTCCTATTGTCTGGCCAAACACTGATAGATATTTCACACAAACATGGGCCTGGGTTGAAGACTACAGTGTCTCATAAAATATGTTCTATTTAGGGGTCCAACAGTCTTGCAGAGGTCATCTCCATGCCTAAACCTTTCCCACAAACATAAGATGTTCCTGCAAAAAAAAAAAAACACTCCAGGAGATCCTGCCTTTCAACAGGAGAGTGGCTGCCAGTTCTTCTGTCCTGTTTTCTGTCGTCTGCAGGTCAGCAAGGTATCGAGGGCACCTGCCACTGCGGTGTGCCTCTGAGTGCCACTGCTCCCACTCCTGACTCTGCTGCATGCCATCAGAAATCTGCTCACCACGGATCTCTGACACACATGCCACAGCCTGCTGAACCTTGGAATATCATTAAATCCATGTATGGCAGCAAGTGCATCAAGGACAGCACATTTAACTTCCTGCTGGATGTAGCCTGGCATTATCTGTGTTTCTGAAAATTACTGCCACATAATAGCAGTAGCTGTTTTTACATTCCTAGTCCTGGTGAAAATAATGAAGTAAAGGGACAATGTGTCTGTATGGGGGCTGCTGAAACTGAAAAGAGTGGGAGCTACTGATGAAGTAAAAATGTTTTGATAAACATTCTCCTAAGGTCAAGTTGTTTGAGAACTAATGGGGAAAGACACATCTGCAGATGACCATTGGGCTGCCTACAAAAAAACATAATGAGGAGATACTTGAGTCTTTATCTGACTGTGACAATAGAGGTGGGGCTCACAGTAAACAAGTCCAGGAAGCAACAAAGAGGCATTGGCCTTGGACTTCCTTATGATGGTGTACAAATCTGTACGACTACCAGCCATCCTAAAGTGTCTGGTTCCTGTCCTTTCTTGAGTGAAAAGGGAAATAAAGGAAGCTGAGAAGGAAATAGAATTGCAGGAAAGGGACAAGGAGATCTCTTGACAGAAGTGTGGTGTTGTCCTGTGTTTCATTTGTTAGGATCAGAAGAGTTATAAACAGGTCTGTGACATGCTGGGCCTGGATTCATTAATTTAAAATGAGTCATGGGGTGACATCCCATGAAATGTAATAAAAAAAAACTGTGCACAAATTTGGCTGGGGAAGCCCTACTTAAAGCTATTTTAAAAAATATTTCAGAGAAGATATATCTCAGTTTCCTTAATTTACTGATTCAATGCTTCTTTCAATGTTTATCCTAACAAGATCATAAAACAGACTTCTACAGAAGCTTTCCCAGAGCTCAATGACACTGAGCTCTTCCTTTTGAAAGAAGAAGGCCTTCACTATATTTCTTCTGGTAAATACTCTATATAGAAAGATAGTTACTGTATAAATATGTTGGTTTAGCTGAATCTCAGGCAGCCGGGAAAAAAAAAATTAAAAAAAAAAAAGTTGAGCAATTGGAGGAAAGATTTCCTAATGAACACTGACATTCCACACTGAGATGCAAATGTCTACTAACCCTCGTGACATTTATTACCAGTTTTCTTTTGTTATTTGGAGCATGTCATGGAATCTTATGTGTCTTTTAGGTGCCTTTCAGGGCCTACATCAGTGGTGCAACCTAAGGAAAGGTGCCACTGGCATTTATATTTCCCATAATAATCTTCATCGTGTGATCAGATGTTTCTGTGGGAAATGCCTTGGCTTTGATGAACTAGCCATGCCCACCCAGACTCATTTTCCAAAAAAGACTCAGGTTCAAGGTGAAAGCATTAATTCTACTCAATCACTTCATGGATTTTCATTGCTGACATTCCTCAGAATCAAGCGGACTACTAAGATTGCAATGAATTCAAATAATCTAAAAAACACAGAGTCAAAATAAATAAACATAAGAGCCTGGTGGTTGGCTCACTCATGGAAGGCAGATGACCTGGTTTGCAGCCTTCTCTCGAGCTGTGTGGTGGTTATGACAGAGCTTTCCACATCCAAACAGAATGTTCTCATTACTGTAATATTCCACAGACAGATCTCTAAATGTTTGCTCCAGCACCCCTGCTCACGACTGGCAAGATCCACTTAACCATAAGGAGAGAATGTGCAGATCAGGCATTTGGCTGGAGGTAGGAAGATTTAGTGTCTTCTTTTTTGCAATGTTTATTTTTTTGTAGAAAAACACTATCTAATGATAAAGAAACATTATTTTTTTCATGTTTTTCATCTGGCTCAGAACCTTGCCTTATAACATGGACATTTAATTCTGCCTCCTCCCGCCTGATTGTTTAGCTGCTCACTTAAACACTCAAATCCCTGTGTCAAAACTTAGTTCATGGGTGAAAAACTAGGCATGAATTTCCTTCCCTGCAGCCTTTGCATCCAAAATCTGTTTGGCTTGCAAAGTTTTTGGGAAATGATATTTTCTTGCTAGGTGCTTTTGGAGCCAAATACATGCAGTAAGTGGACTGCCATAGTCTGAGGGAAATGGTAATATAACCAGAACATGAAACTGATATCCATACAAGCCATTATTTATTTGTAAGAGTAATTTCAGCCTTTTCCTCATGATCTATATGGGTTTTGTTCCTCTTTAAAATAATTTGAATTTCCAAGCAAATAAATTCAGTGTTTCTGTGCAGAGATTTTTTTAACAAATCCTAAGATTATATTGGCAAGCTTACAGTATCTAGCAACCATTTTTATTATTCTTCTTTTTTTTACTTACATCCACACTGAGGAATACACTGAACACCAATGGATAAGTTTTATGGATCTCCACAGAAAAAATAAAGAAAAGAAGATAAGAAAAAAAGGCATAAGATAGAGCCCCAGCGAAAGCAATAACAACATTTTCCTTTCAAAGCTTTCCTTTGCTTGCTAGGAAAATATTTATGAAATGCAGTTTAATGCATTTGCTGAAAATTAACACAGAGATACATTTGCAGCTAATTAACCTATTCTCAAAGAAAGCAATTGGGAAATGCTTGATTAATGTTTAAGGCATAAGATACACACAAAAAACGTAGGCAAAACTTCATCATGGCACCCAGGAGATCGCTGTGTGACACAATCTAGAGTCTGTGTGTAGCTCACTCTCCACAGGAACTAATTTTGAAACGCCAGAATGCTGTGAATTGTCTGTAAAACACTGTAGAAGAAGCTCAGCATAGAACAGAAGGCATGCTTTCCCTAGGAAGAATGCTGATAAAATTTTAATGAAGTAACATGTTGTCATGGGGATTTGTTGCTATTCATTAATTCATTGTGCTTTTCCCCTATAGTTTTGCTGAAGTTGAGTGACAAATTGTCAAGTAGCAGTCTTAGAGGTTTAAAGTTTCTCATTGATAATCCAACTTTACCACAAGCAGTTTTAAAGTAACCACTGTTTATGGAATAAGCCTTCTGAGGTATTTGAGTTAGACTCACCCATGTGGGGAGAGCCAGGGTGCATTTACTTTATTCCCTCAACGACCTCACTAACAGTGACTGAAAAATCCACCTCCCAGGCACAGGTCCTACCACACCTGAGTATTTCCAGACATGTTCATATTATCAGTATGCCCATCTTAAAAAAAAAAAAAACAAAACCAAACAACAGCCCTGAAAAATTTGTGTCCTTCCCACTGAGGGTGGGATGAAGACAGTGGCCTGGAGCCTGAGAAGGGCAATGAAGCTGGGGAAGGGTCTGGAGCTCAAGTCAGATGGGGAACAGCTGAGGGAGCTGGGGGGGCTCAGCCTGGAGAAAAGGAGGCTCGGGGGAACCTTCTGGCTCTGCACAGTCCCTGACTTCGTCCCCAGGTGGGGATCAAGCTCTGCTGCCAAGGAGCAAGCAAAAGGACCACAGGAAACGGCCTCAAGTTGTGCCAGGGGAGGTTTAGTTTGGATAGTAGGAAAAATTTCTTCAGGGAAAGTATTGTCAAGCTTTAGAACAGGCTGCTCAGGCCAGTGGTGGAGTCACCACCCCTCCCTGGAGGCATTTACAAGCTCTATAGATGTGGGGACATGACTTAGAGGTGGTCTTGGTGGTGCTGGAGGAAGTGTTGGAATCAATGATCTTAGAGGGCTTTTCCATGATTCTATGGTATTGCTGCTCCCAAAGTTGCTGGTACGAAATAATTTTATCCTCTTGTCTGGGCACTTGGGTGTGAGATCTATGAGGATTCTGCTGCCTTTTTTTTTTTTTTTTTCATGGGGGCTTTATCAATGCCATCCCCATCAGGATGTGAAGTATCTATGGAATTTACATTTACAAGAGGGCAAGTACATAAACCCCCTACAGAAAGGTTTTCTTGACTGATGTTTTAACAACAGAAGCGATTATATTCAAACTGTAAAATGGTGAGGTGCACAGCAAAAAGAGAAGTTTAGTGGGCTTCATTTGGGAAGAGATGTTGACTCATTTATGGGTTTGGCTCTTGGGAAATGAGTGATGTTTCCTTATTCAGTGTGTGCTTCCACATCAGACCATGTCTTCTGTCTTAATCTTTGCAAATATCCACACCCAGCACAGACTTTTGTACTGCTTTATGCAAGATAACATTTTTGTACCTAAAAAGCTACCCTAAGCTACCTGAATGCTATAGAGAATGAAAATCAGCTTCAGCTGGTGTCAGTTGGATCAGTTGTTTCTCATTTAAGCTATTCCAAAGTTTCAGGGATTTGGTTGTTTGTTTGGTTTGTTTTTTGGGGTTTTTTTCTATACAGAGCAAATACTTTCAAGGTTTTCAGGAAAAAGATGGTCTAAATTTCGCACAATGAGGTGATATTCCCATGGGAACACATTGCTAAAGTATAATATTTTCCTGGACTGGCTTCCAGCTGTTTTCCAGATTTGCTGACAATTCCGTGATGGAAATAGTTAGAGTGTAATATCAGACACGATCATGACAAGTCCTGGCCTTAATTCCCCACTAATATAGCTGAAAATGAAGGTGAGGATTTTAAACAGACATTTCGAGACATCTCTGTTTACCCAGACTTCCCTAATTATCAGCAGTGGGTGTGAGTATTTAGTAAGAGATATGTAGGAGACAAAATTATTTCATGAACAGCATGATCTTTGTTTAGTTGTTCTAATGATTGCACACATGGATTTGAAATGAAATCTACAACTGGAGGACTTTTTCCTTCAGAAGATTGCCATAAAATTTCTCCTTTCTGTTTCTGTACCAGTGTCAAGAATAAGTCTTCCCAGCCACCACAAAACGGAGATCTAAATTGTTCAGTCTACTAGAAACAGTCTTAAAACAATCTCTTAAATTATTAAACTTCATATCAGCTGTGTTTTATCAGAGTTCACCCCGATACTGTGTTGGCTGGAGAGGGAACTTTCACAAGGGCAACGACAGAGCAAGGGCAAATGGCTTTAAACTAACAGAGGGCAGGGTAGATATTAGATAGGATAAAGAAATTGTTCCCTGTGAGGGTGGTGAGGCCCAGGCACAGGCTGCCCAGAGAAATTGTGGCTGCTTCATCCCTGGAAGTGTTCAAGTGCTGGTTGGACACCAAGGAAATTCATCCATCTCATACCCTGTATCTCACTCTGCTTTTCCATAGAACTTTCAGGTGGTAGAAAATTTGAACAAGTTATTGCTGAGTCTGTACCACGTCTGAACTCAGAACTAAAGGTGTAGGGGGCCATCACTGCTCCCCTTTGTATCATCCAGTCCTGTTGGTTGTGCCTGTGGCTTGCTTGGAAACGGGATTACTCCAGAGGTTTAGATTGTCTCTGTTGCCTCATCTTTTCCAACATATTTTCTCACTTCAACGCAGTTTGAGTAAACATGTGATTGAGAAATGACAGGAAAATACAGACTAAAAGAATGAAAGGTCTAATTATGGGGACTTGCAGAGCCAAAAATTTGGACTCTGAGTTGGTTGAATGAGCGTAATCATAGATCAGTGTAACTTTACACCAAGTGAGAATCCAGGGCAGAGCCTGCTTTGTTAGTGTTAAGTGGGGAGTTAAGCCAAATTATCCCGTTACACACTGGATCAGAATCAAGCCTCTTGTGACTCTCCACCTAGATTTTCCTTGCTGTCTAACCTTCTGCATCTAAATCCCCTTTTAAACACACTTGCCTTTCATTCCTGTAGGACCTTAGCATAATTTGCACTTTAATTCTACCTTTTGCTAAATGATCTTAATGTCCTTTACAGGCATTAATTGATTAAGGCTCTGCCTGCTCTTAAGAGTGCACGCTTTTATCCTCAGTTTATCCAGGGGGATATTGAAACATATCCAAGTCAAGTAACAAGCTCAAGGTCACAGGAGGGGAGTGAACAAAACTGGGAATCGAACCTCCACGCCTGGATGCTCCATGCTGCAATCCCTGCACTCGGTTCTGCTCATCACCCTGTGTGTGCAGGCAGGTCTGCATCCAGCAAGTTTTAGCCAAGCCTTGCAGGGAGATGTAATTAATTTGTTACGAATGCCTATAAATAAAATAAATGCTGAAATGATCCACACTTCTCTGTTGTCAAAATCATCGCCATCTCTCGCAATCCCTCCTCACTGGCTGCTGACATTATTTCTTGGTTATTGGATGACAGTTCAGTGCCTTGAGTGCTCCTCTCGCTGTAGGGTTAGTAGGATAATTGACAAACCACAGGGACCAGATCCCTGGATTAGGATGACCGGACTGTCAAAACAGCCATGACAAACTCTCACATCAACTTCTACTGCAAGTCAAGTCTACGAGGAAAAAATGCACCTTGGCAGAGCCAGAAGGGAAGTCTTTAGTTTAAATCTTTTCCCACTGCACAAAAGCTACAGCAAGGGGGAGGAGAGAGCATGGATCTTTGTGTTTAATTCATAGAAAACTCTGTTCCAGCAAGTCACAATTAATTAGAGTACTTGAGTAAACATTTTGGGGTCCTATTGTGTTTGCTTAATGTGTTTACTGGAATGCATGACAGATGTCACTTCTGTTTCTTATTAGAGACTGACAAATGACTGTAGAGTCTGTGTGTGTGTAGCCCTCAAGAACACCCACACACAAACAAATCAATTTATTTTGCAAGGTGAATATTAGCATCTAAAAGTCATGGGTATTATTTAAATTAATTACTGTCTACATAGGAACTTTAGAAATTTAAAGCATTATAGAAATAACGTTACTAGTATTACTGAGTAATATCTTCAGGGCTTTTTCTTTTTTGCATTTAAATTTTAAAAAAGAACACTTGAAACAATAGTCAAATCATTTGCTTTACTTCATGTCACTTTTAACATGTCTCAGACTTTCAGAAATTCAGTCACACATCTTTGAAATGACAGCTAGAGTGGCATCTGTTTATAAAAAAAGAGAAGTGTTCTCTGTATGAAAATCTATATTGCAAAATGTTGAAAGAAAATTAAGATGCAAATACAGAAGAAGGTTATTTACTTCATTCTGCAACTAACACATGGGATCGGGACACCTAGGACTAGAAATATTCAATTGTTTTTAAAATATAAAACTTGAAAATTATTCCTCGTGCTTCACTTGGGCTTTGGAGTATGATCAAATGAGTTTAGAATAGTTAATCTGGTTTTGGGGGGTTTATTTTATTGAGAGTCACGTTTAAGAAAAAAAAGCAAAATTAGAAAAGAAGATTCCACAAACTCTTTTTACTTAATGTCACAGAATGCAAAAGAAGAACTAAGAGTTATAGTATTGAGGATGAAAATCTAGAGATAGGAGGGAACCAGCGTAGGAGGAAATGACATTTTCTGCATGAAAACTAAAATGACAATTTTGGTTTGCATTTTTCAGAATTTTGTGGTTTACTTTTTTTCTCTCTGAGGAACCAAGTTTTCTGGTAGGGGAAAAGATTTACATCCTGAAGCTGACTGTTGTCATTCAGATATGAGATGCACTCAGATTTGTGGAGACACATAGTTTGAATTAAAGAGTCTTCTTTTTTTTTTTTTTTTTTTTTTTAA
>VZRF01003101.1:1449307-1534635 GCA_013396875.1 Vireo altiloquus
TTAACTACAGAATCAAGTCCAGTTATGGGACTCTTTAAAGGTGGTTCCTGGTCTATCCTTTGATTAAAGAAAAACACATAAACATGTGCACAAACAGGTTTATTCATGTGGTTCCACAAAAATTTTCTGAGAAGAAACAGAACTGGAATTTTATTTAATTTTTTCCCTCATATTGCATAAAGTAAACACTAAATACATCTAGATATTTTTTAAATATACTGATATGTGGCCAAATGACTCTTTAGCTGCTAATAGAACTTGGGAGTGAAAAGCAGCATGAGGCACCCAAGTTAACCCACCCATCATCTATAATTGCTTTTACCAGTTCTGATCTGAATGAAATTTAATTTGCTCCAGGGAAGGCTTGCTGAAGTTCTGTGTTGGAGGAGTCAAATCTCCATTGCTGAGAGAGCCAAATAAAAAGTTTATTTTTGGCCTTAGGCCAGTCCTGCTTGTTACCTGTGAAACTCAGCGTCAGCAGGAGGTTAGAACAAAATCTTTTCTTTGACCACCCTGCTGATTCCTTCACTCACATTGTTCTTCTCCATGGGGTTGAGCAAATTTGGCAGTGGGGGAGAAGAGTCAGCAGTGTGTTCTTGTGGTTTCATGTTGTGCCAGCTGGGTCTCTGCTTACTGTAGGCACAGAGAAGTTTTCATAGCATGTCTTGATTACAGAATCACAGAATGGTTTGGGCTGAAGGGATCTTAAACTTCATCCAGTTCCAGCCCCCTGCCACAGGCAGGGACAACTTTCTACTAGAGCAGGTTACTCCAAGTCCCATCCAACCTGAACACAATGTTGAACACTTCCAGGGATGGGGAGTCCATAACCTTTCTGAGTTTAGTTTTGTTCAGATTATTTAACACTTTTTAACTCAGGTGTTTTGATTTCTGTGTGACTGATACTTCCTTGTTCAAGTTAACACCATTGTCACTGTCCAAATCACGTTACTATATCAAAAATTAAAACTTGAAACTTTTTTTTTATTGCTATTTTTTTAAAGTCATTCCACGTGAAAGACCTGAAAGTTTCCTTTTGGAGATGATGACTTAGAAATGTATCATTGTTTTTGCAAACACTATTTTCTTCTCTTTTCAGCACAAATTACATCTGTGTAACTGCATTAAATCCCTAAGACCTTTTGGTAATACTGACTGCAATTCTCACAACTCCACTGTAATATGAGATACTAAAAAAAAAATTTACAGCATGAAACTTAAAATATCAGCAGGCATGTTCCAAACAGATAATTTGAGCTTTGTAGCCAACTTCTATACTCTGATTCAACATTTCTGATATAAGTAAATGTATGTGATTGGAAAAATTACAGTGGTGCCAAATTCGTGTAGGATACAAGGACGTTTGCCACAGAAAGGAATGACATTATTCAACGTGGCAGAAACTAAGGAACTACAGTTTGAGTAAGTTTTCTGTAAAATGTTATAAGCTTGTTCTACGTCTTCCCCCAAAATAGTAGAATTGAAAATACTGTTTTAGAAGCAATTTTTTAACTGGTTGTTTTTTTGGTTTTTTTGTAAGAGGGCTCTTCACTGCTGAGTTCCTAATATAACCTTCTCTTAACACCTGAATTACAGCTTCCCATGTTTGACTTCATGCAGGGATATCACATATTACTGATCCTGACTGTATTTTATGCAATTAGCAACTCATTTAGAGCTCATTACCTGGTAGCTGTCCAGGGACACCAAGCTGGTGGACTTGCTGACATCCTAATTCCAGGCGATGACCAACCAGCAGTGCCAACCCACCCCAGAATTGGCTCACCTGCCAATGTGTTACACTGGTTCAACAAAGACTCTCAAATATATGCCACAGAGAAGAGATTACTTTCCTCAACTTTTTGGTAAGATAAAATGACCAAGACCTCTGAAAGCAGGAGCAAAGTCAGTGCAGTGCTGAGAATATATTGCTGAGTAATCAATAGGATGATCTAATGAACAAAGTCTGAATAAGAATTAATGTTTAACATGTTAAAAACAAAAACTCAGCAAAAGAAACTGAAGTTCCTCATCCCTTTTCATTAAATAAACCCACATGGAGTTTAAGCAGAACCAGAACTGAGTGCTTATATATATATATGGACAGTGTTATTTAATTTTGTGTTCCTGGAAGGAAGGAAAGACAGAAGAAAGAAACATTAAGTGTGAAAATTATTTTCCACTTATAAATGCAGCCTTGTGTTTTTGAGAATTTACCGTTAAATTAGGATCCCATTTTCACGGAATGACTTGGATTTTTAATCAAGAGCAGACATTGGGAAGTGAGTCAGGAGCATATGCCCCAACTCCTGTTTCCCTCCTTGTCTTATCTGAGCTGAAAATATAGAGCTGAAATAGAGCTGGACAAGGTTGAAAGGAACTCAAGATGCAACTCGTCACCCTCGAGAACCCTGTCTGTATTCAATGGCTGATTCAAAGAGGTGCATAAACTTGCAATTACCTACACTTAAAGGAAATTTTAGCTCAGATAATGAAAAATCCAGTTTTTATTTGGTAGTGGTTTGGGATGAATTGTGAGGTCAGCAGTGTTTCTTTGTCTGATCTTCTTTTAGTGAGGCAAGATCCATAAACTTGAACTGTTAAAATCAGAGATCGTGTTTGCTTTTCATCTTCCATTTGTGTTTTAGAATCAGGATCAGACTTATGCAGAGAAAAAGTAATAACTGCACACACAAATTATAGGTACTTAAAAAACCAACAGCAGACGTGTTTTTAAAAGGAATTAAGGAAAAAAATAATCAGTTCAGGATTGAAGCCTGAACACAGTGGAAAGTTCTGACCATGGTTCCAGCAATAACAGGAACAGATCTGTCAGGAAGCCAAACTGGGATGAATGAAGAGGTTCCCCCACTGGGTACCCAGTGGCAGCCCATAAGGTCTTGCCTTCAGCCTGGGTACTGCAGGCAGCACTTTGGCAGCGTTGCACAAGTCTTGGGGACCTTGTCTAGCACATGTCAGCAGAAACTTTCCATTTGGAGTCAATTACTTTCTAACAGAAATCATTATGCTGGATACATAAACTTCCAGCCCAACAGGGAGTCAGAGCTTACATCCCTCAGGGTACAGCTCAGATGAGTTTGCCCCAACCTGAGGTATAAAACCATGTGACTTCAAGGTCAGATGGGGGCATTTGTCTGAACCTGCTTCTGCAATTTGATTACATTTATTACATTTATACATATTATGATTTTTCTGCATCACTCCTGATTCTTGCATTCAGTACAGAGCTGACACAGATCAGGCCTTGTGAAGTACTGAGAGCAGGGTTGTAATTGTGTGGCTTTTTTTCATGCTCATGTTTATGCTGTCTCAGTCACGCTCATTCTGGTGTTTTCCACATTTTACTGTGCATGATAGTAAGTCAGTTTAAGGAAGTGGTTCCCTTTTTCATAGGATCACAGATAAACAATGGTTTGGGTCGGAAAGAACTTTAAAGAGCATCTTGTTCCAACACCCTGCCATGGGTATTGGAAAATATCCTGCAGGGATATTTTCACCTAGACCGAGTTCCTCAGGGCTCCATCCAACCTGGAGCATGTACATGGGCATAATACAATTTCTCCTCCCTTGAAAGAGCTCAGCTTGGCCCAAAACTTGAGGACTCTCTGGACTGACTCAGAAGAAACCCCCTTGTCTGGCAGGGGTATTTGTGATACTAGATTTTTCTCCTTTTCTACACCTGCAAATTGTGAACGCTCAACAAATTAAGAAATGGAGCCTGGGATGGGTTCTGAGGTAGCACAGCCCTGCCTAGCCCAAGGAGCCATCTGTTTACAAAGGTATCTTCCTTGCTGAATTTTCCTCTAGTGACTTCCAAAAAACAATACTTTAACTATTTTTACTGTTGAGATTGGTTGATTACAAGTCAGAGATACCAAGGCTGGAAACATCCATCAATGGAGAAGCAGTATCTGCTGTCAAAGATCATGCAGTAAATTGCAGAGGCATCTATCATTTAGAATAGCATCAACATGAGCATTTTCCTTCCCTGAAAATTCTCCTTCTCTGCTGTTCCTCCTGCTCAGTGCCTGCAGTGTGTCTCAGTGCAGAGTCCACAAAAGCACAGGTGATCTCACTGCTCTCAGCAGAATTATTTTTAGTCAGAAGAATCATTTGCAGCAGCAAACTCTGAGTGTCACTTATGAGAAAATTCAGTCATAATTGAAAGGGTGTATGAAATTAAAACTTAAACCAGTAAGCACGACAAGGGAAAAAAAAGAAATCTAGTTCTGTTTTTGAAATTTGTATCTATTTACATCTAGCTATAGTTTTACAAATTTTTATTTACATGTCTCCAAGCAGGTAATAATTAAGACAGATGCAGATGCCTATAACACAAATCATTTTTCTTGCTATTGTTTGTGCTGTATGCTCAGGAGCTTTAGTTATGTTTTGAACAACCAGTGAGTTAAAATTGCAAATACCTACAGATCTGAGCCTGCCTTGAGCAGCCTTTTTGGTTCTGATTCCTGACCTACTTTAGAGGGTTTATGTATTTTTTTGCTGAAGGTAGCACCCAGCTTTTCAAAACAAGATGCTGAGCTAGAGGAATATTTCTAAACAATAACTTAGTTTGAGAGCAGTCAGTAAATGTAAGCTGTGTAAATTCTGGGAATGTAGGATTATATCAAACCAAGGACCAACAATTTTGTTTCTCTAGTTAAATACAGTGACTTCAACTGGGTTGTGGGGGGAGAAATGCAGGCAGTGGAGGAGGAAGGAAAGGATGAGGAGAGGGGTAGTGCCTAAAGTTTATAGGTATTGTGTATAGCAGAAGAGAAATTTATTCTTTGACCCTACCATATTAAAAAAATATGTGTTGCAAAGTTGCCACAGTTGTATGTCCAGAGAAATCACATTATGTGACATTATGTAGAGCAGCTCTCCATCAGTGCCTTCCACTTTCACTGAACTTTCTTCCATCACCTGTCCCCTTAAAGCAGTGTGTGCATGACTCAGAAGTCAAAATCAATAGAAATAAGGAAAATATAAGTCCTTTAGGCCCACTTACTGCTAATTTCAATGGCAATCCAGCATCTGAGTGCTACAGTGACAGGACTTCAGAGAGACTTTCAGCAATGATGGTGTAAAATATAGTGTTATTTTAGTTAATCTATAGCGTTCTGAAAAAATAGGCTTTGCATTAAAAACATTGATGTGAATATGTGTTATTTAATTTAATATTTATCAGATAATATAGGGAAAATAGACCTTCTCCAGAAAAAGCAAAATGCCTGTGGTTCTATAAAGGGGAAAAAATCTAGCAGATTTCCAAATAAAAATTCAAATAGGCTTTAACTTTTACAGCTTTGAGTGCCAATAGGTAGATTAAAAGTTAGCTTGAAAAAATGCCTGAGGGAGCAAACAGTTGCTTAATGAGGATACATGGAATGAAATTAAAATGCAGCCTTAATAAAGATAAATTCAAAATGTAATGTTAGCAAAGTCATATTATTTAAATCACATTCCCATCTATAAAGTGACTACATTTGGTCTATCTGGAAAAACAGAATGAAGAAAACATACACAAACCCTCTAATGATCTCCCAAATCTCAAAGGTTGACTTCAAAATTATGGAATAAGATTTAGCCCACAGAGAATATGAATGGTTACATGCAGCGCAGAAAACCTCATTTCAACTTAGGGAATCTTCAAAGCTGTCTTCCCAAAAGGGCTGGATGTGCATGTTTTGGCTAGTGAGAAACAGATTAGTTTTGCTAAATATTAATAAGCCTTCCCTATATGCCTTAATACTTGTTATATTCTCATGCTGTTTTCCTCAGCAGTAAGAGTGTCTTATTGATCTGACACAGGTATTTCACTGCACACGGTGACACCGAACACACAGATGTTAAAAATAAGACCTGCCAGAGCTAAGCTGACAGACATTTACTTCAGCGGCTGCAGGTACTTCTTCAGGCACAGCTCTAACTCAGCTCAGCCTATGACCCCATCATTTACAATACTGTTTTGGGATGCTCTGATATATGGTCCGTGAGCTTCTCCTGTCTGTGTCACAGAATCACAGAATACCCTGAGTTCAAAGGGACCCACCAGGATCATCAAGTCCCACTCCTGATGCTGCACAGACACCCCAACAATCCCACCTGGTGCTCGAGAGCATTGTCCAAACACTCCTGGAGCTCTGGCAGCCTCGGGGCTGTGACCATTCCCTGGGGAGCCTGCTCAGTGCCCAACCACCCTCTGGGGGAAGAATTTTTCCCTGATATCCAAACTAAACCCCCCTGAAGCAGCTTCATGCTGTCCCCTTGAGTCCTGTCACGGGTCACCAGAGAGGAGAGATGGGTGCCTGTCCCTCTGCCACCCCTCACAAGGAAGCTGCAGGCTGCTCTGAGGCTGTGGAAGGTGGAAGTTCAGCGCAGGGTATCGCACTCAGTTCTAATAAAAACACAGCAGGTACACACAAGTCTGGCACACCCCAACAAATACCCCATTACATGATGCAGCAAAATGTGCTCGGTGCACATGGATAGAAGAAATGTCGAAGGGAGTTTTCACCCTGCATTCGAAGTGACATTTCTTATATAAGGAACTGGTTGTAAGATCCAGACAAACCACTGAGAACAATTGTCTGTGTGGTAAAACACTTCTCACAGGGCTGAGACAGCCGTCAGCACAGCAGCGTGCACCGCTCCGAGTCTGATTAGAATTCTGGTGAACAAGCTCCTACAATTATGATTTGATTTTAATTAGTTTAGATATTAACAGAATAGGCCCCAGCAGTCTTTAAATGTCACTGAGTTTCCCAGAAGGCCAAGGGTGTCTCAGCCATCTTTCTTGCTTTGTCCAAAGGGCCTCCGGGAAACCAAGAAAAAGCCAAGAAATATCAAAGCCTCGAGTACACTGTGGTCACCCACACTAATCAGCATTGGGTCTGTCAAGCGTCTCTGTGACTCACATTACCAAACCTTTTAAAAGAAGCACATTTTAATAATTTCCTGAAATTACCCACTAAGGGCATATGTAACATTTAGCACATTATTATATACACTGCACTGAAGTTCATCAATCAATCAAAACAGAGTGTAATGTGCATTTTTAAGCTACATCACAGAAGAGACTGTTGTTGTTGAGAACTTTTCAAAACACATTGGTGCCAGTCTACTGGGGTGGCAATTAATTAGGAAGAAGGTGACCGGTACCATTGTGCACTGGGAAAATATTACCAGGTTGACTCCAAGTGTGAAGCAGCTCTTTTTTTTCTTAGCTGAAGCAGTTGATTTGCTTTTGTGAAGCTCAGAGACTGAAGGGTCCTTGAGGAATCTGAAGGCCTTGACTGTTGTTCAAGTCAGTCCTTTAGTTTTAAGAAGAAAAAGAACTATAGAGCTAAAAAAGTTAGAGCATAACTCTGTGGAGGGAATTTAGTAGACAAAATACTGTGCCAAATATTATTTTTTCATGATGCAATTAAAATAAGTTTCTAGACTTTAAAATGGTCCCAGTAGATTATTGATCTAAGGCTCAAGGAAACTAAGTGAGACTCAGCTCCAAACTTAGCTGTCTGAAAGTACACTGAGGGTCAAAACTCTCCTTATTATGGGATGTCCAACCCCTGGAAGTGTTCAAGGCCAGATCCTCTGAGCATCTAGCTCTAATCTAGGAGGTGGCATCCCTGCTCATGGAGGGAAGATTAGAGTTAGATGATCTTTAAGGTCCCTTCCAACCCAAGACTTTTTGTGATAATATATTTTTATTATAGTAGATTCTGGCTTATATTAGTTGTCTAAACAAAGGAAATTGTGCCATTTGAGTGTATTAGAATACTGAACACTTTGGTTTGAAGCTGTCAGGTATGAAACAAGAGATGGATCAAATCTGCTCCCTTCTGGACAGGCATCTAAAAGCAAAACACTGTACAGCACTGAAAATTACTGGACTAAAGTAATTTAGCTGATATCATAATATCCAGCCTCTTCACTACTACACAGTGTATAACAATAATAAACTTGGAGATATTGTCTCTGGTGTCTAGGACACAAATTCGCCAAGAACTTAATTTTTAGCCACTCACTCTACACATGGTTAAGAGGCTGCAAGTCAGTGGACTATGAACCACCTGTCAAATCAAGATTACTGAGACATACTAAATTCTGTAGACAATAATATGCCAAGGAATAAGACATTAATATAATCTCTGGCTATCAGAATGGTCAAGTGGAAGTAAGAGTTGACTTGACATGAGTTCAAGATAAAACCCTGAGTTCCAGCTCCTTACCTGAATTGTGAGCAGGAGCAAAGCTCTGAGATAACAAACAGAAATTCTTCTGAGACATCTCCCATGTTGTGATGAGAGAAACTACATAAATACCACAGGAAAAAATACCAAGAAAAATACCAAGGAAAAAAAGATCAAAAAATATTCTCTGTGATGGTGAAGTTGTTCCTGTCTAGAATCCCTCTTTTCTTTGGACCTGAAGCCAAAGTTGGCAATGTTCATACTAAATTATCTTCTGTCTGGATCTCCCTGGGGCTCAGTGTGGGGCTCCCTATGCTTTCAACAGTACAGTCATCTTCTGTATGAATTGTCCTTTATTTCAGTCAAAAGTCCTCACCATCAGAATGGTGTTTTCTTGGCATGCAACCAAGTGTCCTAGGTTAATATGTAAGATGTGCCCAAAGGTATGTGTTCTTTCACCATCTTCATGAGCTGTTGAAACCAGGTGGGGCAGTGCTCCCTGCCTCCTCCCTCCAGACTGTCTCCTGTTAATGGCCCATCAGTGCCTTGCCCATGACTCATCATCCCATTGTGAGATGCTCCACCCAGAGGGAGGAACCAAGCATTCCGTCCTGGATATAAGATGATATTGGCAAACACCACAGGCAGCCTTTCCCACTGGATTCCCAGAGGACAAGAGCTACATAGCTACCACTGGACTTTCCGAGGAAGATCTTTCTCCAGGATCACTGCTTCGACACAACAACATCCATCACTTCAGGAGGACTGCAGCCACCATTTCATCAGACTGCCACTGCTACCCTGACTGACAGCGTGTCAGGTCATATCTGAATCTGTCAGTTTAAGCCAGTGTTTTTCTGCCCTGTTTTTATATATATATTATATATACCTATATATTAGTAAATAACTGTTCTTATTCTCCATATCTTTGCCTGAAAGCCTCTTAATTTCAAAATTATAATAATTTGGAGAGAAGGGAGGTTGCATCTTCCATTCCTAAGGGAGGCTCCTGCTTTCCTTAGCAGATACATGTCTTTCAAGCCAAGAAACCAATAAATGTCCCATGTGTGCAACAGAAAATCAGGCCGAAATCCTTAAGGTTGCAAAGCCTCCTAGAATTTATTGGAATAATATGCAAGGATGGAAGTCAACCCTGAAGGACTTTGGTGCTCCATGAAGTGTCCCATGAGCTGTGGGCTGTCATGTGCTATCCCCAAGACATGCTGAGGTTCTGTCTGGAAGATTTCCTGTTAGTACAGACCACAGGAAAAGAAAGAGAACACCCCAGCAGTAAAGCAGGAGGGATGATAAGCAGCTGAGTATGTGAGATCATTCTTTGTCCTATTTAGCATCAATGCTAAACGAACTGTGAAGGGATGCTGATTTGTTTTAAAGAGCAGAATGCACTCAGGCAGTGCTGGTTTGGCAGCTAGCAAACACCTAGGAATATTTAACCAGGGCAGGAGAGGAACAGCTTTCTGGAATTACAACAGGGGATAGTGGAGAAGGGCATCACAGGCCAATCAGTCTTGGCATGAGAAATTTTACCTAATTTAATTGACTATTAATTAACACAAACTTCTGATTACTGAAGGAAAACTTAAGGGAAATTGTTGCGGTGGGCAGGTGGTAGGTGCCACAACCTTCTGAAAGCATCTCCGCAGGGAAGGTGCCAACAGACATGGACATACACACACACTGGATAGCGCCAAAGATGGTCAACGGCAAAGAGACAGGAAGGGTCTTCATATAGTATTCCATGGGAGAGGTTTATGGCAGCCACACACATGAAGGGGTCCAGGGAGGCAGACAGGATAAACTGGGAGGGTCCAGGTTTACATTCGGGGTCGGGAGGGGCAGAGAGAGCATCACACCAACAGTGTGAGGGCACGGGGGCAGTGCACAGGTGGGGCCAGGGTATGGGAGCCACAAGGGGAACAGTGAGGGAGTGGCTGAGGAACAGGGGCCAGTGGGGGAGCAGGGAAGGGAGAACATTCTAGGGCAGGGACATATAAGGTAGAAAGGGGCAGGGAGGCCAATGAGCCAACCAGGGGAGCAGAACTGGGACACATTAATATATTGCAACAAAGGGCGCTGGGAGAAGCCTCTTTCTGTGTCCCTGACCTGGGGAGTGCCTCTTAGGGTCTTTTCCTCCAAAGGGCTCTATGGTCCCTCTGTTACTAGGTCCACTGGCCTCCACAGGAAATGTCTTTTCTCTCTCCCCCTTAATCAATCTGAACTTCAGTCAACACTTCTTCTTTCCTCTTCCTAGTTCCATACTTTTTTTTTGTGTGTGTGTGCGTGTATGTATGTTATACTTAAACCATTCCCATTCTGCTGATATGCTGGGTGGCTGTGAGAGATCAACGTTGTTAATGGCTTAAACATTGCTAAAATCATTGGAGGATTTTTTACCACTATAATGAACTGCAAAGAAACAGTTGTTTATCTGCGGCCAGCACAGCCCACCCCTCCCCAAATATGCCTACTANTATACTTAAACCATTCCCATTCTGCTGATATGCTGGGTGGCTGTGAGAGATCAACGTTGTTAATGGCTTAAACATTGCTAAAATCATTGGAGGATTTTTTACCACTATAATGAACTGCAAAGAAACAGTTGTTTATCTGCGGCCAGCACAGCCCACCCCTCCCCAAATATGCCTACTAATGGAATTTGGACTGTTACTGTAACTTGGGATAAGATAAAGATGCTACTTGTCCAATCCCAGGAGAAGAATATATGCACAAATTATCCCAGAAGAGAGACTGGAATGCTGATGGCTCAAACATTCAGGGGGAAGCTGCTGATGTGCAAAGTAAGTGCCCCAGCACAGTGCACCAGTTCAGGACATGTGATAAGGAAAGAAGCAAACCCTGGAAGTGTGTCCTGCCTCTTTGTCTTTCCTCAAGCTGTGATAATTCCTTTGCTGGGGAAGTACTGGGACAATCACAGGCAGTCTGAAGGTGTTCAGCGTGCTGATGGGCCATAATGGGCCGTAATTGACTCGGCTGGGCTAGTGTAATAGGCAGTTGGATTGTCTTAAAAGGTGTCAAAATCTCCCAAAATGTCCCCTGTTCACAGCATTACCTCATCCAGCCGAAATTCCCTGTCCCCCAGGAGGTCCCTGGGCATTCCCACGGGAACCTGAGTGAATATAAACCAAATAGTTGTTGAATTCTGGGCTTTCCCCTCCCCCCACCTGATGGATCTAGTCTGCAGCCATCGCTTTGACCCAGACTGTGACCATTTGAACCAACAGTCATCAAAATTGCAACAACCAAGCCCTGTCATGAGGCCTAAGGGTTGTGAGATCTTTCTACTCTTATCCTTTCCTTCTCTTTCTCATAAAATTTCACAAGTGATATTTTTATTATTTTATTTTGTCGTTACTCGAGATAACAGCTACCAAAACGTGTTCATACCTGTTTCCTATGCAACCAAATTGCTCTACAATAAAAACTTCTGCATATTTAGAAATATCGATCACTCAGTGTTGTTTCACTGTATTAACAAGAGCCTGGTTTACCCTTGCCTCCTGTGACAGGCTGGAGAAGTGCTCAGAAGGTTGGGATCATGTCTGTAGCAGAGCCTGGCTCTTTGCTTCTTATTCATTCAGTGTGGTTCTGCTTTCCCTACAGGGTGGTTCAACCCTAGTGTGCAATGAAACAGGAGATCTGTGTGCTGTTCTCTCTGTCCTGAAGCAGTTTCTCAACCCTACGTCACCAATAAAATCATTAAGGCTGGAAAAGACCTCCAAGAACATGAAATCCAGTTGTTGGCAACCACCATGTTTACCATTAAACTGTGTCCTCACATGCTATATCCACATGTTTTTTGAACACTTCCAGAGATGTTGGCTCTATCATTTCCCTGGACTGTCTGTTCCAAAGCTTTACTTACTATGAAGAAAAAATTCTAATATCTAATCTAAATTCCCCTGGTGCAACTTGAGGCCATTTCATCTCATTCTGTCACTTGTCACCTGGGAGAAGAATACTCCAAGCCCGGTTCCTATAAAGCTCCATAGTATGTCTCTCTGCTTTCACATGTTCATCTGTTTCTCCCTAATGACTTATTAACATATTTGTCACTGTCAACAATTCTACCAATGACATCAGATTCCAAGGAATGTTACAGGCTAGCTCAGTAAAGGAGAAAAAATATTTTCTTGTGATATCATAGCGAGACAGCTGCAATATAAACTCAACACGTTTAATAGAGAATCACTGTAGGAGGGGCACTGTGTAGCTTAGTAGCTTAGGAGCTGCAGTTTATTAGAGATCAGAAAGCCCAAATGCATCACTTTAAACAATAACAAACGGAGATTCATTATTTCCACTCTTTTGGAAAGTAGTAGTTGCTGAAGATGGTGACCTTCTCCAGGGTCAGATTCAGTATCACAGAGTCACAGAATGGTTTGAATTGGAAAGAACCTTAAAGACCACCTGGTTCCAACTCCCTGCCATGGCCAGGGACACCTTCCACTATCCCAGGTTGCTCCAAGTCCCATCCAACCTGGCCTTGAACGCTCTCAGGGATAGGGCAGCCACAGCTTCCCTGGGCACCCTTTGCCAGGGCCTCACCACCCTCCTGTGGCAGAGTTGTTCTGAGTAAACTGAGAACAGATATTTTTCTTTAAACTATTTCCTCTTGTATTTTAAGTGAAATATTTCTTCTATTTTATGTGTCAGTGCCTTGGATTTAACTGCTATTCCACAGCGAAAGGGATGAATTAGTTATATCGGGTTTATATACCTACATTTAATGGCCTAGATTTTTGACAATTTCTTACAGCATCATCTTTACTTACTTTTGATTTATGAATGGAAAATGATGCCAGAAGATAATTAACCTGCACCTCACAAGAACTGTGGTTCTTTATACCAAATCCTCTGGCCTACTTCCTTGTACTTGCTCAGGGCTTCCTATTTGTTTACACACATAGGCTGGATTCTGGCTTGAGGCATCACACAACTGATCAAGGACTGTGCAGAGGTTTTTGTATCCTTTTGATTAGCTCAGGCAGGTGTTGCATGAGAGTTGCCTCTGCCTTCCAGTACTCCCTGTACTTTGTTCTCCTTTCTGTGTATTCATGAAGCAGCATTCTCTGGACCTCAGGCTTTAGGAGGATGCACCCACATTTGTGTTGTTAAACAACTGGAAAATGAAAAGGTGAAACAGCTTCAGCTCTTCACCAGTTTTCCCCAAGTTATTTCCTCTCTTATTCTTTGCCTACTCTGAGCTCAGGGAACAGACAGCCCAAGTTCTGAACAGAGCAGGGAATAAAAGGCTGTTTGGATCTGTCTTTTCCTGGGGTTGAGATGACACCTATGTCCATCCAGGAACAAACTGTCTTCACATGGCACCATTTAGTCACACAGATGCCACCAAAATCCTGTGATTAGCTGTGTTCTGACTTCTAGTCAGGAACATTTCCTGCTGAAGCTACAGGACTGGTATGTCATGAACAACAAGAAATCAATTTCCAGCACAAGTCTTTCTTCTCTTGTTTCAGTCATGCTCAGCTTTTGTCTAAGTGAAGTTATTTCATAGAGGAAAAGCAACTGAGAAATGTTACATTAAAGAGCCTATCATTGACAGTGTTTTATATTTAATTACAGCTTTGATTCCTGTTTGAGAATAGCTATAAGGCATCTATTGTTTACAGTCACCTCTGTCTCATTAACAGCAGGAAAACTTTCTCTTTTTTATTTTTTTTCCATTAGCATTGTTTGCCACTGTGCAACAAACAGTGGATCAAGTCTGACAATTCTGAAAGTCTGATGCATAACAGATATGAATTTTTAAGGGATCATTCATATTGTTTACTTTTTAAGGGAAAAATCAGATATATATTTAACCAGAATTTACTTTACAAAAGAAAAATTTCTTATCCAGAAATTATCAAAATTTTCTATCCTCCTGGACAGAAGCTAAAAATATCACTCATCCAGACAATATAAAAACTAGAAACTTGCCCCCTATATGACAGACACTTTATTTATTAAACAGAGAACACATCAATTATGTATAGCAGTTATACTTATGTCAACTATTTTGTTGCACAGGAAGATTTATACAAGGGTGGGCGGACAAAAGGAAAGTGTGAAAACAAAGAAAATAAACAATTTCCTGGAAAAGGTTGAAAGATAGACAATCATTCCATTTTGGTACATATAAACACAATAAGAAAGATAAAAAGAGTTTGAGTACTAACATGATTATAAGAAAAATATAGATTTAAGAGAGCAATGATTCACAGCCACAGAAACAACCACAGATAATGAAGCGTCTGAAAATGTCCCTCTGAATATTTTCTGCATAAAATGAGACATTTATCTTTAGTTTACAAAAGGGATACAGTCAACTATAAGCAATAATAACTGCAACTGTAAACACCTAATTAGAAACTGTGACAATGAGTTAAACATTGAGAAACCACATCTGCTCTCCAAGTTATTGTCTGCTGAGAGTTCTCCCCTTCTGTACGTGGCTAAACAAAAAGGGCCAGGGCTCCTTCTCTGTCTGTAGGACCAGCTGGGAGGAGACAGCTTGTACCCATATGCTTGGACACTCTTCCTCCTGAAAACAGAGTGGCTGCATCCCACCTGCTGCTTGGAAATGGCTCCTGCATTGTGTGAACCCCTGAGCAGTGTGCAGACACTGTCTGCCTGGGTGCTGCTTAACAAGGACCAAAACCATGGCTGGGAGCATTTAGGAGAGTCAGGATAACCACAGGAAGGTACCCAACCCCTGTCTGTGTTATTGGCTGGTGGATAAATAGGGCCTGGGAAGTAAGAAATGGATGGAAGAATCAGCTGAGAAAGATGTTTATATGTACAGGGAGTCATTGCAGTAACATGAATCTCTCTAAACAGATAAGGGAGAGACAATGGGGTCACCAGATGCCCCAGAGACTTGAACACTAGAGCCTTGAAATACATTTTAGACTGTAGACATAGAATCATGGCATCATAAAATGAGTTGGTTTGGAAGGGACCTTAAAGTTCATCTTGCTCCTAGCCTCTTCCAACCTGGCCTTGGACACTTCCAGGGATGGGGCAGCCACAGCTTCTCTGGGCAGCTTGTGCCAGGGCCTCCCCACCTTCACAGGGAAGAATTTATTCCTCAAATCTAGTTTAAATCTACCACCTTTCAGCTTTAAGCCTTTTCCCTATGTCCTATCACTACATACCCTTGCAAAAGTCCCTCTCCATCTTTCTTGTAGGCCTCCTGTAGGTACTGGAATGCTCTCTAAGGTCTCCCTGGAGCCTTCTCTTCTCCAGGCTGAACAGCCCCAGCTATCCCAGCCTGGCTTCAGAGCAGAGGGGCTCCATCCCTTTGATCTTCTTCATCACCCTGTTGTGTACCAAAGTTTGGAAATAGGATATGTAATCTTTTCTTCTCCCATTTCTCAAGCCAGCATGTTGAGAAATATGTTGTATATATGCCGACATCATGGAATGAGAATTAGAGATGAATCATGGCATGAACCTTTATTCTAGACTATAAAAGTTGGTGGATTCAATCTGTCTTCTCCAGTGACCTTTGCCACATGACATCATTGGTGATTGGAAAATATTCCTTCCAGCCTGTTCCCTTTTCCAGACCCGCAAAATCAGTGAGCTGAAAAATGTCATTCTTTTGTCCTCACCTTTCTTTTCCTGTATTGTTCTTGTTTTCTGAGCCCCATCTTTCAGCACATTGTACTATGAATATTATAGGTATATTAAGAGTCAACGAGTGTATTTATGTAAGTTTTAAAGATTCCTGCTCATCCAAAGCAGCATGGGAACCTCATAGTGATTTTCCTTCTTTTCTTGTACCGAAGTAGGAGTTTGACTGATTCTCACCTTTATCAGAATTCAGTCATATTGTGTCTCTGTCTTTCCTTAAGGGACCTTTAGCTATCCCTTTCTTTTGGATGTCTATTAAGAGTGTTCTTCTCAGGTCTCTCTCTGTGAAAATTGCATCTGTATGTTGCATTGCCCTACTTTGCAGCTACAAGAGCAGCAATCCCACGTACCCACAAATAAAAGGAAAACCAAGAAATGTTAAACTGCTCTTCTCTGTGCCTCAGCTAGACCTTTCGATGCAAAGGGGCAATGGGAATACTTATTTTTCCAGTGTTACGCTGTCAGAAGGAATACTCAGGCAGCACACAATGTTATTGCTGCTTATAAAAGCCTTTATTCACAGATGAGGATTGTGGGGTTTTCTTCCTTTCTTCTTTTCTTCTTCTTTTCTATTTTTCTTTTCATTTCGTGTTTAGGGTCTTATTATTCTTTGCTGTGGTGCAGCAAAGCCCCACAAAGCATTACAGCCATAATCATCTGAAGCAGTCAAAGTATCCAGATAGCATGTGCTAAGTAAGGCAGGATAAATCCAACAGGGTTGAGTTAGCAGAGGGCTCAGTGGATTAGGTTCGAAGCTTGGTTCTCAGGGGTTGCAAAGGGAACAAACACCTGGCACCTTCTTTGGAAACTGAAAAAAGAAAAGAACAAATGAAAAGGAAATGTATCCTGAGAATCCTGTCTCAATGTTCCCTTCTCCACGTCACACCTCCTGCTTCACAGGCTAATTGCCTTCCCTGAAAGCCAATTCTTTCTTAAAGCAGTTCCCCTGTGTATAACTCCACCACACACAGAAACATTTATTTTTCTTTAAGGATGGGTTGGGAGGAAGATGATGAAGAATCTATAAAGAATCTATGAAGTTCATGGAAGACTGTCCTCCAGCTACTCAGCCACACCGGCAACTTCCCATGGTCATTATTGGTCTTTCATGTCATGCTGATATCAATAAATTGAGAAAGAAATTACTTCCAACCTTTGCTGTGTTGAGTTCAAACTCAGAGGCTGCAGAGATTTTCAGTGATATGAGACCTATGCCAGCAAATATTACAAGAAAATATATTAAACTCATCCTTCTGTTGAAGAAATGAAGAAGGCGCTGTCCATCAGTATCATTCTGGGGAAAAAGGCAGGGAGGCTCAATTGACATGTGTCACTCCACAATTTTGGGAATTTTTGGTATTTCTGCTGAAATTATATTCAATTTCTCAGATGGGGTTAGGAACACTTATTTCAAAATTCGACAGAGCGCATCAAAGTTATTCCAGCTGTGTTTTTAGTGTGGGGATGGCTGCCTGGTAAAGACACACACATCAAAAAGGTATTTCTCACTTTGTGGATAGAAATTCTGACTGAATGTGTCCTTCCTGAAGTGACAAACCTGACCTGGGTAGCAAGAGAAGACACGAGAAAGCTCAGCTGTAGTTCAGCTGGTGATACCTGAGTCCATGGGCTTTGCACTCCCTTTTCCCTCTCTTTTTCCTCTCCTGGAAGGGACCTCTCTGTCAGAAGTTTCAAATCAGAGGAAGCATCATTTTCTACAAAACCTTTAACCTATTTTAAGCATTTCAACATATTTATTCCAATTAAAAATAAAAAAAAAAAAGCAAACCCAAGTCTTCCTCCATTATAAGAACCATTAAGGGTGTCAGAACAAGTAAAACCAGAATAAGTGGGATTCCAAAAGAAAATAGCCTTCTTTTCCCTCAGAGCATGCATAAAAACCAAGGAATTCTCCATCCAGACTTAGTCCCTTTTCTTCTACTCTTTGAGGTAGTTCACCATGGATTTGGGAAAACACATTCCCAGAGTTCAAAATATTCTTTCACTGATGAGGATGTCCAGGCTCACAGTTCTTTGCTTACTCACAGTGCTGCCACTAAAGACCTGGAAGATTAACCCAGTTCTGAAGTTGAAGACTGCCTATTACAAATCCCTCTCAAAGGATACAGGAGATATTTGAGACAAAATTTTGTTAGTGGGAAGAGCAGCAAAACTTAAGCGAACAAAGCAAGACAGTAATTCCACCTTTAATTCAACTACTACTTAAAAATCTCCTCTGATTAAAGATAATTCCAGCATTTTAAAGATCAAAGTCTTGCTGGCTGCTTGATTGCTTTTTAAATTCTGATTTTATATTCTACTAAACCATACATCATGAAAAAAAGAAAGGAGAAATCACATGTACCACACTGACAAATCCTATTTAATTTAATGGTTGGGGATGAGAATTGCCTTTAGATTTCTTCTTTTTTAAAGACCTATCACATGTCAGCAATGGCATAGTTTTCAATCAAGGATTTGCATAATAAAAATTTTTGAGTGAGTCATACTGTGTGAGGTATTTTGGGGTGCTTTGCATAATTTGAGATAATTTAAAGAGATGCATACAAGCCCCTGAAAATGAGGACCTATTGAGATGTCACATCAGAAAACTCCACCTATATTTGAAAATTTCTTCTGTGTCTATTTTGAGGGGTGCTTTTTATGGAAAAAATAAACTAAATCCAGAACATTCCCATACCGTTTTCATTACCCTGCTGTACAATGCTGTGGATATTTTCAAGCTTTTCCCTTTTTCTTTATTGCAAAAGTTTTAGGAAGTTTATATAAATTAATAAAATCCCAGGCTCTATGAAGCCAATCTTGCTTTGAACACGCTTTTATTGATCTTTCAGGTAAATCTACTGTGAATGTTATGAGCCAAACCCAGATCACCAGCTTCAAACAGAATTGGCGGTACCTGTAGAGAGTTTTCCCTGGCAGACAAGCTTTCACTAAAGCCAGCAGAGCAGAGGTGAGGATAAAAAACTTGCTTAATTAACATTTCAGATATATTGCAGGTTGAGTGACTTAAGGTAGCTTAAACTATCCCAGTTGTCTTGTGGAGGATGTCATTTTTATGGGATAGAGAACTCAGTCATACACTAATAATCAGGTATGTTAAAATGAGAAGGATTTCATTCACCTGTGCTTCTTTGGTTTTTGTTTGCCTCATTAGGAGGCTACAGTTTCTTTTCCCCAGTTTCCAGAGGTTGGAATAGTTGTGAAGTTTTAGAAGGTTTCTATAATTTGCTAGGACTGTTTTTCATTATTGTGTGAGAGGGAAAGAAAGACTCCTATCTGCTGTCTTGAGACACTGTCGCAATCACAGAATTAAGGCTGTAAAAGCCCTTTAAGACCATTGAGTCCAACTGGTCCCCTGGCACAGCCAAGTCCAACACTAAACCATGTCCCCAAGTGTCACAGCTGCACTTTTTTTTGAACACTGATCCCTAAAATCTTCATCCAAAATCCTCTGAAGTCAACTGAAAGCATTGTTCTGAAAGCCTGTTAAAGCTTTCAGAACAAATCTTGGAAGGACAAGCCGGAAAATCAAGTTCTTCAGTGATTCCTTATTTTCTGTTTTTTCTTTTTTGTTTTTCTTTCTCTTTTCTTTTTCTTTCCTCATTGTTTTGGTTTGGTTTGGGGATTTTTTTGCTAAATGGCAAAGGGGATTCAAAGGGACAGATTCAGAACCAGTACCCACAGTGAGGATGACAGCTCTTGAATGAGACTACTGAAAGCTGATTATTTGATGTACAGCTGAGTCATCTACAAGTGCTGTCTTCTGCCACTCAGAGTATTAAGAGAAGGACTTTTAGTGTGTTAATCTGAAAAACAAATCAATCTCGTTTTGTATTTTATGAACATGTCTAAGTGACAGGGCTCAAAGTATCTCAGCTTTCTCCCTGTAAAATATATTACAGTAATCAAGTCCAAATAGACTTCATGGAAAGGGTGGTGGTTTTTATTTTTTTTTTCACAATTCTGGGCTCAAAACTCCAGAAAATGAAAGGCTTAGTTAGAATGTCAACAGCTGACAGAGATTTGTGGGCTATCACAATATCATTGGGATTCTTGCAGGTTCACCTGAATGCTCAGCAAATTTTCCAAATCCAATTAACCAAAGGCACCATTTCCTGTGTAATAAAAATGATGAGTGTCCTAACAACTCTTTCACAGCTTGAACTATCACTTAAACTAAGGATGAGTGAGCCAGCTTGGCTATAAAGAAAAATAAATGGCCGTGCTTGCCATTTCCACTGTACTCACTTCATCCCATACTGGAAGCATAGTTGAGCAATTTCTATTATTTTTCAACAATTGCATTGGAGCAATTGGTACCTGAAATTTATGTTCAAAGTGACAGAAATATCCATAGTGTAAATGAGAACTAAAATCGTCGGAAGCAAAGACAGCTCTGAAGAGGTACAAGAATTTGTTTAACAATCTGAGATGTGTGTGGTTACACAAAGTGTAATTTATTTCCTTGTGGGGTGTGTGTGTGTACATGTAAGTCTACTCATTATTACTCAGTATGAACAATTGTCGTTCAACAGCAAATTTTCATTACAGTAGAGGAGGAGACAGTTTTTTATTCAAGTAATTGAATAAAATAACATTCCAGAAGTTGAGAGGAGAATGAATGGCAAAGAAGCACAAGGTTGTCTGAAAAGAAAAGGGGAGCCAAATTGTTTTTCTGATCTAATTTTAGGGTGAAAATATTTTTCTCTCAACTTGTCTCAAACTGGAACAACTAGAAAGCACTGAATAAGCAGAAAGACCAGAGTAAAGCAAGAGAAAGATGGAAGATGTGATGAGCACCCAGCAAAGAAGAAAGAAGTAAAAGGGACAATTGCCTCCTACCTACATGTGAAGCTAGAACAGAGGTTCCATCTCTCCAGAGGGAAAAACAGACACAAAAGTAAAGGGAAACCCTTTTATTTTGCTTAGAAATAACACAGATGCCTCCAAAGCACACACCTGATCTCCTTCCTCTACCACAACAGCAAGGTTGGTAATTCATTCCGTGACAAACTTACTGAGTTTCTCAAGGAGTGTTTCAGAGCAGATTTCCCGTAAAGCAGTAAAAATAAATTGTCCTGTGTATCTCAGGAAATGCTTGAAATCTCTAGGTGGGGAGACCTAGAAAGAAGAAGCTGCCTCTTTAGTTCAAGGCAACAAACAACCAGAACTCCTGAAACACTGTCTCTCATGTGACAGGAACCTTGACAGCAAAAATGAGGTTTTCTACACAAGTTCTGAGGGGGAAGTTAAATGACAGGAAAAGACTGGTTTTGTAAAGTCTGACACTCCTGATTCTGAATGTTGGTAATTATGACAACGATGCACAGAAATAAAATTATGTTCCTGCAGCAAACTCAGCTGTGAACTGTCAGCTGTGCACCAGTAATGAGAAAGATGTGTTTTAACAGTGCCATGTCTGTGTGTGATGTGGAGAAGAATGAATATCCAACATTTTTAATGTCATTTCCCATGGTGCTATTCCTCAGTGACAATGTCAAGGAGCCACTGAACAAGGGGAATCATCTTGGATTCACCTGTACATTAAAGAATAGGAAGGTACTTGGGGAGTGGCAGGGGTATAACCCAGGTTAAATATGGGAAATGTTGCAGCTGAAAGGTAAGATAGTATATGAAATGCAGATTTCATAAATCAGTCAGTCTTCCTTTGGCTTACACAATATCCTGTTTTAGAGAAAAAATCAGTGACAATGAAATCTGTAATAGAAGTATGACTGGTAACACTGTGATTTGGAGGATGACAATGGTGTTAATGTGATCAAGGAAGTATCAGTCACACAGAAATTAAAACATCTGAGTTTAAAAATGCTCAACAAACTGAACAAAACTAACCCAAGAAAGGTTGTGGATTCCCCATTCCTGGAAGTGTTCAAGACCAGGTTGGATGTGTCTTGGAGCAACCTGGTCAAGTGGAAGGTGTGCCAGCCCATGGGAGGGGATTGGCATGAGGAGACCTCTAAGGTTCCTTCCAATCCCAACTATTCTGTGTTTCTATGGTTCTACGAAATAAAACAAGACAAAATGGAATAGAACAAAATGAAACAAATAAAACAGAAGTGACAAAAAAGAAACTAACATTCTCAAGACAAAGGAACCAGAATGAAAGGGAAAAAATTCAGTTTCCCAAGCACTGGTTTTAATAAGTATCAAAAGCCACAGGCTGCTGTAAAAAAAAAATCCCTCTTTTCTATAAGAGCCATGGTGTAAAAGGCCACAGGTTCAGAATGTTTCCCTTGCAGAAATCACTAGCAGGATCAGGGCACCGTCTCATAAGCTTCAGAAAAATATCTAGTTCTATGGAGACACTGCAAATGTGACAAAAGAAAGGATCTCTTGATGCCACTTTTAACAGTAAATGACACTATTATACTTCAAGACAGACACGAGGCCCCAAGTCAACCTTATTTCAGAGATGAATTACTAAGAAGAGTGCTACAAACCTGTCTTCCTCTAAACAGAAATTAAGGTGACAGGATACTCGTGGGACTGAGGTAAGTTGAAAGCAACTGTGTTGCAACACTAAAGTTAAAGCTGACTCTTTTAATTTCATATTTTTGCTTTACAAAGAAAAAGAAGAAGGAAAAAAAGCTAAAACAAAAAAACCCTGAAATGTTGAACTGAGTCTGTTTAAATAAGTATATACTTGAAAACCCCCCTCCAAACCAGACTAGTGAAAAAACACGATATACTGGAAAAGGAGATTTAATCATTAGTCCGTGCTCTGAGCGGCTTGTCAACATCTCGGGAGAAAAAAGATATAAGGCCCCAAATTCACATATTCAGGAGAGAACCTTTTGAAAAGCAGCCATTTGAAACTGCCAACAAACTGAAGACAAAAATGAGATTTGATAGAGGTGACAGAGCCTACAGCATCAGATTAGCTCTTTGTTTGTCACAGTGAGCACAGGATGCAGCGTTCAGTCTGACAGACTCACTCGTGACCTTTATTCTGCCAAGCCAAATGAGAGGGAGGACGGTGAATGCCATTTTGCATCCCGGAACTGTTGCTTGAGAAGCTTGTAAACAGTGATTTGAATAGAAAATGAAAAATCTGAGCACTGAGACTTGGTACTGAGCTGTCACTTCTCCGCTTCACCATTTGCCATGTGTTATGTTTAGACAGAGGTTCAGCTGTCAGCTTGTGGAGAAACGTTCAGATGACAAAAAGCCCACCACGTCTGGATGGCTCTTCTGGAGGATCTTGTGGCTGGATAACACTAGAGGAACCCTCAGTTCTCCTCCCTCCTCACTCTTTCCCTCCTACCTGCTGAAACTATGGTGTCAGGTGTGTTATTGAAAGTTACATCACTTGGTACACACAGGATTGCCATGGCAGGAGGAGAGAGGGAATACTGGGAAAGTGGAGAAATCCTGTTTCATGATGGATATCAAATTGTGGATGCCCAGTAACTAAAAGTGTTCAAGGCCAGGCTGGATGGGGTTCTGAGCAATCTGTTTTAGCAGAAGTTGTCCCTGACCATAGCAGAGGGGTTGGAAATAGATGATCTTGAAGGTCCCTTCCAAATCAATCTGTGATTCTATGACCCCCTGTTATTTGCACTAGGAATGGTGCCTGATGCTAATCCACACAGTAATTCCCATGACAAAATCAAATTCTTTTGGAAACATCACTCTCCTTCTCCACAAGTCATACTGATGAGAAGAAATAGAGAGATTAGGGACAAAAAGATTTGACTAAAAGGAGAAGCAATTCCATGACACTTCTGCTCAGTTCATTCATTTTCTTATATCTCAAAATACTTCTGTCTTTCCCATGTTTTCTTATTCATTTTTTTTATGCATTATATTTATTACTTCAGTCATTTCTTTTCTGATATTTCTTTACTCGTTTGTGTCTTCCTCTCAATAAGGACAGACCAAGCCAGTCTCAAGCAAGACCTTGTCCTTGGAGTAGCCTCTGAAGTGTTCCTCTGTCTCTTACACAGGGACATATGTTTTTCCATTTGATTCCAAATGATTTAGAAAAATCTCAAGTTTCTCACATCTTCACCAAAAACTTACAGGCCCAATATGCTTTGCTTTAGATGTTTCTTTTCTTTGTACTGTTAAGAAAAGAAAACTGAAGCTTTTTGATATCAATCAGATGCAAATTCTGTCAACTCACTGAAAATATTTTGAGCATATTTATTTATATGTAGACACTACTAAGATTTTCAAATGTTTTATGGCCAGTCTGTCTTTGTTCTTATTTAAGATATGAAAACCATATTATTTAAACTTCCTCCAGTGGATATGTCTATTTTCACTGAATTATATGAGTTTTATGGCAGATGTGAGTATGGAAAAAGCTCAGTTGCATTTGTCTGCACTATAATAAACAATTCAGTGCAGGTTTAACTGTGCTAATGATGTGTAATGCAATGGAGAGTGATAATATGGGGTCCAGTTCTGGGCCTGTCAATTCAGGAAAGACATTGAGGGGCTGGAGCGTGTCCAGGGAAGGGAATGGAGCTGGGGAAGGGGCTGGAGCAGCAGGAGAGGCTGAGGGAGCTGGGAAAGGGGCTCAGCCTGGAGAAAAGGAGGCTCAGGGGGGACCTTGTGGCTCTGCACAACTCCCTGACAGGAAGGGGTCGGGCTCTGCTGCCAAGGAAGAAGAGACAGGATAAGACGAAACGGCCTCAAGTTGTGCCAGGAGAGGTTCAAGTTGGACATCAGGAGGAATTTCTTTATAGAAAGGGTTGTCAGCCATTGGAAGGGGCTGCCCAGGGAGGTGGTGGAGTCTCCATTCCTGAAGGTGTTCAAGAAATGACCGGACGTGGCACTCAGTACTCTGGGCTGGTTGACATGGTAGTGTTGGGTCAAAGGCTGGACACGATAATCTTAGAAGTCCTTTCTAAAAGTAATGATTCTAGGGTTCTATGAATACTATAATCCATATATTACAAGAGAAAGCACTGAAAAAATCTGCCCAGAATTAAATATTTGGGTGGTTACCCCGTACAACGGTGCTTGGGTGCACTAGTACTGCCATATGCAACATGCCACAGGAATATGAACTTGGTTTTTTGATCACATCATGATGCACATCTTTGGAAAAGCCTGCCTTATCTCCCTGAAGTCAGTCCTTGATTTAAGAATGTCACTGAATGAAATCCTGGATGTGAATATCCTTTAATTTTTATTGTTTTGGCCAAATGACAACCACATAATAGGTCCTCATCTCAAAATCTGTTACCTGTCTAGGTTCAGACCAATAACCCGGGGGCAAAAGGCTTCATCCTATTACTACTGTCTTGATTCATTATTTGACAGAAATTTTGAGATGCTGCCTGGTTGAATATGCACCAGAAAGGCCAATAATATTACTGAGACATTCCTTTTGATGCCCTCAGTCTGTTTGCATCCTCGTTGCCCTGACACCCTGCAGGGAGGAAGAGAAACTTTGTGGGGTGTGCAACACCCTCTCATCTCCTAGAACTTGCAGCTGGGATCCACTTCACCAAACAATGCACATTTATTGACAGGTAGTCTGACAGCTTTTTTAAGCTGCTTGGCAGCTTGTTTTTAGCAACACATTGTCATGTTCAGTGTTATCACATTTCTTTTACATTTGTGTGATACTAAAAGGCCAAACCTCTGAGGCATCAATATGGGGTGCAAAGCAGGACTAAGCTCTAAGACACCCAGGAAAATACACCTTAGGGGTCCATTGATTTTTCTTCTAAAAATTTATATCTACTCACTTTCCAACCCTGTCATTGACAAGCATCTTAACAGTTGTTTCCCAAACAGTTGCTTTAAGTTGGATTTTTTTGTTGTCTCTTTTTTACCTTAAGCTTCCAGGTGTCTAAGGCAACTAAACTGAACAGTGTTCACAAAACTCTTCAAACTTCTGTGAAATGCAATTCAAATAATTTTCCAGGAAACTTAGGAAAGAATAAGGCACCTTTCTGGGAATGTGATGTGTTAGCCAAACTCTCCACTGCTCAAAAATACATTTCAGGAATTCATTCCCCACAAGCAGTGGGGAATCACTGCAGTGCTCAAGTTCAGCACCTGCAGAAGGTTGTAGTTGCAGGTCTTTTCTCCTGGCAGTGAGGGACCTAGAGCATGCCAGTAATCCGAATTTAGACACTGCAAGGGGCAGCAAAATATTTTGTGGTGTTTAAACAGGCGAGTAGAACTAATTTTTTTGATTCTTGCTGTTTTTATATCAGGGCCAAGCAATTTGGTAGATAGTGTGGATTAATACCTAGAGTTTGTAAATTCTTTTTATTTTTTCCTAAATTAAATGTACATGTTTTGGAGAAAGATTTTCATGCCTTTAGAGGTTATCTTTCAAGGAATAAAATATAAAATATAAATATAAATTTTATCATATATGCCCTCCAAAACTGAGGCTGTAATTTGAAATAAAGCTGTCAGGATTGCTAAGCAAAGAGATTTTTCTGCTGGCCATATTCTGTGTGGAATTTCAGAAACTATACCCTCCAATTACCCTGGCTGTAAGCAGCCAAGACAGTACTTAATAAATCTGGTCCAGTTCAAAAAGCAGAACCAAAAAGCTGCCTATATTCCCAGCTTATGTGCCTGTCCTTCAGAGTTATATCAGCAGCAAAAACTGCTCCCACTACATGTTGTGTCCAGAAGAGGAGAAACAACTGGAAGGTCCCAGCAGCAGCTGGCAAGTAACAACGATTGAATTCCAGATGGATCTAAAAAACTAGTGATACCTCCTGGGAAACTTTGAAAAACATTTTACTTTGCAATGATCCTGTTCACATCACACTCATTTTAAATATTTTTTTTTTCCTTTGTTCTTGGCACAGAAGGAACAGCTGAGCTCCTGAGAAATAATTCCATTTTGAGAGACCAGCCCCTGTTAATAAAGGACAGGGAGAATTGTCATTCTGTCGTGATTTCAGACATCAGCTGTTCATTTGTGCTGTTCAGTTGTGCAGTTTCTGTAGCTAATTATTTTTTAAGGATTTTGCTAGAGACAGAGTAAGATAGGTTAGAAACAACCAAGTAGCATCTCACTTGGTCCAGTCCCCCCATTGAAGCAGGGCCAAAATTGATTGCATAGAATCACAGAACCACAGAGTGGTTTGGGTTGAAAGGGACTTTAAAAGTCATCTCATTCCAAGCCCCTGCCATGGTCAGAGACAATTTCCACTATCCCAGGTTGCTCCAAGCCCAGTCCAACCTGGCTTGGAACATTTCCAGGGATGGGGCAGCCACAGCTTCTCTGGGCAACCTGTGCCAAGGCCTCACCTGGTCAGCTCAGGTCCTTGACCAGTGAGGTTTGACTGCCTTCAAGGATGAAGATTTCTTAATTTCTCTGGGCCCTTATTCGAATATTTGACCACTTGCACGGCAGAAAAAGGGTTCATGGCCCCCGCTAGGGAGCCCAGTCAGAATCCAAATGGGACAAGACAAAACACAGACTCGAGTGAAGGCTGCAGGATAGGTCCAGATTCCATCCAGGAGGCAGGGTCAGACGCAGGATTGGACACCAGCAAACCTACAGCTTGGGTCAAACAGGGACTGAAGCACGGGTCTGAGTTTAAATGGGGCTGCTACGTTCATAGACAAAAGGGGCCGAGGTCCAGGGGAGGCTGGTCTGGGCCATTAAGGCCTATCACTGCCCTCATGACCCTGACACCAAGATCTTCCCGAAAAAAAGGCCCTGCAATCAACGAATTTTCTCATTTCTCCTTTTTTTCTCTTCTATCCTCTGAAAAGCAAAGCTTCTTTCTGTTTAGAAAGAGACTTGGCCCCTTTACTCACCATGTCCTGCAAACTGGAGCTCAGCCATGACCTAGAAGGATCTTGGAGAAGAGTGGGAAGGGTGCTTCAAACCCCACTCCTGCATGGTCTCAGACTACTCTTTCACAGAGTGCTAAACAGATAAAATGCTCCTGACGTTTAAAATGCTGTCATAAAGAAAGATAACAATTCTGTGTCATGCCTTAGTTGCCTAAAGGGCTCCAGGAGTGTTTTTCCTGAGTACACCATTAACCAGATTTATTTGGGGTTGGCTGGTTTCTATTTCTCAGCTTTCCTCAGAGACATCCTTGATAGTGGTGCTCAGTACTCCAAGGTGGCACAGGCAATTTCTGCTCTTTCACAGTCAGACCACTCACTGTATTCAGGAAAGAAATTTCCACTTAGGTCTGACAGGCAAAGATCTGGATTTTGTGGATGCAGTAGGTTGCCTTTTACTGCTAAGGTGCAATTAGGGTGCAATTTATCTTCAAATGTACAGTAGGAAAAGGATATCCAATTGATTTCCATGCTTTGCAGCCTCAGGTTTTGGTCACATCTTGGCTTCTCCTTTTCTCTGCCAATGACACACACCTGACAAACCCTGAAATTTAAATTCTTTGACTAACTCAAATCCAGGGTGTGATATTGGGTAACACTGAGTGCCCAATGATAGACAGAAGGTCAAAATTTAGTAGGATCCCTTGTGGTTTTATAGTCTATGCAATGAAAGCCATTAACTCATTTTTCAATATTGAAAGATGATGGCCTCTGGCATATTAATCCTTCAAATAACTCTGACTTATAGCCCCTTTGGCTATAAAGCCTTACACTTTTCCTCCAATACCATAGAATTGGAAAATGCACTTAGCCTGAAAGTTTCTAGATAAACTATGAAGGAGAAAAAGACTCTACCTGTAGGACTGCTCAAGCTATAATATTCTGAAATTCTCCTGCCAAGCTTGAATAAAATTTCTGAGAGGTCTAATTTTATTTGAGAAAGCTCATGAGATACAATTATGGAGTGTCTGAGAGCTTATCAATGCAAAGCCAGTCAGCTAATTAAAATCTATTTTGGAAGGACCATCTAGTTTTAGAAACAGCTTGTTAATGGCCATTCATAGCTCCTGTGCTGTTTATAACTTAGTAATTAATTTACTGGCCCCAGAAATAGAGAAGACAACACATTTAATAAATAGGCAGTTAAAGTTGGGTGAGATGCCATGACTCTGTCATCACTCACTGCAAAGCAGGTCTCTTTAATAGCATGCAGGTAGAAGCTGTAAAACAGTGGTCTGATAGCAACTACCTTCCTTTAAGAATTATATTTGACAGGTTTGTGGAAGAAGCATTAAAAGTAGATTTTCTGTCAATTAAAAGAAATTACTGTTCATCTAGTTTGGATAGCATTGAATATCTCAGTGCTTAAATGAATTCCATATTTAGTAAAATAAAATAAATCTTAAAACCTTCATCTAAATTTGCCTGAGATAGGATATCCATCAAAATTCTTGCTTCAAAGGTTAATTACTCTCATTATTAAAATACGTCAATCTTTTGCTCAGCCTGAATTTGTCCAGCTTAAATTGTATTTTGATTTCTTGCATTCAGACTGATTTGGAGAAGATTCAGCAACTGCTGCATGACAGACAATCGTGCCCAGCACATGTCAAGGCCTGTCATAATTATGTCATGTTATACCATAATACAATAGTAATTCTATCTTGTTGTATCATTTCTGAAATTATTAACTGCAGCTCTGACTGAACTATTCTATTTTATTTTTTTGTAAACACGTGTCTCCTTTTTGAGCTGTAAAGAAATGATCTGACACTTTGACATCTTAAATAAGAACAGAAAGCATGTTTTCACCACATTAATTGGAGAAAAAGTCGATCTAGGTATTCAGAGAAATGAAACCAGATATTTAAAGTAGCAGCTTCTCCGTTAACTGTGGATATAATTTGGGATTTCCAGTTAAGCAAACAGTACTCTGAAGTTACAGCACTCCTGAGAAGGTGGACTCACACTTTTGATGATTGTATTTTGGAAAGGCTTTGTGTTCTGTTTATATTTTGGGAGTCGGAGGGAAAGAAGAGAATTTATTTTGAGTCAGAGAAAGAGCTGCCAAGCTCTGATGAAATATGCATTACAGTGTATACTTGATATTCACTCCTATTTTTTGCTATTGTTACTGTCAGCTTTTCCTGGAGCAAGGACACATCTAACAGACCCACAAAACAATAGACTGCTTCAGCAGTCAGAGTGCAGATGCCTTTGAAGAAAAGTCTGTGAGTAAGGTCTAGGTAATTTCACAGGATCACCTTTATTTCCCTCTGTTACAACAATGGACAGGTCACTACTGGTAGCCTGTCAGTGTCCCACGACCTGGCCCAGTGTCTCCTGTGGGTGCAGAAAAGGGGAGAATAAAGAACTGGTGATTTTTGGATTCTGCATCTCCATGTGAACAAAGATACCATTAGTAAGATTTTCTCAACAGTTTCTTTCAAGAAGAACACTAAGAGACAGCAAGAATTTCTAAACACACTCACTCCTTGGCTCAAAAAGTCCCACCAACAGATCTGCAATACGAGCTCTGGAGTCTGACCAGTCTGCCAGGGTTGCCACAGAGGCAGCTCCCCTGGCTGTGTTTGGGGGACTGTGCTCATCAGTGGAGAGCTGGTACAGAAACAGGGAACTGTTAATAAAATTATTCTTAGGATGGTAAGTATTTTCATCCTGGCAAACTGAAAAATATTTAGGCTACTGGATGCTCCTAAAATATATGTGTAAATAAAGTTATTTGAGGTAAATGTTGACTGCACCTGCTTGGTCAATCCTTATTGTATTCTTTCCTAACAATCCTTATTTGTTGGCATTATGTTCACCAGTTAGGGACACCTTACACATCCCACAGAATTTTCAAATTCTACCAAAAATTACACTAACCCACAGGGTAAGAAAGGCAGATCCTGTCTGAGCTAGTGTTGTCTCCTCCATCCCTGTTACACTGATCTCAGTTTCATTTTGCAGTTGTTTGTCCCAAGAAATTCCTCCTGCAGTACTGTTCAATTGAAGAACTGACTTCATTTGTCACCAGTGCAAATGGTTTGACCACTGAGAATGAAAAACCTGATTTACTTGTGAAAGTTACCCCCCCGCCTTCTTCTGTCAATGAAAATACAGTTTGAGGACTTAGTTATGCAGCCTGTAAAACACTGGCACAGAACCAAAAACTCTTTGGATGCCTTTACACTTGGTGTGCACGTCTGCTCGGCTGTGAAGTGCAGTGGCTTTTTTTCTGGCAAAAAAATTACAATCCAGAAGTTTTTTTATCCATATATTGGCAAAAGTCTGCAAAGTCTGATAATTCAAATAGTGTATTTCATTGGCTTTTACAGACAGCAGAGCTTGACCATGTATGTCCTTCTCTTTCAATGCCTTTCTATTGTTTTATCCATGGTTTTGGTTCTAACATAAAACTGTGATTTCTTTGAGCCAGAGACTTTCTGCTCAGGTGTATCAAACTTGTTCAATTAGGTCCACGATTTTAATGAAACCAGAGGTTCTTGTGTCTTTATTTATCACACAATAGATAATAATATCTCATTGTAACAATTACACTCTTTCTTTTTTTTACATTTTTTTATTCCTTGCCTGATATTTGAATGCCCTCCAATAAACTTCTAGGAAAATGTCATTTATATGGAAAAATTAGAACATTTTGGCCACATATTCTGTGACAAAATAAATCAGGACAAGCTGGATGGGGCAAAAAGCAGCACGTTCTAATAGAAGCTGTCCCTCCCTGTGGCAGAGGGTTGGAACTAACTAATCTTTAAGGACCCTTCCAACCCAAACCATTGTAGGAGTCTATGAAGTGTTGTTTTCCAATTAATTTTTTTAATCTTATTTTTGCAGAAGATGACATAAAAATATTAAAGGTTCTAAAGTGCTTCATTGTTTTAAATTTATTAACCAGATTTTTTTTTTTTTTTTTATATTCTGGAAGACAAGGATGCATCCCAACCCATGGGGGTCTGTCAAAGTACCTGAGTGAAAATTCTTTCAGTCATTTCTCTTGGACCATGTTTTAGAAAGGCATCCAAGTCTGCATAATGAGATGTGGACAGATGGTGTTGGGATGGGGCAGAGGCCTCAGTGCCTGACACCTGAAAGAGTTTCTCTGGACTTTCCAGTGGCTTCTGTGCTATTCAGGCAGCAAAACCTGAAAGGCTGCTCCTCACAGTTCTAAAGAAAACAACTGAGGCCATTTCCAATTAATTGTATCAGTGCTGAAACTTTTTAAGGAACATTGAGTGGCCTTGCAACTTAAAAGAAAAAAAAAAAAAAAAAAAAAAAAAAAAGAGGATGGGGGGAGAGCAGAGAGTGGGGTGAAAAAAGCCCTGCTGCCAAATTGTGATTTAAACTGAGATTGGCATCAGCAGACACTTCCACATCAGCCTTTAGCACATCTGGTCCAGACCAAACAAATAGAAGATTTATTCTGTCAGTGAGATCATTTAGCATTCCTTTTTATGCTTCAGAAAGAGCCTGTACCTGTCAGTCACCAAAGCACTAGGCTTTTGGTGGCTGGGCTCTGTTGCTCTTTCTGACTAGCCTTGATCTGAGACTTCTAAGAAGGCTTGTGTTCACCCGCTCCACCTGGGAGACCGGTACCCATGCCAAGTTCATTTCCATAGTCTTATAAAAATCTCCTGGAGGATTTCAAACATCTGCTCATAAGTAAAGAAACATTGTCTTGAGATATAACAATAATATAAAGGGCAACTGAACCTTCCTTGCAAATAAAACTGAGGTAATAAATTATTTTGTTTCAACAGTTTTATACAATTCAAACAAAAAACTCAATAGAGCTAAACGGGCACACACACACATGAAAAATCAGGTGTGAAGGGGGTTCTGATACTTGATACTTTTTTATTTCTTTTTGGTCAAGGGGTTTATTTGTTTGTTTTGGGTTTTTTTTCTGAGCACTTGATGATAATTATTAAAAGGAAGAGCTGGGGTTAGCAGCTTTAATTAGCAGCAGAGAGCTCACCGTAGTGCACAGGGGGATGTTCTGAACTGGGGGAGGCAGAGGTGCAGCTGGAGGTGAGTAGATTGAGGAACCCTGCAGAAAGGATGGGATAATCCAGGATATGAAGGATCTCTGTCTTCTCTCCACCTGGCTGAACACTTTGACTTAAGGGAGAGGGGGAAATGGTGGCCAGTCCCTGGCTGGCACAGCAGGAACATCTCTGAGTGCCCAACCTTCCCAGGTGCCCCTGAGCAACAGGGATGGGGCTGTGAAAGAGGAAAACAAACAATAAACAAGGACCTTGAGTTTGGAGGTGTTACTGAGGTTAATCAGTCTGTACCTTGCTAAAATGATTCAGTGTCATAGGACACTGCCCTGTGGAAGGAACAGAGGGCCCAATGTGCTCACCAGACTTCTTGGGGAAGCCTGACGCCTCCAGGGAGCCCAGGTTAAAGTGATGAAGAGAAAGCTTCCTGGTACAACCCTCAGATTATTATCCCTTGCTGATTTTTGAGATTGACAGCAATAGAAGTTACAACAAGGACGATCAAGAGAGACTTCAGGGTGCTGGGACAAATGGTTAAGGGATCAGAAGTAGCAAGTAGCATTCTCCTCTATCCCTCCAGTAGCAAGGAACGATGAGGGAAGGAACAGGGTGAGCCAGCAGATCAACATCTGGCTCCAAGACTGGTGTCACCAGCAGAATTTGGGAGGTTTTTTCATGGATCAGTCTACATGACATCAGGGCTGCTGGCATCAGAGATGTGCAACTGTGTCAAAAGGAAAAAAGGTCTTTTGCACAAGAATTAACAGGGCTCACTGAAAGAGATTTAAAGGTGGAAAGGGAGAAAACAAAGACAACTGCAGATAAACCTGGGGAGGACTTGCCAATGGCCGAGGAGTAGTGTGCTAGCAAGAACCTTCAGTCTGCTGTCTCACTGGAGGTGAGGGATGAAGATCCATGTGGCAGCAAAGACACCAGGGTTGCTGATGAGTTAGAAACCGTGGAAGTGTCTGATAATGGCCACACAGGGATTAGGGCTTTTCCCCAAAAAAGTGTGGTAAAATCAATAGTCCAAATGAAGACCATCTGTGTCAATGCACATGGCATGGGCAACAAACAGGAGGATCTGGAAGATGCTGTGCAGCAGGAAAACTCTGGTGTAACTTCCGTCACAGAAACATGGTGGGATCACTGGCACACCTGGAGTGCTGGAATGGATGGCTACAAACTCTTCAGAAGGGATTGGCAAGGAAGGAGGGGGTTTGGGGTAGCCCTGAATTTTAGGAAGAGTTTTTATTATCTGGAACTTATTGTTGTTGACGATAGGATTGAATGTTTATGGACAAGAGTCAGGGGATGGCCAACAAAGCCAATATCCTGGTGGGCATCTGTTACAGGCCACCCATCCAGGAGGCAGATGAAATATTCCACAAACAGCAAAGCAAAGTCTCACAGTCTCCAGCCCTTGTCCTCATGGGGGAATTACCAGATGTCTGCTGGAAATGCAATACTGCAGAGAGGAAACAGCCCAGGAGGTTCCTGGAGTGTGTGGAAGAGAACTTCCTGGCACAGCTGGTGAGCAAGCCAGCTAGGGAAACAAACTGGGAACTCACCTCCTCGTCAGACAGAAAATGGAGGCACTTCAGATATGGAACATGGCAGTTATTAAACATATCTGACAATACCCTGACACAATTTGTACAGGAACTGAAGGCAGCTGAAGGAGCTGAGGGATGGTAAGACATGCAAAATGCAATTACCTGCACTGGAATGTCAGTGTGATCCTAGAATTAAACTCCCCTATTGATAATAAGAGTTCCAGACAATTTTATGACTGTAAGAATGGGCCAGAACCACTATTTCTGTAGGAAGATGAATATGGATGGGTGATGTGAAAAAGTAGTACTCATTTGACTTTTTTTTATTTGAAAATTAAGGACGTATGTATCGGGGGTTTTATGCCATTAAAAAATTGGTGTTTAACACTAGAGTAATGTATTGCCTATGCCAGCAACTGGGTGCACAAGGGTGTCCAGAGGGGTTTCTATCAAAGTCTTCTGCTGGTGAACTTGTTCTGTGTCCTCCATTGCTTGGACAGAGTGTTCCCATGTGGATTCCTTAAGGAATTCCCTCAATCTTGCTAATAAACCTCAAATTCTTATGCAAATGCTTGACACGTGAAAGCACCAATGTTGCTTTAACTGCTTGAAGTCTGTTGTAATAATTATCCAAAAGGAGTAACTTGGAGAAGCTTGATCCCTCTAACAGACATGGGGATATTGCTGTTTAATGAGTAAATCCAAGGGGTAATGTTCACTCTCTTGGTGGTTTTACTTGCTGTTATGTCATTGTAATAATCGAGAGTAATATTTCAATTTGAAAATAACTCCCTTGCTCAAAAATGATTTGGCTCTTCCCTTAAAAAGCATTCTCTTAAAAATGAATAAAAAAGGATCAATTTGCAGATGGTGTTGTTCAAACAGGCTGACTTATTTCTAGAAATGCCTTATTTCTAGAATTTCTTATCTTAATCTCCGTTGGTAGTCAGCAATAGGAAAAAAGTTTTCCCTTAAGGTTAAGATTCATGGCAAGGGCCAAGCTCTGAGTACCCTGACTGCCCTGCTGGAACAGCCAATGTGTTTCTCTTCACTGATTATGAAGAAACGTTGGAGAGATTTTCTTGTTAAGGTAAAACCAACACTAGCCTACTAGTGTCTTCCCAAAAGGTGTGGAATAAACACAATACTGATGCTCTGCCCCAGGACTGAAGCTGCTGGGATTTCATACAAACTCAGCCCAAGTTAGGGGCCGGCTGCAGAGACCAATTTGGTCAGTTCAGTGTCTTGTGTAAAGCAAGAGGCAGAGGAGACAGTCACAGAGCTCTCTGCAGCCCTTTCCAGTGTGAGGCCATTAAAGTAAAAAATATGGAAACTGAATTCTGCTTTCCATCGTTTTTTGATGGACAGATCTCACTCTATCACTTTTCTCATGTGTAATGGAACTCAGTCACATCATTACATTTATCTCCAAAGCAGAATCTAGCTAAGAAGAGTAGCAGGTAATGGACAAGGATGTAACATAATTGGTTTCTTTTCCAGCTCAGTCCTCATAATTTTAGGACCCAAAGCCATAAAAGAGACATTTGACCCTTCTATTGGCTGATTCTTGCAGTCAAAGAAAAAGGAAATGATCAGAGGAGAGGGGAAGAAAGACCAGATCTTGGCAAAAAAAAGAGGCATGTATAGACGAAAGAAAGAATTTGAACAAAAATGAAAAACAGAAAGTTTAATAGATAGGATCATTGCACAAATCCATTGCAATCCATGGAACAAAAATGGTAGTAAAATGGCTTTGGGGGAGCTTGAAGATGATGTTAATCCTCTCCCTGGTTCCAGCAGTGTATTGTCACTACCTGAAAACCACGCAAGCATCAACAGTTGTAAAACGTGTGTCTTGAGATTTTGAATTATATCAGTTAAATAAGCACAGAACCAAACTCTATTTATTTACAATGCTTATTCAGCCCAGTGGTTGAGCTGAGCTTCTTATAGATCACCTTGGACATTGTTTTGAAACGATAATCTTAAAGGTCTTTTCCTTAATGATTCTGTGATGGTGAAAGAGACTAAGTTAGACCTGACTAGAATTAAAGAGGTGGCTAAAGTCTCCTTGTTTGTCATGGGAACAAAACCCAATATTTTGCCTGTATGGCAAAATAACTGAGAGAGATAAAGGAAATCCTCTGAGGATGGCAGCCATTTTGATTTTTTATTCCCTGAACAGTCAGGAAATTGAACCCTCAAGCAGGGTCTTATCATAGATTCATCCCCAGGGTGGCAGAATAGCCCATCAGTTTTCAGCAGAGCTTCTTCCCTTGATTTGAAGTAAGGAGATGTTCCTAGCCAGCCTTCACTCAGGAATCTGAGGAAATGAACCAACTCATTTGTATTGTGGACTGGTCACGGACATGCAAAGTCAGCCTCACGACTGCCTCTTATTCCCCTCATGCGCCATTCCACCTGGACTGACATCAGAAAAATACTGAGTAGAGCTGTGCAGACTGTTGGGAATCACTTGTCCTTCCTGCAACTGTCTCACATTGAGCCAGTAAGGTCATGACACATCTCTGTCCTACCAGGCTGCCCCTTCTGCAGGGAGATCTTTGCAGTAGCTTCTTTCCATTTTGCAGCACTGAGTGGACACGGAGTGTGTAACCCTGTGACTCTTGCTCCAGAGGCCCCTGGAGGTCAAGATACCCAGGCTATGGACCCAAGACCTAAATCAAAGTGACCTGATCTTCAAAAGCACTGAACTCTGAGTAACTTTGAGAAGAGGTCAGCTTCTCTTGAAACTAATTTTCTTTGATTTAAGGGCCTAATTATGGATCTAGCTACCCAATAGTAAGCATCTCTGTGAAAAAGTTCAAAACTAGCTGGGGGAATTAGCTACTGAGATCCCATTAATTTCAGCACCTTTCAAAATGTCTGCCCCAGGTTTGAAAAAGTACATCCCTAACTTGATTTTTTTTGTCCTTTTTCCTTTTTGCTGCTTATTATTCTCATCTCAACTCCTATTTTAAAATCTGTACAGCATTTTGGAAGCTGTGTTAATTTGTAGAGCACCTCTGCACATGGTCCATTCCCATTTCCTTCTTGTGGTTTTAACTGTGACATATGATTATTCTTATTGCTCTGCTCTTCATTTTTCCTACCTAGCATCCTTATCCATATAGCAAATTCTGTTCCCAACTGCTCTGTTATTTGTTTTGATAAAGGCAGAAGTCTTTGGTCCTATACTGACATGAGTTGTGGCTTGTTCCTTTGCCAGAGAAACACTTTTTATAATGCTCCCACCACCTATTCTTTCTTTTAGTGACAACAAGGATGTTTCCTTTCAGTACAAAGATGCGCAAACAAAATTTTATGATTCCAATTATCACTGTTTGCAAAGGTTTAGTTTTGGCCTCCAAAGGCACTCAGATTTTCTTGTGTGGTCCAACCTGTGTGTGTGGACGAACAGAAAAAAGCAACAGAGACATGAAGTGGAGAAAATGCTTAAAAGATTGGCAAATGACTTACCCTTGGATCATTTTTATCATGGCTCTGCTGTTAAATTCTTCATTATCCTCCAGTTTTTACTTAGATGTGCAATCAACAATCTATACATCAACAATATGACATATCATGTTGAAGCTGATTTATTCCCCTCTTGTGGCATTTAATAAACAAGACGATAACCAGCCTTTGCTGTGACTCCTACAGCAGAAGTTGCTGATTTTCTGCGACCACTTATCAGAGAAGTATGACATGTAAACCAAAGAACAATAAAAAATTCCCCTTTCTCAAAAGCTGAGTGATGTTTCATTTATTTTGTGCCATCCTGGACTGAAATTTCTATAGGCTCCTGAAATTTTCTGTGCCTGGGGAGATCCTTGTTATGCAACACTAGCAGAGGACTCTGCCCACACACAAGAAATGCAAGACATGGACGCAAAGTGACTCAGGAAAAGCTCTATAGTTTCCAAACAAGATGTTATTCTTCCTTCCAAACACGCTAACTAGCAAAGCGATTGACTTTGACCCCTGTGACAAAATTTAATATTTTATATTGCAGAAAAAGTTGCTGGTAGTAAAAAATTCCAAAACTAAATGAAAAAAATATACATATATATTTTAGAGCTTTTCAAAGACATCTAGAGGAGACCATATACTTCTTTGAAATCTGAAGAATCATCAGATTTAGTATTCCAGTTTTTCATAATTTTCTGCTCTTATTTCTAAAATGCTTAATTTGTAAAAATTCTTCCTTTTTTCCTTTTTTTTTCTATTCAAATCTACAAAATGTGCAGTGAATTAACACACAAAAATGGCAAACACTTAAGGGACTTGGCTCCTAAGTCCTCATTATCTTCAGAAATATGTTACAGTGGTAGTGGAAGCCTGTCTAATTTCATATCAATTTGCTTCCAGCCATGACTTTCTGATATACATCCCAGTGAGTGAACAAGGGACTAACAAAAAAAAAAGGGGGCAAAAAAAAAAGAGCTTTTATAACCACAGGTACAATTTGGGAAGAGTAATTCTCTGGAAGTGTATTCCTCATTAGTCTTACTATCAAGACAGCTTTTTTCCAGTTTTTCTCAGATATCAGGCGCCTGAATTTTGTCAGTTTTGGTAATTTGAACCCATCAGCTCCTGATATAGGTACTGGAACTTTATTGAATTATTTTAGGAGTGCATTTTCAGCATTTTTTACCCAGGTAAATTAACACAGTGCTATGCAATATTTAATCATAGCTCCTCAATCAACACAGGCCATTTCCAAGAGGAATTTGGGAAGTTTCTCTCATATTTCAAAGGCTAAAAGAATTTGATAGTATGGATGTATTCTGTCATTTGGCCTATGGGCAAAAAACCTGCAACTGGCTCTTCAGTTTACCAATACAGTTGTAGTTGTGTTGCCTCCTGGATTCCCACATGAAATTCCTTATTTCTTCATATTATTGTGGTGTCCTGGGCAGCAATGGATCTCAGACAGGAATGTTGCACTGAATGTTGCAATGTGCCTCATTGGCACTGGAAAGCTGCAAAAAATACACAATTTTTCTGTTGAAAGGATATCAGTGCCAGTATACTTCAGTAAAATGGGTTGAGTAATTATGGGACATCACCTTTTTCATACTGAAACAACAGAATCATAAAATCATAGATTTTTTTTGGTTTGGAATAGACCTTTAAGACCATTGAGTTCAACCTTTTCCCCCATTGCCAAGGCCACCACTAACCCATGTCCTCACCACATCCACACGTGATGCTCTGATTCTCTACCATATTTTCTAGAAGGGGTGGCTTGTTTGTGCAAACTCCAAGGAGTGAAACTGAAAAACCTTTCAATCTGAGTTACTGTAACTCAAGCCAAACTTCGGTTTGCAGTACAAAACTTGACAATATAAAAAATTCAAAGGTCTGCAAAAGAGAAGGAGGCTGTGTAGAGAAACATACAGTCATATACACTTACATTCATATATGCAAACAAAAGCGCACTTGCTTCTCCTTCAGCTTTTCCAAACCTCTCAGTTCTTATCTCCAGCTTTTGTTCCAGAACTCTCTGAAGTAACTAAACTATAAATGGAGCTGTGAAAACTCAGTAAACTGGGAGAAGTGCCTGAATTTTGCTTCTCTACTTTAAGAGGTTTCGAGAAATATATAGATACTGCACAAAAGCACAGTGAAATTGTGTTGACGAAGGTGTCAAAATATGTACATACAGGAAGGGATAGCTTGATACAAATTTAGACTTAAATTGGTTTGTTTTCCTGAGGTTGGAATCTGCCAGAACGTTCACTTATCTGTCGTGTATCTGTGATGTTGAATACATTTTACAAGAGCAAGAAAGCAATTCAGCAAAGATTTCAAGAGAGACTAAAGTTAAGTGTCATCTAGGAATGACTTCTTAGCCATGGGTCATGGGAGAACTTATCAATATAATACAAGAAAACATCAGAAACATCAGCAATTTTTAATGTAAGATCAAAGGAGTTTTGCGTAAGTGCAAGGCAAGGGATTCCTTGATAAAGACAAAAAAAAAGTGTGTGCAAACAACGCAGCAAGATTCAAAATATATCTTTAATGAGGCTGCAGAGTCATATAATAAGTAAGTCCAGAGGAGGCCACCAAGATGATTGGAGTGATGGAACACCTCTCCTGGGGTGCTAAGGCTGAGAAAATTGTGATTGTTCAGTCTGGAAAAAAGGAAGCTTCAGGGTAATCTAATTGTGGCCTTCCAATACTTGAAGGGAACCTTTGAAAAGATGGAGAGAGACTACTACAAGAATGACAGGGCAAAGGGAAATGGCTTCAAACTGACAGAGAGTAGGTTTAGATTGGATATCACGAAAAAACTCTTTGCTGTGAGAGTAATGAGGCACAGGTTGCCCAGAGAAGCTGTGGCTGCCCCATCCCTGGAAGTCTGCAGGGCGAGGTTGGGCTTGGAGCAACCTGGGATAGTAGAAGGTGTCCCTGCTCATGGCAGGGGGTGGAACCAGATGGTCTTTAAGGTCCTTTCTATCCAAACCATTCTGTGTTTCTATGATTCTATGAATAAATGCAAAGCTGTGTAGGACCCAACTGATGCAGTTTGGAAACAGCCTCAGAAGTCTCTGATTAAATGTTCTACTCAAAGCACAGACAGCTGTAGCTCTGGGCTTGACCCAGATGGTTGCTCAAAACCTCTGAGGAGCGAAGCTATGCTACCACTTTGAGCAACCCCTCCCAGTGTTTGAGTGCCCTCCTGGTGGAAGTTTCTCTTTAAATCTTGTCTGAAATTCTGTTTCAGCTTATGCCCTTTGGATGTTCTCTTCCTGTCATTCAAAGCCTGGTTTTGGCTCCTTTGACCAGAACTGGACAGAGTATTCTAGATGTTGTCTAATGGTAATGGGTGGTATGAACAATCACAGAATCATAAAATGACTTGTGTTGGAAGGAACCATAAAAATCTTCAATTCCAGCCCCATGTCATTGGCAGAGATGCCACCCACTGGATCAAATGTCTGTGGACTCCTTCCACCTTGGCCTTGAGCACTTCCAAGAACATTTCAGTCAGCAAAGAAAAAAGAGATAATTCAAACAACTGTCAATATACCTTTGAGAAAAAAAGACTCTCCCAAACTTACTGTAATTACCATTGGAAAATATAAAGAGGGAAAATTGCAAGTGAGAGCTGGAAATGGTGATGCTCATACTATTCTTGACTCATTCAATGGCCAAATATGGAAATATAAGCAAGTTGCAACCCATCTGTGCCTCAAAGTAAAATGGGCTTGAACTGCAAAGTTTTCAAGCAGGAAGCATAGAGTAACATATGTTTATCTAGAGTATCTTACACCATGTGAGTGAATGGATTCCAGGTTTTACTACAGCTTTCAGTGAAATGCATAATTTTTAACTCATTGTCTGCCTTTATGTTTAAGGACTAGAGAACTCTGGATAAAAATCAGAATTGTTCTGAAAGCTAGACTGTGATGGAAAGAAATGACCTCTTCTAGGTAATTTTTTTCTCAATATAGATATGTACAATGGGGTTAAGAAACACTGGGAGTAAAATATCTCTGTGCACAGACTTCAACTCACCTTTACAAGGCTGTCTTCATGTACTTTCTTTATATATGTACATTATAATCATCTTATTCCACAGGATTCCCACTTTTAAATATTTAGGTTCTTCCATGAATAAATGAAAAATAGTTCAAATACACATTGTTCATTTTCACACCATTCCCAAAAAGTTCAAGGAGTCTTGGGATTTTTTTAATGGTAACATCTGGTCTGGATATGTTCACCCAAATTATACTCCTAAGAAATGGAATTTCCTCTCTAGGTTTAGGTCTATCCTCCTTCGCTCTGCTGTAAGTCTTTAATAACTCCATAAACCTCACCAAGAATGCAAAATTAATGCAATACTGATCAAAGATCACATCGTCTGCTCATATTAGACTCCATTTGGATTTACACCAGTGTGATCCCAGGGGAAGATGGCAGCTCCTTACTCATTCTTCCTTTCTCCCTTCTTTCACGCAAACTCTGCCAAAACTGATGACTTCTCCCTCAGCTGGTTCCCAGGAGCCAATTGGTCTTTCCCTGTCTTCCCCCAGCTAATGTGAGCTGGTTTTCCCCTTGCATACAGCTGCCCTAATTCTTAGAGCATTTCGTCCTTTTCACTTACTAAATGGAAATGTTAAATTTTTCACAGAGGAGGTGCCCTGGGGGGGAGTTTTGCTCACACCCAAGAACGGATGTCAGTTAATATTTGGACATGATTAATTAACAGTAAACCCTAAGGCAAATTTTGCTATTATGAAAATAAGACAATATTCCAGATTACATGAGCGTCTGCCTACATGACAAAGTTACCCAGATGCTCTGAAATCAACAAAGATTTGTCACAGATACAAAGAGAGTTATTATTTTATGAATTTCATATTCAGATGAATTACTTTTGTCCCTCTTAGACAATATAGGAACCTAGGGATAAACCACTATTTGAATTACCTCTCAGACACTTTCCAGCACTGGTATAAAGTTTTCTAATTTTGCAGAAAATTATTTGGATCTCATATTCTTTTCCTAGTCAGTGGTTAATTACTGTACAAGTGGAAGGTCAACCTCGCTGTGAAGTGTTTGTAAGTCTTGAATTATATTTCCTCCTCCATTTCCACCAGCTTGGGTGGAAAACAACCTCTGTTTGACAAATAGAACTGAAACACACCATGGCTCAGCTTGAGAAATAAAACCGAGTTTTTCCAGGAGAAACTAAAGTAGGTCATTGTGTAGGCAAATTAGAGTCACACATATTTTAACAGAGTGCAGATGCTGGGGTAGCTGAAGGAACTCCAGCACTGAAGGACTGAAAACCACACTTGTTTACTGCCAGAGAGGCAGGTGAAAGCACACACAGCTACATAGGCAGTGCTATGGAATGTACAATGGAAGGTATGGCCAGAACCGTAATTCTTTCTCTGATCCAAAAGGTGTAGGAAAAGGTGTAACAACTCTTCATAATCACAAAAAAAATACACACTTGTTTTGCTTAATAAAATTAGGATATCAGTATTTTTCTGCTCTGGAGAACTACAGACTATCTCAAGACAAATTATTTCACAATCTGAAAATGTTCTATCACTGTTATTCAGGTGTTTGCTTCCACCTCAGGCCCAGGTCTAGATGTATTTGGAGATGTTGTGAAATTGCATCTTTTGACTATGAGAAAAAAATTTCATGATGAGGTCAACTAAAACCTCTGTTTTGTATTAAATTTTCAACAGAAGGATTTCAGAAAATAAAAAAGTAACTCTTTCTAGAACATAGGCATAAGAAGCTTGGGAAAGTCTGGAGCCAGAACAATATAGTCAAGTAGCACAGGAGAGTAAGCTTTCAAAATCTGATTCCTCTTCAAAGTTCAGCAAATAAATTTTTGTCTCCTCTTATTAAAAAAAAAGAAAAAACAAAACAAAACAAAACCAATCTCTTGCAAGGCATTGTAAATGCATTTGGAATAAAGAACTATACGTTTGACACCCATAATCCTAAACCTCTAAATGCAACATGACAAAGGCAAAAAATTAGTTATGACACTCAACAACCATGAAATTTCAATCCCAATCCTTATCAATCTGTTGACCTAATTATCACTAATTCATAACAGCTTTTTAATTCTGACATGAACATTTGTCCTTTTTTAATTGTGGCATGGTTCCATCTCTAATGATAAATTCATGCAATAATGGTTCGTGAGCTTTTATTTTTGCAGATTCTGGATTCCTCTGATAAGTGAGGAGAAACTTAAACTAGAAAAAGTGAATTTTCCTCAGGGAAATACTCAGCTGTTATAATTTGTCTCCAGTTTCATAATCCTGTCACTGAGAAGTGCCAAGGTCAGATTGGGACAAAATATAATTTAAAAATATATAAAATAAATATAATAAGGGATCATTTTGCTAGAGACATCTAATGTAACATCTTGCATCCCAGCAGTATTCTGAAAGGAGATGGTAGCCAGGTGTGTTTGGTCTCTTTTCCCAGGTAACTGGTGGCAGAATGCGTGGAAAGATCCTCAAGATGCACCAGGGGAAGTATAGATTGGATTTTGGGGAAGAAAATTCTTCACTGAAAGTGTGGTCAATTGGAACAGGCTGCCTAAGGAGGTGGTCTAATCATGATTTTGAAAGAGTTCAAAAGGCTTGCGGATGTGTCACTTAGGGATATGGTTTAGTGGTTAGTGGTTGGACTTCATGCTCTTAGACGCCTTTTCCAACCTAAACTATTCTGTAAGGTGTATCAGGTATGGTTTAATGTTATTAGGAACTTCAATTACAAAATGGAGAGTAAGGCTATTAGTTTTTGTGAGTGACTCCAGTTAACTGGTCTGCACGTGTTCCTCAGGAGAAGAATTCAAAGTCAAAACTCTCATCTCAAATAGATTTAATTCTGTAAGTCTAAGTACAAAATTCTAGAGTTACACAGTAAGAAATGAATTGCACTAGCACAGAATGGGAGATGTTTGAGCAGTCAGCACTTCTCCAGAAAACATCTACCTAATTACAGGAAGTGACTCCTCTCCGTCATTCTTTTTCAGAGTTAAATATCAGGTCAGGAGGTATAAAGATTTATAAAACAAATCAAATAATTTCACTGTACTACGTGGCTTCAGCTGGACATTATATCCCAACAAAAATAACAAGGGGGTCTAGAGGAGAGTAAATGAGGTCCTTTGTGATACAGAGAACACAAGAATGGGGAAAGATTGAAAAGACGAGCAAGATTCAATTAAATTGGAGGAAAGAGATGTAGCTGTTCCTATAGAGCTCAAGAAGCATTTGGGCAAAGCTCTGAGGCACATGGTGAGATTCTTGGGGCTCTCTTGTGCAGGGCTGGGAGCTGGATTTCAATGATCCCTGTGGGTCACTTCCAATACAGGATATTCTAGGATTCTATGGTTCTGTGAAAGATTCCAGAAACTGGTCCAAGAAATACAAATGTTCACAGAATTCTTTAAAATTATTAAAAGACCGTGAGAGGGGGAAAAGCACAAAAATGCAGAGACTTTTGAGATAACATTATGGTCAAAAGACACCTGATATTGATAATGGAAACTGCAGGTCTTGAATTCTCCAACTACCTGAATCAGTAATCCTAAGAAACTCTTGTTCATAGAGGATGGATGAATCTCTTGTCAGACACTTCATATTGGGTGTTTTGTTTCCTGACTTGGAGTGTGAGGATTTATGCTGCTCAATTCTTTTACAGTACTTTAGACATCCAGGTGTAAATTATTGTTACAGCTGAACATGTGGAGCAGACCTAAATATAACAAAGAGAATAACATTTGTAATAAGTAATATATTTGTATTCCTTTTTTTGTGTTCAGAATACCACTTGGAAAGCAAGAAGAAGAACAAAAATAAGAGATTTTAGGAAGCCAATTAGAAAATGTAAAACTTACATCTTGCAATTCAGAGATGTAAAACAATCCACACAAAAAGACCTTAAAGGCCACGAAAGAATGTTCGCCATCTGAAATTTGTAAGATTTTCAGCTATTGCATAACATTGCCTCCAGCAATGAACCTCACCGAATCACATCAACTCAAAGTTTGTGCTACAAATCCGTGTCACTTCAGAGAGAGACTAAGAGAGAGAGAGAGAGAAATAAACAGAAAAGGAAAGTGCACCCCATATGGAGTTTATACCAAATTATTTAAAAATATGTTTAAAAGTAATCAAAAAATCAGTCCCATTCAGTGGTGTCTGTCATGAATCCTGGAAGAACATGATATGAGAGATCTTAAGTTTTATGGAGAAAAAAAATGAGCAGGTAACTAGCAGGCACACTGAGGAAGGTGGCAGGTCTTTATAAAAAGTCACAAAACTTGGTAAATAAAAAACATGGGTTTTTTTTAGTGAAGGGAGGCTATTTAAATTTAGAAGCTTTCAAGAGTCTGTTGCACAGGCAGAAGTACAGGAAGAGAATATTAGCTAAGGGTAGGACTTGAGAGATTTTTGGGTGAGCATTTTATTCTATTAGTGATTTATGACAAAAAAAATATTTTTAGGTGACACTGCATTACTTCATACAAGCACAAGATGAAAACAGGCTACCTACAGATGATGGAAATACATCCTTGATTGCCTTGCCAGGTATTTCTACGCCAAACCTTCAAAACTGAGGAGCAGAGACCCCTTCTCAGCAGCACTCCATTCTCCCTTCCTTCCCCATCCCTCCAGGCAGACGCTGAGCAAGCCTGACCCCATGGCTCCCTTCCTCGTTTCTTAACCTTTTCCCCTCTTTTTCTCTGTGGTTTCCAGTAGCAGCAATGCTACTGTGATGCCTTAAATGGCTACCTAGAAACAGAGACTAGACAGGAATAAAGGAATAAAGGAGGGATTTATTTGAAAGGCTTTCAAAGGTTACACCCAGAGGCTCCTGCCCCAGTGGATCCCGAGATGGATGACAGGTCAGGAGTTCTTCACACTTTTATAGGTTCGGTCCATTTGCATACCAGCAAAAATTCACAAATTAAAGCTGTTTTTAGCTAATGATGCAATTTCCCCAAGCTTGCCCCCCTCTCCCCAAGATGAAGGTTTGCAGTTGTTGGGCCCAGGAGGGTCTGGGTGTCCTTGGAGAGCGAGCTGGAGAGGCTTTGTTATGTCTGTGTGAGCATGAGAGAACAGCACTGAACGAGCTCCAGGGAACTGCAGAGTTACACTGGGCACTGCAGGGTTGGAAAAATATAAAAGTTAAAACCTAAGGCATCAACTGCATCACTTCTGAATCCTATAACCAGCAAAATTCCACTTTGCTGCCATTTCAGAGAAGGTGACCTCAATGCATGTGGTTGGGATTCTAAAAGTAACCAAGCAGAAGAGCATCAGTTTTGCTTGCTTTGGAGTTTCTGCTAATCCCAGTCTCTTGCCTGCTCCACTGCTTTGTTTATGCAGCCCTTTTGCTGTTCTCTGCCTGCCCTTACAAATGTTGTTTTGACATCATGGTCACCAGGTGCCCCACCACCCCTTCCATCAACAGACACTTGTGCAGCAGATGGCACAAATGGGTTGGCACTAATTCAGTGTCTCAGCATTGGATTGCCTTGTCTGGTGCTTGTGATGGTGGCTAGACGGGTTAATGACAGTAGCAGGGGAAAAAAAAAATATCAAAAATACTGTGGGGATGCACTTGCAGAGAAAAAAGCTCTTCCGTGGGCCAGAAACAGTGCTGAAAAATCTCAGTTCCTAATAAGCATGAGCCATATTCTGTAACAAAAGAAGCTTATTTTAGTACCTTCAGTTTAATCACATTAAAAATGTCAAGGTTTCCCTCATCTCCTTTGATCGTCTTAACTCCAATGACTCTGATTATATTTTCTGCCATACATTGCAAGTCTTTGGTTAGTTTAGCTATGATGGTCTAAAAACAATAAATAAATAAGGTTAGTAAGAGGTGGTGGGAACTTTCATCAGACCAACAAATAATTATTTGTGTGTACATATCTGCAGGGACTCTGAAATTCGTGGTTAGAATTAGAACCCAATGGTAAATGCTGAAGTTCTTTATTCTCTAATTGAGTTGTTGCCAAAAAAACAGCCAAACTTTTTTAATATAAACCCTTATAAAGAGCTGGAAGTCAATTCAATGTGAATAATCATGAAGTTCAAGGGTGTTAGGATTCAGGGTTCCAATACTGAGCTCAGTAATCTACAGGAATATGTAGATCATGGAAAGAGTTGGAAATGAGTCACAATCAGTTTCTTTACTCTGCTGGCTTCTTACTCAGAATAAATCACTTGAACTGTTTTCATCCATTTCTCTGCTTCTAAACTGGAGATAATATTCCTGTCCCAGGGGTACTGCAATGATTAATTAATCACTTCAAGTCATTTGGGATTTGAAAATGTGTGTGTGTGTGTGTGTATATGTAGCTTCACATATGCAGAATATATATAAATATTTCCTTTACTTTGTATGTTAGGCATAAAGGATGTTGTTCTAGAATCAGCACTGAAATTTTTGAACAAGAATAATCAAAAAAACCCATCTTGGGAATTCAGGCTGTCAAATTCAAATGACAGTCATACTTCTCATCTCCAAATTATCTCCAGCTATAAAGTTCTCTCTTTTTCCTTGAAATCGTCTCGCTCAGAAGACTCGAGAAGCAAAAGTTATTGATACTGAAGAAATTTCACATTGCTTTCCTTTTCCAGTATGATATGGAGTTATTTGTATTCTGCTTTATGGGGCTTTGTCAGGCATTGTATATTATACTGCAGTCTGGACCACTGAGAGGCACTAAATATCTCCCACCACTGCAGCTATGAGGGCAAGAAAAAAAGAGGAATAAAGTAGAAGAGTTGTATTTTAAGAAAAAAATAAATATGGATGCATTTGGGCTTCTTAGGCAGCATCACTAACCTTCAACTGTTGGACTTAGAGGTGTTTTCCAGCCTTAATGATTTTATGGTTCCATGATAATACTCTGTAATATCACACACAAGGCTAGGTAAATGATCACTAAAAATGTGGTTGGCTGTTCCAAGTTGCTTTCTGGACCTATATGCATAATCATAAGACCAGCATGTAAAAATGAGGCAGTTCTGCAAATGTATTCCTAGATTTCTTCTTAGAATAAGAAAAAATGAGCAAATAAAATGCAAATAAAATATCTGTAATATCTTTTTTTTCCCCTTATTTCTTGGGGTTCTTAAAAGCTTCTTAAAAGAGAAACTGAAATAGAGGCTTTTGTATGATCACAATATGATTGAGTCAAAAACCAGACATATATTTTTCAGTGCTTTCTGCTTTTATGCTACAGCTACATGGATTTTGCTGTTAGTGGAAGGAAAAAATAAACTATACAGAGCCCTGACACACATTTTCATCTCAGTCTTAATTTCTCACATGATCTTGGGCAGGTGTTTTAAACCCACATTAGCTCTATTCCCCATCTGTTGATCAAAACTAATGTCTAGACCAAGCAGAATCAGTTGACAACTTCAGAGTAAAATGATTTTTTGCCAGATTCACCAGAACAAAAAAATTTTGAGGAAACACATCAAGTCTGTGAAAGTTTTTGACACAGAAACCAGGAGGATACCATGAATCCAGTGACACCCCTTTGGTGAAGCTGATTTGCTTCTCACATATGCTCCAGATCTCTGGGATAAGCCACTTTTTACAGTTGTCACTCTTATAACTAATCACAGATGTAAAAATTCAGAGTAGTAAAATCCCAGGTCCCTCCAGGATCCTTGCTCCATGTTTTTTCACGCGACATGGGCAGATTTCCATTCTTTATTGTGTGGCTGTGGATTTGTTGCTTAACCTCAGAGGCTCTTAAATTTCCAGCTCTTTTTGTGACTCCTCTCACTGGCTGTCTATTGCACAGGCAGGTCAGCCACTCATCTCCTACACTTCCCAGGTGGTCATTTCCCACAGCGACAGAAAGATCTGGAAATATATTAGCTGTGAGAAACGTTCTGGTCCAGTGAGCCTTGTAAGCACAGGAGCATCCTTCCTCTTCTAAAAACTTAACGCTGTTTTCATTACTTCCATTATTATAGTCTGCGTGATGCAAAAATACCAAATAATCATGATTCTTAGAAATTCTTCCCTGTGAGGCTGCTGAGGCCCTGGCATAGGGTGCCCAGAGAAGCTGTGGCTGCCCCTGGATCCCTGGAAGTGTCCAAGCCCAGGTGGGATGGGGCTGGGAACAGCCTGGGATAGTGGAAGTTGTCCCTGCCCCTGGCAGCGGGGGTGGAATGAGATGATTTTCAGTGTTTCTTCCAACATAAGCCATTCTAAGACTCTATGATCCTATGATATTTCCCTTGTTAAAGTAGAGCAAGAAATCAGAAACTGTCAAATATTTGGGAGCTGGAAATTTGAACAACCAAAGAGCTGAAATCCAAAAAGTCTAAATAGCTAAAATGATTTCACAGCCTTTCTAGTTACAAAGTATTTCTACTTTCAATGGGGTCTTATTCCCCCACAACCTGCAAAAAAAGCGTTTTGTCAGAAATGGTCCTCCTTCCTGATCAGGCATTTTGACTCACTTCTCGTGTTTTTGAGAAAGTAGATAAAATAAATATATTTTTAGGTAAAGAAGTAAGTTGCTAGGAGGCAGGAAAAGATCTATTCTGTAAAGATTGGTGAAAAACATGTACAAATATTACTCTCTGGCTGCTCTTTTACTAAAAATATACATTTAAAGATGACATGCACAAATTTTACCGTGGAAGGGACCAAGAAATCCTTTGCCTTCCTTCTCATTTTTCTTTTAGTTTGGTAGCCCTCTATCCCACTGTTTCAAAAAATGGTCTTGAGTTTGTGTATGTGTGTGTGTCTGTGTATAATGACGTATAATAACATCTCAATTAGATCAGTACTCTAATGGGCTCATTAGTATAAATGTGTGTGATTGGCCTCTGTTCTGCTACAGAACTGAAGTTAATCAGATAAACTTCAAAGGGCAAACGGAAGGATTATGCCTCACCTCATGGGGACACAGTCCTTCCTTTGAAGTACCTGTTGGCATCCAGAAAGTTCTGTCAAGTCATCAATACATTTTAACTACCTTGGGGTAGTTTCCTACCTTTTTTTTCTGATGTAAAAAGCCTTCCTTTTTCTCTCATGTAAATATCCTGCTTGGCCCGATGGGATCTGGAACCCCAGTTGATGCCCTGAGTACCATCACCATGGCCAGAATCAACCACTCATCAAACACTTTCTTTTTAGTATACAAGAGAAGTAATTGGGTTCTTCACAAGCCATACAAACGCATACAGAAAGCAGTGATGATATTAGGAAGGTTTCAACTTCCAGCTAAGAGAGGCCCATAAGAGTGTTAAGCAGGGTTACCCTTGTTAATTCAGAATCAATTTTTCTGCATATATAAGTGTTCACTCAGTTTCACGATTAAATAAAATGTCAGAGTTAAATGTATGCCTGCATACTACTACTACTACCAGTAGACATGTCAGGCATTTTCTCCTCTGTTTATTCAACAGCAAACCACTGTTATTTGCAAAACAAAAAAGCAACACAGTGAGAACACTGAAATCCTTTCTATTTATTTTTTAAGTACTCAGACTAAACCACACAAAACCAGCCAGTCATTTCTTCCCTGCCAAGTGATTATGCAGGCATGTTGTTTGAAAGCTTGCATAATTTACATTAGCATGCCTAAGATCTCAGGTGACTATGCCTTTGAGGCCAGCATGATAGCCCCAGTGGACCAAGATTTGATATTCTTCCCAATATCTGACCCTTTTTTCCTTGTTAATTATAGGCAGACTTCCCTGGCCTGGGCCTGGATCTGCACCTGTTTCCCATCTCTGAGCAGCTGCTAATTAGGTTGCAAATGGTGGGGCTGGGCAGAGCTGGCCACACAGGCTTTGAGCCCATTGATCAGGCTGCCGGGCCATGCACACAACAATTACTGCCTTCTGAACTTCCCGCAATGAAAGCTGCCACCAGGCACCACAAGGTATTGAAATTAAAAAATTGTCTCACTTCCCACCCTGCCGATGCTGCTCCAGAGGAATAAGGGACAGCAGAGGGTGGGTATTGGATCCAGCACTCCCTTGTGCAGTGAGAAGTAGTAAATATATTGAGCTATGTGTATTTAAGATGGTGGTGACTCCAACAGAGTGTTGTTAATATTGCTCTTAAAATAATTTATTTGTCCTACTAGTCCCAAGAAGAAGTGACTTCTGGATCTTATCTTGGAAACAGAGTTGTGAATGATCCTAAAAACCTTATGCTGAAATAATCCCAAAATATTTCTTTTCATTAGTGGCATTTGAACAACATCTCAAAATAGTGGGTTAACTGTAGCCATATTTAGCAAGTTAAGCTAAAATTAAACATTGGCAGTGTCTTTGATGCTCAGAAAAAAGGGGAAGTACATTAAAAGCACAAAGGCTGATCCATTTGATAAGTAATTAAATAAATAAATAAATAACTATTGTATTTCCAGCCCAAATGGTGAAAGGTGATAAAAGTTTCAGAGCAACCGAGAGGAGTTCCTCATGGAAAGAATTAGGTGACTTCCTGCCATTCCAAGATGTGTCAAAACTGTGTAATATAGGTTATCCATGAAGTATATGGAAATCCTCTTGGTTTTAACACACTAAATGCTGAGACTTTGGAAACGTAACAATATATGAATTACTCAAAAATTCTACAGATAGGGAAAATGGGGTATAGAGAAGCTAAAGTGACTTGACTGAGCAGTTAGAAAGGAAGTGCAAGTGAGGAAGGGATATGTATATCTTGTACTGAAACATTCTTCCACCTATCTGAAGATTTATATATTTCCAGTCTGGTCAAGGATCATCATTACCAATGGACTGCATGACAGAATCTTCTCTGTGGTTCTAGATCTTCAATTCAAGAAAGAAAAATGAAACGCTAAATAATACTAACAATTATTTTTTAAATGTTTATATCGCTAAGAGCAAGTAGAAGAGCAAATACTCTGAAAAACTCATGGGTCTTTACCCAAACTTACAAACCTACTCTGAAAAACACACCCATCACCTGCAAACTGAGACTTCTGCAGTCCAGAGGATTCTTTGCCTAAGGAAACATTCTGAAGCAACTTTGCATAGAATGCAGAATAAATCAAAGATTTTCATAAGCAGAAAATAATGTGAAACTCACACTATTAATAATTCACTGTGAATTATTTTCTTGTCTTAGGATCTGTGGGCCAGATTCCCAGCTGGTGTAAATCCACATGATTATCTCAGCTTCAGTGGAGCTGTGCTGATTTACACCAGCTCAGGAGCTGACCCAGTGTGTTGATCGAGAATATTTCATCAGCATAATAGGACAGGGTATGCTTTGGAAAAAAAAAAAAAAAAATAGGAGTGACATGCTCTGAAAACAGTAACAAAACAGTTCACCAGCTGTTCACAATCTTAATATGTCTGTGGATGGTGTGAAGGAGATAGAAAGCCTTTTGTGCAGGCTAATGGAGTGCTAGGAGGCTGCAGCAGGTGAAAAAAACAATAATCATCTTCCCAGTTTTTCAGGAAATGATGATCCGAAACAATAGTTGGCAGCTTAACTCTTGTCAGCCTGTTGTTTTACAAAATCCAGCATTTCCTCTACTTTGAATTTGTATTAGCAGAGGATGAATCATTGATGCTGCCGGATCCCCTCATTTTTTATATACAGCAGAATGAATTATTTTCATATATCATGTCATGAGCTTCCTCTATTTTTACATTTTCCCACTGCAGTTGAATCAAAGTGAATATTTCATAGAGATTCCTTTTCTGTAGGGTTTGACCATAAATCAGATTTGCTGCAATCTATCTGCAGAGGTGACCTGTTTTCTCAAAGCTAACATGGCAAAAAAAAAAAAAAAAAAAAAAAAAAAAAAAAAAAAAAGAAACAAGAGAAAAAAGCCTCAGCCTCTAACTAAATAAATCTTTACCAAAATATTATTTTAATTAAAGACACACACAAATGAATATTTTAAAAATTGGCATAACTTACCTTTTATTAAATGTTTAAATACATCAAAATGTTGCATAGACTTAGCTTTGATATTTTGGACAGGCTTGGGATAGAGTCTGTCTCCAGCCAAGATAAAAGGAAGCAGAAAAGGTAGAGGATAAATTTACATCAACACATGACTGGATATGAGTGGTTATGTTATAGTTAAGTGCATTATGAAAGATTTAGAAAACCCTGGTCTTGGCTTTAGGCTTGAAGTAATTAGCAATTTTTGCATACATGAATCAGTGGAGATTCTGAATCTAACTTTAGGGGCATTAAAGTTTTTAATACAATCCCTTAGCTTGTGTTCAGAGTCAGAGTAGTAAGGAACATCAGGGATCAGTAAGTACGGGTTATAATAAGGCTATACTTGTACCCTTGTACTGCAGTGAATTTCTTCTAGGAGTGAATCAGCTTTAAATCCCCAAATGTGGAGGCTGACCAAGATCTGAATTTATTGGCAGATTCTTTTTATCAGGCCAGAGATTCAGGAAAAGCACTTGCAAAAAGAAAAATTATATACATTAAATGAGAATAAAATTACTGTTCCTTTTTAGGTGGAAGTTTAGCCAAGTATTAATGATATGATGAAACTATGTCCTAAAAGGAGTTGGTCTTGATGACCAATTTCATGTTCTTGGGAGAACTCATCCAGTGGACAGAAAAAACATCTATGATTTCCAGTTGGTCAAATATTTTCTTTCTTTCTTTCCCTACTGCCTCAAAGTGTTTCATTTTATTTCGTCATAATTTTTTCAGGATGGTCATCTATGGTTAAGTATATGTAGTTATGCCTTCTTTGCATCACCTATGAAATCTGCATTTAAGAGCACCTGAGTCAAAAACATCATGTTTGCCTCTTGGTCTAGAAAACTTGGTCACAGTTATCCAAGTCACTAGGATATTCAAACATCTTCTGCACAGTTCTTTAGAAAATATAAATCCATCCATCAACACAAATTAACCTCTGTGCTGAGACAATGCTAAAACGTTGGGTTTGAACCTGGTTTTTTAATCCTGACACTGGAAAGCAAAATGCTTGGAAGAAACAGGAACATTCTACTAACAACAGTTCCTCTCAGCAAGGACCTCATGACTCCGCTGGTCCATTGTACAGCACAAATAAAGCACAAAGTTTTGCTGAAAACTTAAATTTGTTTGTGAATAACCTATAAGCATGCACACACACACAAAGATTAATGTGCTGAGTACACCTTTTACTCTGAATTGATGATCTTATCCTTTTCTTTCTGTGATTTTTGACAATGGCCCAAAGGTAGAATGACTTTGCTAGAAAAGCTGAGGAATCACCTCCAAAAGAGATTATTAGTCATTTCCTACTTAGATAACATTAGATAACTACTTAGATATATTAATAATGTTAGATTTCCCACTTAGATAACTTTGAAAAATGGGGTGAAAACATATATTTGGACTTGTCTAAAAAAAGAAAAATTAGGTAAAGTTTACTCTTTTTTAATAATCCTGGTTAAGGGCACTCAGCAAGGTATAAACAGAGGCCAGGAAATTGTCACATATGAAAAACCTGAAGTCTAGCTCTAGAAAAGTACAAGTTCCATAGAATCACAGAATCATGGAATGGTTTGGGTTTGAAAAGACCTTAAAAATCATCTCATTCCAACCCCTTGGAAGGTTGGGCAGGGATCCCTTCCACTATCCCAGGAATCCCTTGGGCAGGGACACCTTCCACTATCCCAGGATGCTTCAAGTCGTGTCCAACCTGGCCTTGGATACTTCCAGGGATCCAGGGGCAGCCACAGCTTCTCTGGGCACCCTGTGCCAGGGCCTCACCACCCTCACAGTAAAGAATTTTTTTTTAATACTCAGTTCTTTCAGAGTTTCATTATAGAAGAGATGCTCCATCCCTCTAATCATTTTTGTGGTATCATCTGCATTCTCCCCAACAGGTGTTGTGAGTCCAGAGTCCCTCCTGTGTTAGATCAAGTGACACCAATCACAGGAATTACTTCCTACATGATTTCCCCTTTCAGTCAATAGCCACCTACATTTAAGCAGCAGAAAAGCTCCCAAGGACCTTTTGGAGATTGTTTCACTTGCATAATCACCTAAGAGTCGCCCTGGGGTATCTGAGGCATCTGCATGGTCCTGGTGGGTGTAGTACAGACCTACAGGAGAGCTACAACCTGGAAAAACAAGATAATGGGGGATAACCTCAGTCATCTTCCTCTGTTCTCTGAGAAATTCCTTTGTTCTCCAAGCAGTGAAGCAAACACAGTTTTTAGGTAGTGCCCTTGACCTGTAACAGTTAGATCTGGTGATGTTAGAGATCTTTCCAGTCTAAACAATTCAATGATTCTATGATCTCAAATGGGATTAGATGGACTTTTTTAGGCAAATGAACTATGTTGATCAAATTCCCATTCTGTGCAAGGGCCTAAACTGTGAGCACCTAAATTTCACTGTGTTAATCTTGTACCAAACCAAATCTTGGGTCATTAATGTGAAGTAGACATTGAATAGTCAGCTGGCTAAACATGACCATTTAGTGCCATCTGGGATACCCTAAAGTATTCCACCTGGACTCCAGCTGCAACTCCCAAGACTCAGATGGCACTTGGAACCACAGCATATGTGGGCTATTAAACCAAGCCACTAAATTTTAGATGGCTAAAATTAGGTTAGATGAATCCTGCTTTCAGGGCCTCAGGATGCCACTTTTAAATCTTCTACACCCTATTAATCTGACACCTAAAGGCTAAGACTGGGAATAAAAATTATGCCTTTCATAGGCTTCTAAATGCAAGGGATACGTTATTACTCCTCAATAGGAACTAAGGCCTGAGGATATTTTACATCCTGAGGTCCTGCAAAGGCATTCAGTGTATGAGTTTCTGTAAGCATGAAATGTTGCATCCAAACATGATTTATAATAACTTTAGGTCTCTTAGAGAGACATAAGCTTGGGTAATGGATTGGGTGAACAGAACGGGAGGCAGAGTGTTTATTTGTAGATGGTACTGTTTAAAATTAGTCATCACCATTTTTGTATTGGTTTAGTGATGTACTTTCAAAGATTAACTTATTCAAACTCTCATCTAGATTTGGTGATACTTTTTGAATGATAATTTATTATCTGAAGGCTTTATAACATATGTCACTACTCGAGATGTCTGCAAAACTTAACTAAAGTATCTGGGCTAAATTGCACTTTGAGTTACCACATTTTGCTCCCAATATTCTGTCTGGTTCTCATATCCGGCTCTATTTCCAATTCTGGGTTTTGGAATAAAACCAAAGAATGAAAAATTTGAGCAAATAAAGATGGTATGAGTGCAGAGCAGCTAGATCCTACAGATTATAGTGAAGTTCAGTATGAGAAGAACTATAAATTCCTGCTAGTTCTGCTGTTGTAGTACCATAACCAGCATTCTAGCTACATAAAAAGTAATAACAACTGACATATGGATGCCTAGGAAACATTTAAAATCAAAGACAGGCTCCCTTTTCTCAAAGCTCTTGTTTATATTAAATCTCCACACATTGATATTTTGGTTATATCCTTTTTTTTTTTTTACACACTAAGTATCTTCAGTAATAAGTCCACGAAAATTAATCTTTCTTTTTAATAGTTTACCTATTCCAAGACAAGTTTTTCCTAAAACCTGGTTTATTTATTTACACACTTAGAAATATATACACATACCTTGACATGAGCATCCTTAAAAGACTACCTTGGTTAGATAACACTATTTTATTTTCAAAGAAAAGGGCCACACGGTCACAATAACTAGAAGTCACTGGCCTTAGCTGTACCCATGTGAGACAGGATTCAGTGTGGAATAAAGGAGACAATTCAGCTCAACTGCACCATTTGTCTAAGCCAGGTATCATTACCCAAATCTCCTTTATGCTCAAAGGAAACAAACAGGTGCTTCCAGCTGTGAATTGTCTGATATAGTTGGGATTTTTTTTCTTCAGAATGAGATGAACCACCCTCTAGAGGCAAAAAAAATCATTAAACAGTGACTTCTTAGCTCTGCCATTAAACTACAAGCTAAGGGAGAGAGTGTTTCTGAAGTTACCTAAGAAAACCTTGGCTCCGAGAAATTAAAAATTTACCCAGTACCATGCTGAAGATAAATAATAAAACCTCCAAGTCTTCTGATTATTATATTCAGACACCAAATCCAAGGGTTCCAGTGCTTTCTAAGATGTATCACGTATAAAATCCTTCCAGCTTTTCCTTTAAATCTCTGTATCATTGCTACAGCCATAAATAACACTTTTCATTTCTGTTATTTATACTTAAGGTTCAGGTCTCCATGCTTTTGCAATCCATTTAATTTCCCTTTTCTCTTCAGGAGATCTTGATATTATTTTTATACCATGTGTTCTTGTAGTTTTGACTGCGTTATGGTATCACAGTAGTGCAGGAAACTAAATATATCCTCCTGGTAGTTTGGATAGTTCCATGCTCTTTTGGAAAAGAGATGTTCTAAGCAGTGTATAGTCTAAAGCCGTATCTGAACCAAAAATCAAAGTATTGAAAGTAAAAGTCTTATTAAGGGGTATTAACCCCCTTAATTCCCAGCCTTTTAAACCCTAAAAGTTCATTGCTAAAGAATGAAAATGTTTTTTATTAATTTAATTTCTAATAATGTCATTTAGCTGATTGTTATATTAAACCATTAATAATTATTTATTACATTGCGCTAGTATTATTCATACAATGCCCCAAAAATTATCTGGATTACTAAACTACACTACTTGAATATAGAAATAGTATTTGTTTTAAATAGATAAGATCAGAATGATAAAGGAAAAGGAAGTGGATATATTCATTCCTCCTTTTTCCCCCATCCTTTCACTAGTAGCAGATTTCAATATCAGCAAAATCTCCAAAGTGTGGCAATAACTGGAGAACAGAACCTACCATGTGCAGATTGTTCTCTTTGTCTCCTGAGAAAGAGAATTGTTTGAGCAGAGAATTAGAATTTAACTTTTGGACTTTCCCCAGAGAAGCTGTGGCTGCCCCATCCCTGGAAGTGTCCAAGGCCAGGCTGGATGGGGCTTGGAGCAACCTGGGATAGTGGAAGGTGTCCCTGCCCATGGCAGAAAGTTGGAATGAGGTGTTCTTGAAGGTCCATTCTGACCCAAACCATTCTGTGATTCTATGGAATTTTTCTGTCTGTTTGTTTTTCAATCTACAAACTACATTGAAAGCAATATAATTTCACATCAATGAATTTTTTTCTGAAAGGTGTTCTGAGGTCATTCAGTAGCATATGGACTTCATTTTTCATGGTCAGTAGTTACATGTGGCCAAGAGTTGCTCTTATTACAACTGTGAAATGCTTTCTTCCTCGGTACTTGAAATCTTATGCTTCCAGTAATGTTGTCAGGCAGGTATATGACACAGGAAGGGAAGCCAAGGAACTCAACATCTGTTGGAACTGCTCTCTCCTTTGTCCATGCCATGCAGCAAATCCCTTCTCTGCAGGATAGCCCTGAAGGCCAAGTCCAGCCAGCAACTCCATATGATCATAGCAGGCCTGTGATGCCCAGAATTGTGCAAATGTTTCTGCAGCACTGGGCTGTCAATGTGGGAGGTACAGGTTTGGCTTCAAGGGAACAGAACTGGTTGTCAAATATCTGAGACTTGACTGCTCTCTATTGTTTACTTGAATATAACTCTTAGAGACCTCCTGGTGCTGAGGACTGTACTGTTAAACAAATAGGACTGTCTTTAATTATGTAAAAGATTCCCATTTTTAGCCATGTAAAAGTCTACATTGGTCATCGATTTTTCTTCTACAGGCAATGGAGAAACAAAGGGCTTTTCAGAGTGGGATTCATCCAGTTCTAACAGGCTATCTAAAACAGATAGAACCAATTGGTCTCTGGAGACACCACCCTTGACCACAAAGAAAATCACGACTGAGTTAGAGAAGAAGACTAATTTTATAAAATTTTATTTAGGCAACATGACTGCCACGAACGTTTATCTGCCCTGACTCAAGGGCTTGTTCCAAATGCAGAAAAGGCCAATAAAGAATGTAGCATATCTTCATTTCACGGGCAAGGATGCACATGGCAAAAAGGGCAGCATTTCCACTTGCACTTCAGTGACATAGGAACTCAAATCCCAGAATATTTTTTTAGGTGGGTCCAGTAAGATCAAATGACTTCCATAAAGTCACACACTGTTTGTTGTCTCTGTTGTCTCTGTTTAGGCCCTCTGGAGCCTGGAGCCGCTGCTCATCCTCACCACTATCCACCCCTCCTTCATCAGCCTCCTGACCTGACTAAACAGCACTGTCAGGGTCTCTTTCTTCTCCTTTTTGAAGGAAAGGCTGTGTGGGTCTCTGAAGTTAAGCAAGTTTCTTCTGCTTTACACATCTAAATTAAAATCTATTTAAGAAAAAACTACAAGACATAGTGCAATTTTAAAGTCATTTGGCAAACTGATTCTGTCAAGAAAGCTTAGTTTCATTCTGTTTGCTTGCAACAGCTTTTTTTTTCCATAACTCTGCTGTTCTTGTTCTTTTAATACATTTGGGAGGCCTGTCAAGGCCTATCCACTCTCTAAATAGCTTTGCAGATTAAATTTTTAACTCTACTCTCTTCATGCAGATGTATATTTCTGACAAAGAATTGCACTGACATGTCATCTCCCATCTTTCTCACAAGAGAGGAAATAGCTACGTGCCAGTGCTGTTCAAAATTCTGACTGTCCCCAGCAAACAGTAAAATAAAATAATCATAGTTATAAACCCCTGCATTGAGAAAACCCACTTCTTCTTTATTTGAGCTTTTGCTACACTAATTTCCTTTGTCATAGCAGTTTTGGGCTATTTTCTTTTTCACCTTCAGCAACATTTGTAACCAACTAATGAGAAACTGGGGAATATGGGGCAGAAGAAAAATGGGGTTTGTTGATTTACAACAAATTTTCTAGTTGCTGCTACAGGTACACCTGAACTTTTAGCCAAAGACTGTGCAGAACACCCAACCTAACCTTAAATCCTTTTTTTTTTTTCCCACTCGGAAATGTTTTTATCATTACTTTTTCTTTTTAAACATAAGTACAAAAAGAATCCTACTCCACTGCAGATGCACTGTGCAAGGAAATGAATGCCCTGCCTTCACAGGAATGAAGGCTTTCTGATTTACTAGATGGGGGAGTGTGCCCAGCTAAGGACTTTTTGAGAGCAGTTGTCTCCTAGAACAGGGTATGAGGCAGTAAAGAAGGAACAAACTGGATTTCAGTGAGCAGAATCCATCCCCAGATTAGGTATGTAAATTAAAAGGGTCTTCGATGTGTCGTGCAGTTTGTCATCTTACGTTCAGCTTCCTTCTCCCCACAGAATCAATTGCATGTAAATAGGTCGTTGCTTATGCATAAGTCATTGCTTATGAATTCTTATTATCAAACACTTCTTTGGGACTCAAGATGCTTTTCTGAGATAAATATAGAGCAGAAATGGATGAACATGGAAGAAAAATACTCGTAAAGATAATGGGAGATCTCGGGGGTAACTCCACTGCATCTAGTACAAATGCCCATTAAAGAGTCTGAGCATTTATGGTCATAAATACTTACTCAAGGTGTGGAGAAAGCAAAAGGAATGTTTCATGAACCAAGATTATTAAAAAATAAAGGAGATTGCACTTTCTGGGAGTTGTTATATGACAGACTTTTTACTTTGACAGCAGTTGAGAAATGCTGGGTTCTGTCATTTAAGGATATTTCCACATTTTTGTCCAGCGCTGGGGATGGAAGTTATGCATGTTATTTCCTCATCTCATTTCATTGTTGTGTGCCTGATTTGTGTCTCCCATTTAGAAGCTGAGGTTAAAGTTTACTCTTATCATTGCAATGCTAAGACAATTTTTTTCTATTGGTCACACTGGAAAATGTTCATATTTTATTTTATTTCCAGACAAGGCATAAACTCTCTGGAAATTATCTAGATTCTTAGCTGCCAGACTATTCACTCTGTGCTGAATATGTGGGCTTTTGTCCCACTCTTCTAGATCATTTTTTTTGGATTGCTCCTCTCTTCTGAGGTTCAGGTAGTTCCTGTTGTTCGGAATCAATTAAACCTGTCATGGAACGTAGGATGGATTTGTAGGCATTTAAAAGTATTAAAAATAATAACAATAATGCATTTGAAGCAATTTCTTTGCCACTGAAATAATTTGCCACTGAAAGGACACTTGCCCTCAAAAAAACCCCAAACTTTCCCCTTCCTTAGGATCACAGTTGAACAGTAAATATAATGACTATTCAAGAGCAGCCACAGAAATGCTCCATTACTCTTTTACATGTGGAAATTGAGTTAAGGAATATAAAATGCCCACATCCTCATGGTTATTGACTGTTGGATTTGGTTGCTGGATTTCAAAGTCTGTGAGGAACTGAGTAGCTGAGACAAAACGCTTCACAGTGGATCATCATCCACTCAGCTGTTAACTCCATTTATGGCAATATGTTTTGAAGGAATGGAGGTCATTACTCCACTGATTACAATGTGTGACCATCTACCAGAAAGAAGCAAAGGTTTTCACTGATCTCTGTCTGGGAACAGGAGTTGAATACGTTTTTCAGATCCACGTATGAGCATTTATTAGCATTGTACTGGAATTGGGTATGGAACTTAGTGTGTGGATGGTGATGGGATCTTCTCAGCTCATTAAAGATATTAATAGTCATCAAAAATAAAGAAAATTACTGTAGAAGGGGGAAAAATTCATTATCATAGCATCAGATTCATTTACGTTGGAAGAGATCTCTACTGCCCTTCTCTGGACATGCTCCAGCATCTCAGTGTCTTACTTGCAGCAAGGGCCCCAAAACCAAACACAATATTTGACATGCAGCCTCGCCAATGCCAAGTGTAGGGGGGTGATCACATCCTTAGAATCAGTCTCATGAATTGTGAAAAACTACTTCTGTTGAGCTGTTCAAATCACCACAATAATTCAGGGTGTTAAATATGTGATGTTTTTCATATTGGAGCATTGAATGGCAGAATATTCAAATGCACAGTACCTAAAGACTCCCAAAAAGTCCAGAGCCTGAACTACAGACATTAGAAATGGGGGGGAAAAAACCCATTATGCTTGGGCAGTCCTCCACAATGTTCTGCTGTTATCCTTTGTTTCACCTTTGAGAGGTGTTGAAGTACATTGAGATTCGGTGTTTGGGGTGGAAGGCAGAAGCAAACAGGACTTTCTGTACTAGAGCTTCTGAGCCAGTTGTGATGGAAAAGAATTAAAAGACTGAGATAAAGGTGTTATTAGTAATCGAAATACTCAGCTTTTTTTTTTTTTTCCTGATTCATCTGCTACCATGAAGCAGGTGAATACTTTAAACCACAGCTCAAGAATGAACTTGAAAATTTGTTGAAAAAGTGTTACATTTGAAAAAGTATTTAAATCTGTTTTGCTTTTACTCACATCTTCCTTAAGGAATTTCAGTACAGAGCATAAGGTCTGTCAGGATAATATTTTTGAGGAATAAATCTATCAACAGCAAAATAGTTTCAATATGAGAAAAAAAATTCCATTTGCAGAGTATCGTTCCATTTCTTTTTTTCTGCATACATTTCCGTTCAGGGGTTTTCAATTCCACATAAAAGCTGACAATATTTAAAGCACTAAAAGTAGATTACTTCCATTGTTTCCCTCATTACTGGGAGTCCTGGAGGGCTCACTGATCATGGAAGTTCAAGTGATACTGTGCATAGGTTGTGCTCACCTCTGTAAAGACATACACCTTATCACATGCATATTCTCATCTGTAAATACAATATTTTTAATTAAAAGGCCTTACTAAAGAGAAAATAAAAAGAAGGCGTGAAACTTAGAACAGTTTTCCCAGGGAAGTGGTGGAATTGCCATTGATGAAAGTGTTCAGGCATTTAATGGCTTAGTGGTGCTGGGTTGACACGTTGGACTTGAAAATTCCAGAGGTCTTTACCAATATTAATGATTCCATGATTCTTTGTAATTATGCCCCTCTGAAAACTGGCAGATCCATTGCGTCAGGACAGCTGAATGACACAGGAGACTTAGGAGTGGTAAAGGTTTCCTCATAACCTGAGGATTTCAGAGTACAATCTGCCCATTTATTTACTTGCAAGCTAATTTTAACTTTTGTGACTGAAGCTGTAACTACCAAAGAACTGAGGGATCCACATAGCAACTTCTGCCAGTTAAATAAAAGTGAAGGTTTGTATCTTCACATCTCTTCTCATTCCTGGTGTGCTATTTAAAATGTTATATTGAATTTCTTTTTCAGATGGGCTGTCAGTTCACCTTTGAGAGAGCTGCAGTGGCTGCTCTGTCACCTCTTATGAAAGGTTTCAGCCTGATAAATGATAGCAAAGCAGATCTGCACAAACAGATGTACACTCTGCTTTGCCTACGTTACTTGGAATCTTTATGGCACTTGTAAATTAAGGAACAGAATGATATGGAAGAATATTAAACAAAAATGCTGTTCCAATTGACATGTTCCCTGCACCTTTTTGGTTTTGCCTTGATGTAGTCCCCTTCAAACTTGTTTTTTGTCAGACCACCTTGCTCCATACTATTTCCCTTCTTACAAACATTGATTTCCATTGACCTGGACTATAGAAATCAGATTATTTCTCCAAGAAATGAGGATTTCTCTTTCCCCCATGACCTTTCTCATCTGTGCAAATGTTTTAGGCATGGAATCTTCTGCTCCCTTTTTGATGCAAACTTGACCTCTGTTGTCTTACTTGGAAAATGCACTTGATTTCTAACAAGAGCTTTTCAAAATGTAACACTGCTGATTTGTTGGATAATGAAATCCAAATTGTTCCACAAAAAAAGGTGCAATTATACAGCGTGTAATACACAAATAAATTGACTTAATGTTACATTATAATGAAAACTGTGCAAAATCCTCTACACAAGCACAATAAAATAATAAAAAGTAATAGAACAGGTAATAGATGTAAAATAAATGCTAAAAAAGTAGTTCAAATCATTTTCATACCAGTCAAAAGATACTGAGAAGGGCGCATCCAATCACAATAAAACACCAGAATGAAACACTTCTAAATAGTAATATAAATTTTTGTGGACACTTCATGTCCCATGATGTGGAATTGACATATAGTTTGATTTTCTTTTTCCTAATGTAAGCCACAGTTTTACAGTCCTAGTGAAAACATTTTATTGCTGGGGATGTATTAGACATGGTTCATTTCCCTTCTCAGTATGGCTTTAATTTTCCACATCCATGGCTTGACACAGACCCAAACACCAGAAGATGGTTGTCTGCTATAAAGTGTTTGGTTTTCTTTGATTGCTTTACAATTTAATCTATAGTTCATTCCATTAACCCTTTCCATTTTAATGCCACCAAAGTCTTCCCCCTCTCCTTAATATAAACTTCCCCTGAATCATTTGTGCTCTCATGTCCAGCAGATTACAAGAGGAATAGGAAGGAGAATAGGACAGTGCTGGGGGGACGAGCTTTTTCTTCTCAGCTAACTTCCCGATCGGTGAAATAATTGAATGCACAACAGCAACAGGATTTTCCCTTCTGTTTTCATAATACATTCATAATTATTCATTCATTTGGTTTGGTCATATTCATACCAACACACGGAGCCAAGAAAGTGCCACTGTCATTCTAACTTTCTCCTCAATCCCTGCTCTTCAGGGGGGGAAAATAAAAAACCCACGTTCCCGTCTGCAGTGTTGTCACATCCGATATCCAGTTCCTTCCGGCAGAGAAAGTGGATCTGGGAGGGTCACCAGATCAGCCTGTGCCTCGGGGCTCCTCGCCTCAAGTACAAAAGACTCGACTCAACTCATGTTAGTCATGTAGGTGGCCTATCGGTGGTGACGGACTGCCAGCTCGGTCTGTGGGCTACCCGTGATAACTGCCTTGAAATGCTAAGTGCTTAATTAAGGACCTTTCATATCAGTTATTGAGGGCTCCATCTCCCATAGCCCAGGGCGTTGTACTTTACAGAGGACTCCCCAGAGCCACAGCCAACTTTATTGCAGTGACAAGTTAAAAAAAAAAAAAAAAAAAAAAAAAAAAAAAAAAAAAAAAAAGGGGGGAAAAAAAAAGAAAAAGAAAAAAAAAAAAAAAAAGAGAAAAAGAAAGAAAGGGGGGAAAAAAAAGAGAAAGAGAGAAAGAAAAGAAACAAGTGGTTTTAATCCTCTTGCAAGCTCCCAAAATCTAAATACAAGCAGACAGCTGAGCTGACATCATGATCTCCTACTAAAAATACTTTTTTTTTTTTTTTTTACTGTTTATGAGAATATTGCTTGCTCGTGTTTTGGGTAAGGTACAGAGTAATCCCTGACGAGACTATCAGACCACTCATGTTAACCCACGGTGATATTCTGCTGTGTGCAGCTTTTCCCTTCCCCGAGAACCCTCAGTACCAGATGAAGGGACATGTTTATTTAAAACAGAAAAAACAGATGTTTGTGGCTAAACCTTGTATAATTAATCCTTACTTTTCAAAAAACAACAGATCCAGTTCTTTCAAGGAAGGGGAAAAATATTTCACAACTGACTTAAGTAGCTGAGGTTTGGAAAGAAATACCTTTTGTTTCTGTCTGCGGCAGAGGAGCCCTGCAGAAGAGTGATCTGTTCTGATTCCTCGTGAGGGCATCTATCAGCAGCAGCTCTGCTGAAGTCATTAAAGTTACATTGCTGTGAAACCACCATAAGGACAATCCGAAAAATTTCAATCCACAGCTTTCATTCAGGATGTTCATAGGCAGGGTAAGCACGGTGGAGACATTTCTTATTGTGCACCAGTTTCGTACCAGAATTATTCTTTATTAGCAGCAGTGCAAGAGAAGTTCAGAATCAGGACAAAGGATAAAATATTGTTCCCAGTTCCTTTAGGACCAAACCAAAGGAGTATCCATAATACAGTTGTAGCTGGACACTAGAATCAGCAAGCTTAACAGTTTTAATACCAGGCCTAATTGCCATCTCATTTACCCCCACCATAACACAGCTGCGGAGATGGACTGTTTGCAAACCCACAGTCATCGAAACCCAAGACTCAGAAAGAGTTCTCTGCAAGTTAAACTCCAGTTTGTAGAGCCTTTTGGGATGTGCTGAGCCTGCAGTGGGCATGGTCTGTCTGGGTGCTACAGGCTGGGCAGAGCCTCATGAAGACATCCAAAGGCATGCAGCACTCCCAGCCAGGGACATGAGTGTGGTGTTGTACTGCAGATATACCCAACCCTTTGCCATCATCCCCAGCAAGATAAAATCCTAGGAATCCAATCAGGTACAAACAGCAACCATCCAGTAGGTGCAGGCTGACAATTCCTCTTTTAATTTCTTTAATATCCCTTCTTCTACTTTTTTGTTAATCAACTCACTTTGAGCTCTTTTATGTACCTGAACTTCCTCAGTTGCCAACTGATGTGGAAGAACTGGATGTCTAAAAGCCAGTGACACCATTATGATTTATTTTTAAAATGCAAGGGATAAGTATTTAAAGTAAAAAGACACTTTTTAAACTTGAGTTATATTTTATCAGCACAACTGCATAATAATTTGAGAGCAGAGGATTGTCTTCATTACTCTCTAAGTATTTTAATACAGTACAAGGTTTGTATTTTATATTTAAATTTAACTATGGTATCCTAAATATTTAAATATTCTATTTGGTATATGGTACTGTGTATAGTATATTTTGTGTACTGCATTTAAATAATGTATAAGCAATTTATAACCTGTTAGAAATAATGGTAATCAAAAAATAGATCAAGATTTTCTTGGGGCTTGTTTATTTTTCCACTAAGAGTTTAGGCAGGATTTAAGTAGCAAAAATCAGTGTTATCTGAGATATACATTACTTACTGCATCTAGGAGAGATCCTGCAGCCTTGTTCATATGAAATATTATCGTACCCCTTCTGCACTTCACAATCTCCAAATAAAGGAGAAAAGATTAAACCTATTGCTTGTTCAATGTGGCGAGATCCTTTGAAATGAAAAAAGCTGGATAAATGGAAGAAGATGTGATTGTGTCTTCATCTGAATTTGTAATTAAAGCCACTTCTTTTTCAAGGCAGAAATCAGGGAGCCTTCTCCTTGTGTACAGTTTTTCATGCCTAATTTAGCAGATTATATTTCTCCCACATCCTGTGACAGTTAAATAAACAGGCGTAGGAAATATCTTTAACATCATTTAAGGCTCTCCATAAAAAATAAAATAAAATAAAATAAAAAAAGGAGGTCGACATGCTGAAATAAACAATATACCTCCAGAAAATGGGAATACTGGGGCCATTGTTTAATTTCCGAGACCAGGTTACCGGGAAGATTATTGATGATTCCGAGCTTGAGCATCTGTGCTCACTCAAGAGTGTGATAGTGACAATTATTAACCACAAACCTGTTGGAGGGGCAAGAGTAAATAAGCCATCAGTGCGGAGCTGCGTGCCAGAGCCGCATTCCTCCAGACCGTATTTTTCGGCAGCAAACTCCACCTGATGACAGCTACAATCAACAGTGGCTCCAGGCAGCTGCTTTGCTGCAGGCCACATTCAATTATGTCGCCCTGCATTAGTCCCTGGCGAAGCTGTCACCTTCCAGCCTGTGAAGTGATAGCATGAAGGGGCTCCTGAAGTCTCGGCAGTTCTGCCTTCGGTTAGGGGAGCAAGGGAAAGAGACAAGGAAAAAAAGACCATTAGCACCGTGCCTGCTTGCAGCATTCATTTTGCTCGTGGAAGGGAAAAAAAAAAAAAAAAAAAGCTTAGGTGAGCTGTATTCGGAAAGTTGTCTTGTGTTGGATAATTGAAGATTTTTTTTTCCTTCATAAAAACCTTTTTTTTTTTTCTACAGGGTTAGGGGTAGAAACACATGCTGTTCCCTTTCCTGGATTTTTAGAGTTACTCAGCCTTCTTGAGAGTGACTCAGACTGTACTTAGAGCAGCAAGGAACTGTGCTGTACATTGCTTTTTTACAGTCTGTTTTCCCAAGAAATTCCATGGCATTTTGGGAGATCAGAAATCATCAGACATTCGTAAAATGGTTTGTGTTGGAAGGGACCTTAAAGATCGTCTCATTCCAACTCCCTGCCATGGGCAGGGACACCTTCCACTAGACCAAAGTGATCCAAGCTCTGTCCAGCCTGCCCTTGGATACTTCCAGGGATGGGGCAGCCACAGCTTCTCTGGGCAACCTGTGCCAGGGCCTCACCACCCTCACAGTAAAGAATTTATCCCTAAATTCCTGAAGGAGCTCTTGGTTTTACCTGTTCAGCACCTGCTCACCCAGAGCATTTCCACGAAGCCTCCTGCCAGGAAGCACATGGACCATGGTGGAATTTTGAGGCAAAAGAGAGGAGTTTTCACTGACAGGTGAGACAGCACATGCCAGGACCAAGGCAGCCTGATGGACTGAGACCTGAAGCACAAATCCTTGTGGCTGACAGAGCTGGGGGTGCTTAGCCTGGAGAAACTGAGGCTCAGGAGGGACCTTACTGCTCTCTACAACTCCCTGAAAGGAGACTGTAGTCAGGTCGGAGTCAGTCTCTTCTCCCAAGAAACAAGTGATTGGACAAGAACAAATGGCAGAAATGGCCTCAAGAAGTACCAGGGGGAGTTTATATTGGAAATTAGGAAAAAATTTCTTCACTGAAAGGGTGGTCAGGCTTTGAATCAGGCTGTCCAGGAATCATCCCTGGAAATGCTAAAAAAAAAGTGTAGATGTAGTGTTTGGTGACATAGTTTAGTGGTGGGCTTGGCAGTGCTGGGTTAAGGATTGGACTCAGCGATCTCAGAAGTTTTTTTCTAAACATATTGATTCTATGATTCTGTGGGAAGTGGGTGACTCCTCTGCATCCCCAGCACTGAGGCTGCAGGTTGGTTGTGTCGCCATGGCTGTAGAGTTCTCGGCACAATATGAACCAAAAGGGAGATATTACACATGGATTTGTACTTTCTCCTCCTATTACTGCCCGTTTGATGAGGGCTGGACAGTTTTCCAAACCAGGGGATAGCTGTGCTCATGTACAGGGCTTCCCAAGCTCCCCCTGCCAAGAAATTTCATATCTCATCTTTTAGAGGTAAAATAGAACTAAAATTATATGACAATAATAGTTTTGCCATATAGAATCACAGAATCATAGAATGACTTGGGTTGAGAGGGACCCTAAAGATCATCTAATTTCATCCCCCTGCCAAGGGAAGGGACATTTTCCACTAGCTCGGGCTGCTCCAAGCTCCATCCAATCTGGCCTTGAACACTTCCAGGAATGGGGTTAGATGATATCTTATGTGTATGCATTTATGATAAAAATGCACTAACATTATTTACTAAAATCGCTGAAGACATAAGTAATCAAGTGGGAGTCCACAGGGCAGTAGCAATAATCTTCCTTAAATAACATAAGAGAAAAACAGGTGAGAGTTTTCCTCTGTAAGATAGACAAAATAAACCTAAAGACAATTATTTTTTTTCCCCACAGTCATCTCCAACCTATAACATTCCATCAGCCAGTTGTATGTAATTAATATTCTCTCTATTTCATTCCAAGACATTGTTCTGCCTCTCTGCTTATTTTACTTCATCACCGACCAAACCACTGCATTACAGTTCCGCTTTTAGGGAGCTGTTTTCAAAAATGCTTAATTTCTCAATACAGATTCCTTAACAATCTAATGGAGTAAATTCCTGACATGAAACTTACTGCCTAAAAAAAGCTGCTGCAGCTCATCATGTCCTCTTTGAGAAATTCTACTTGGGACTCTAACATGCTTATCGTATTTATTAATCATGTACTACTTTTTCAATTATTAATATAAGTGAACCTTAATACAGAACATGCTTAGAAATTACTTGCACTTGTGCTGTGAGAGGAAAAGTGTTTCTTGCAGTGCTGCTCCCACTGTGAGAGGGGAATGACACAGGAAAGAAGCTGGGCTTTAGCCACCTTCATCTGCCTATGAAGGTTTCCTCTGTGTGCCTCAATTTCCCTATTTTAAAAGAAATGGTGGCAGAGCTCTGTTTTGCACTACTGTGGAAAAAATCATTTATTTCCTTTCTGAAAGCAAAAAAGAAATACAGTTTCCTTCTACAAAACCTCGCAAGCATAGAAACCTTCCCTTCTGTACATTTCTAAAGCAAATCCTAACCATTTGCCTCAGTGCTGCGAAATAAAACTCTTAAAAGTCCCAGAAAGCCCAAAAAAAAAGCTGCACAATGAACAGATTGAGCAAGTGCACCTGGGGATAAATGCATTATGGACTTAGATCCATTATCACACCTCTTCCCATCACAGCCACTATCCGAACCCCACAGGAAATCATTCATTGAGACGCGGAATGTCATTTTAGTTGTAGCATTAATTTCCCAGCTGCTGGTAAAGATATATTGTGCCCCTTCCTTGGGTATAAAAGAAAATGAGCACAACTCCATTTGATAACTTCACTACTGGATGTAGGTTTTATTAAGGGCCAAGGTCTCTGTAGTGTAAACGTTGGGAACATCCGTGTTCCTTGCTAAAGATGGGCCCTTTGATTTTATTGCCTCTCCAAGCAGTGAATAACATGCATTGACATAATGATGAGGAAGTTCCAAATGAAGAATATGGCCATAACTAAAATGATATTATTCTGTCCCCTCAAGGGGAAGTTTTTTCTCTCCAATCCCAGCAGGAGGCACTTGTGATAAAACTCAGTTTGGGACATTATCCTCCTCATGTTTATTTACTTTTCCCCTTTTTTATATATGCAATCAATATGAAAATGGAGCCAAATGTATGTTATACCACATAAACCCAACTGTTTCCTCCCTCTCTCTTTTTCTTTATGCAGCAGATTGAATCCTAAAAGCTTCTACCTATCTGAGCACTGTGGAGCAAGGATTTTTTAGTGCAGATAAAAGGCAGAAAACATACTTGGTAACAGTGTGCAGTCTGGTTCTTTCCTTTGATTCGCATGGCCTAATTTAGACATCTGACTTAAGATGAAACCTGTAACAATCCAGAGAGCTTATTTCCTTGCACTGATTACTCAGAGATGCTATAATGAGCCCCACAGATTATTATTTCTGTACTGTAATTGCTTGAATTTGGCGAGATGAATCTTCACCCTGTTGTCCAAGGGACTGGTGTTCTTGGAGAACAAGATCTGGAATTATGGCCATGGAAACTAGAAGCACCTACTGTTGGCAGATAGGCCTAATATCTGCTATTATGGTGTTTTCTGGATGAAAGAAGCCACATCCAGATGAGCACGGGGTGCACTGGTCTCATCCCTGTGGAACCTGCCAGTCTGGTTCTCCCAGGATCACTTTAAGTGTTTGTTCAACAGTAAAAATTAGTTCACACACAAATTACCTTAGAAAAATGGTTTTGCACAGCGTAAACAATGGGGTTTTTCAATGAAAACAAGTGGATATTTTGCAAAGGTTCTTGTAAATGTGGCTCAAAGTGTTGCTTTTGTCTTTGCCAGATTGGTCTTCAGTGTTTAAATCCTGGAGAGCCTGATCTCCATCACACACCCATACACATTAGTTAAATCCTAGGGAAGTGTCTCTTTCAGCCTCATTAGGAGCTGAAACATACTTCACTGTCCTGGACAAAGGGTTTATTTTCACTGTGAATTCACAGTGAATTTAGGGCAATCTAAGTCTGTTTGCAATGGGAAAATTCCATCGTAGTCATCAGCTCTCAACAGTCTTCGCTGTGACATCACAGAGCTCCTGAAATATCAGAATCAATATACCAGGAAAATAGTTCTGAATGCAAAAGAGGTCTAAAAATGTCATAGTTTTCATCCAGTGTCTTTCAGATCCACCTGATCACTCAGCCACACAACTGGCAATTCAGGGTAAGGAAAATAAATTCTCCAGAAATGTTTCTAAAGGAAGGACTTTAATTATTTGCATGGACTTAGACTGGTTTGACTTGTGCTTGTTATCAAACTGTGGTCTTAAAACCAATTCAGAGTAGAGCTCTTTCCTATTTCTCTCATTTTCAGTCTTTCTCTGAAAAGAAAAAAAATACCTTCGGAAAGATCAGAGGTAAGTCAATGGGAATAGTTTAGGCCTATATGGTGAAACAGTGAGCTCTCCTCATTGCAGAGGAGGAAATTCCATCAGAAAGGAATGAGTCAAAAACTTTTATCACTACATGGTTTGAAATTGAGATAATGTGACTTGACATGATAAACTCACTCCCTTTCAAATGCCAGAACAATGTCCATTTTTAATCTTCTACCTTTACATGTTTTAACCCTAAAGCAGAAATATATCCTGGCAGGAGGAAGTGACAGATGCTCTGTGTGGTGTGGAGGTGATGAAAATAGTACAGCTGGAACAGTGGATGATGAAGAAGAACCTCTCACTAATCCAAGCTCTATATTTACTGATAAGTCAGCATTAAACCACCAGACTGGCACAGAAACCCCATGGTCATTAAGAATTTCACAGTGTATTAGGAAAAAAAATCTGAGCTTGTGGAACCAAAATACCTCTGCTCCTGTTAGGAGCTCAGCTACCCCTACCTAATTTAGAATAAGTGTCTAATAGAGTAAGAATTGTTCTCTCTAAAAAATATGCATATACTAATAGCCACTGTCCTAGTCCTCAGAAAAATTATCCCATAAATAAAAATGATGTTGTGGTCACAGTCAAGGAACACTACAGGGAGAAGGGTCCATCACATCATTTTTGTCCCCTTTCTAGGAGTCAGCCTTTGGGGCTCCTCAGGGCTTGGGGACATTTTCATTCCTGAGTGTTCAGTAGTAACCTTCAGAAATGGGGATGATCCCCTCTGAGAATTCTCCTGACTGGATCAGTCCTATGAAATGATGGAAAGGTGCTTTAGGACCCTCTCCCAGTATAGAATCCTGTTTGCTTTCTGGATAGAGATAGCAATCATTGGATTACTTACTAAGAGGAAAAAAATGAGACATCACAGCAGGGAAATTACATTTTTCAGTCTGCTTGAAAATATTTGGAATTTAAGTAGTCTTTTTTTTTTTTGCTTTTTGGCTAAAACTGATGGCAGTCTCCCAGAAGTCCAAACACAGTGGTTACTGCTGTGGTTAAGCTCCTTCCTGAAGAGAGAGAGGAAAAGTAGATGGCAGGAAGAAGTTTCTGCTGGTGGTGTGTATGAAATTCAGATGTCTAAATCCATAGATGAGAAAAATTAATATTAACTAAACCACCTTCCCAATAATCTGCAGTAAAGTTTCTCACTGCCTGATTGTGGTGGTGCCACAAAGTGTCTCAATCTTGATGGAAATCAACAAGTCAATACCTTTATGGCTCTTGGGATCCAAAGGTTAAACTGCTTTCCATCTATCTCATTGAAGGATCTTGCTTGAGTAGATGTTCTTAGAGCACATCTCTCAGCCTGGATTATTCTCAAAATATTATCACTCCACCTCCTGCCTCCTCCCTACCTGAGGTTCCCCTGCTTTTGGTAGATCAAACATGGAGGTGTTGGACAAAATCCTTCCAGGAGAAGCAGGGACTAAACCCCTATTTTCCATAGGTGAAGTAGACACTCTTTAAGGTGTGATTCCTCTGATCCATCCTGGGAGAACATCTTTCTTTCTCTGGACTATGAAGACACTCTCAGGTGACTTTTCTCACATATACATCAGATTTCCAAATTTATCCCAGACATACTAAATTGTGGCTAACATGGAAACACTTCAGTGATCATCTTTACCATCATAACTTTCCTTTCCCCCACATTTCCTACCCTCAAGCATTTTCTTGTCCCCACTTCAGGGGGTGAAAATGGTTTCTTATAGTGCAGTTTTGCTTTTCCTTCCCTGTTTCCAAACTCATGAGTTTTCCCAGAGACTGAAGTGTGACTTGTTCTCCAACCACAATTTTGCAAATTGGGAGTCACAAGCTGTGCACAATTTGAAGTTGGAATTTAAATCCAGTGGATCCAGTGGAGATGTTCAGGGGGTGTGGTTTTGTCCCTCTCTGTGTAAGCAGTGAGACCAATTCTATAGATTCAACAGGATTTATTCCATATGATCACCCAGACTGCCGTGTCCATCTGCAGGGGAGTTCCAGACAGCAACCTAGTCCAGCTGGGATTGTTTTAGTCCAGGCTATTGAATGCTGGAATTCAGAGACAAACATATTACACCAGAGAAGAGAGAAGGAAATGAACATAAATCCATTCTGAGCTGTCCCCTCTCACATGCTAAAGGTAGATAAAGTTATGACTGATGCGGAGAAAGTGAACAGAAAAGGTTTATTTATTGTTTCTTCTAATATACAAATCTAGGTGGCATGAAACAAAATTCCCTGGTAATCAGTTTTAAACAGGAAAGGCCCATTGCATTTGCCACAAACTGGAAATTTGCCACAAACTGTAAATCTTCATTGCAGTGTGCTGTGGAGTCCAAATGCTGAGTGGATTGAAAAAGTGATCAGATGAATTAATGAAACAAAGTACACTGTAGGCATTATTTTCACTTCTCTGTCAACATCCCAAGCAAGAGAAGTCCCAGAGTCTTGAAAGATGAGTCAGGGAAAATGGTTCCTTTCTCTATGCATTCTTGTGAAACCCATCAGAGGCAGGGCAGCAAGTTAGGTGGAGTTTTGGTCTGATGCAGATTCCTGTGCTTTTGTACTCTGGGAAATAATCTGGGATATCAGCCACAAGACAAACTTATATCTCTAGACTGCATTTTACACCAGTAATGTCTTTACTCAAATATCATAGTAATACACTCTGTTTCTTAAAGTCTTCTTTGCATGATCATATCCACTCCTTTTCACAGGGATGGGTTTTCCCACCCAGCCTGATGCACGTACAACTCCTCCAAATGGATCTTCTTATGGCTCTTCCACAGGCCATGAATCTGACAGGGTTGTGCTCCCTGGTTGGCTCAACTGCTGTCACTGTTCAAATGTGTTGTTCGCTGGACAATGTAGCTTGCCATGATAAATGTCCTGATTCTCCTGATATAGAATCAAGTCCTTTTAGAAATTTCAGCACCTTGACGACTGATTTGTTAAACCACCTCATTCCAGAAATGCCACTATACAAACTGGTGCTTAGGGAATTGACTGGGAAGGAAGGAATGGTGATACCCTGTGCACTCATAGAAAGAAGAGGTATACTCCATGTTCCAAGTGGTGATTCTGGTGATTCCAGATAGAAACATCATGTCTTTTTCCAAAGGAGACTTGTAAGAAATTGTGAACTCTGATTGACTAACACAGATGTGTTTTATAAAATCATAGAAACAGAGAAGAGTTTGGATTGGAAGAGATCTTAAAGAATATCTCATTCCACCCCCCTGCCATGGGCAGGGACACCTTCCACTAGCCCAGGTTGCTCCAAGTCCCATCCAACCTGGTCCTGAACTCTTCCAGGGATGGGGCAGCCACAGCTTCTCTGGGCAACCTGTCAGGGCCTCTCCACCCTCACTGGGAAGGATTTCTTCCCAATAACTAACCTAAATCTACTCTCTTTCAGTTTGAAGCCGTTCCCCCTTGTCCTATCACTCCAAGTCCTTTTTAAAAGCCTCTCCATCTTTTTTGTGTGGTCCCTCCAGGTACTGGAAAGCCAAAATTAGGTCACCTCAAAGTCTTCTCTTTTCCAGGCTGAACAATCCCAATGCCCTCAGCCTTTCCTCATTGCCAGAGCTGCTCCACCCCTCTGATCAATTTGGATGTCTCCTCTGGACTCTCTCAAACAAGTTGATGTCCTCCCTGTGTGAGGTACAATAAGCCTGGATAAAGAGGAATGAGAAAGGAAATTAATCCTTTCCATAGCAATGAGTAGTAAATTCAACTCAAACTGCCTGTGAAACAATCTCTTAAACTATTCTGGGTATATTGAGATGAAATTAAGATCTAAGCTAAAAATTAAAACATTCACCTTTCTTTTTCATCAGCTTAATGCCTCTTTCTGAGAGATATTTGACATTTTTACAAACTTATTTTAATCCAATCATGAGAAATACAGACTCCCTAGCACAGACACTGGAAAGGGTTCTTCAGTGTGCTCAGCATGGCTGGAGATGGGCTGCATCATGTGGGATGGTTTCCCTTTCTATAGTCTGTTGGTTTTCCACAGTAAAACAAAATAGAAATTGGTTAGTGGTGCTTAATATTTCTGGGATGGGCAGGTTGTGGACAAAGTCCAATGCCTGAAAACAGAACACCCCCTTTCCTGAGTCTCTGTCCTCATTTACCTCAAATCTTTAACATGGGTGAACTCGTGGGAACACGCCCCAGGGAGTTTGCAGTGATGTAACTAAGTCTGAAGTGCTGTATTTAGCCAGATTTGGCAACTTTAGGTGGAGAAAAGTCATAGAATCTTGGAAGAGCTGGAGAAATGGGGTTTGAGTCTCCTCACATCTCCTATTAGGAAGAACACTACTAAATACATCCATTATTTGGGAATGTGGGAGTTGTGTCATGGACCTGGAGAGCAGCACTTTGATAAAGCTGGCACAAATTAGAATAGAGGCAGGTTAGGGGCCGGTATTTTGCTTTCAGGGATAGAATTTAACCGTGCAGTTTAGGACTGTGAATCTCTCATTTCAGTTTCTTGATCTCTCCTGTAGTTTGGGGCAAAATACCTTCTCTTCTTACTTATCTACTTACATATATGGGTTTGCCTGAATTCCAGTTCTTTCATTGAGGATTGAAGGTCTTTGTGGTTCCAGACCTTGGTAGCCTTAGCTCCCCCAAATATGAAACCAGACATGAAGATGCTTCCTACCTTCTTGGGCTGTTTGGAGAAAAATCCTCAACAGAGTTAGGTGCTTATATATATACAGGCATACAAGTCCCTAATATAAAGCAGAGAGTACACATCCGTGATTTCTACAGCCTTGCAGGAACAAAATGAGTGCCAAATAGAAATAAAACCGGGATTCACATAATTTGTGTACCCTTTTTACAAATACCAGTGACTATACAGGCTGCGAGACACTGGCAGTTCAAAATAGAGACACATCTCAGTATTCAGGAGCCTCACGTTTTCAAGTGTTGATTATAAACAGATGTGAAGACAGTCAAAAATAAAGAAGGTTTGATTTCCCTCTTAGGTTTTTCTTAAGGGGTATGTGAACAAAAGCTTAATTTTATTTTGCTAATTACTTTTGATGACAGTCAGGCTTCTGCATCCCTTTTTACAATAAATCTTAGTGGTAGCTACTCTTCCATTAATTATCCCAATAGGAATAAAAATTCTCAACATAATAATAGCATCATACTCTAGTGCATCAGGGAAAGATAATTTTTTTTTTCTGTATTTATGAGTGACAAAAGGAAAATAAAACCTGGGAAAAGTAAAAATTCCATTCCTGCGTCTTGTTTAACTAGTGCCCCCTCTTGTGGTGCTTTGGCAGCAGTACCAAACCCCAAAATCTGGTCTTCTGAGGTAAAAAATATTCAGGATGTAATATAGACTCGTTCCAGAGGTGATTTAAATACAAGGTACAGTAAAATAGATTAAATTATGTTAAATGTGTAATCGAGAGGAGATGAGTCAGCTGTCAATATTAGAAAAAACAGCTGTGTCGAGGGGATGTGGTAGGAAGGACACAGCAGACAGGAGCATAGGATGTGCCTGGCTCCTAAAATCATTCCCTTCCCTTCTGAACTGGACTTCTCGCCGGTGAACAGCTTGCTGACATTTTAGTTACAACCTTTCTGAAATCATTGCTCATTCGAGCATCCCATCCCTCCTTTCTCTCTTCATTTTCCCTCTTCTCTCTCCTGACCCTCCTTCTTTCTTTTTTAGTTTCCATTTCATCTGTAGCATTAGTTCTGCACTTTCACTGCTCTCCAACTTTTTTCCTTGTTATTATTTCCGCAAGCCAGACAGACACCTCAGCTCCAAAACAATGCCCAACAATGGCCTTTTTTTTTTCTCCTTGTTTACCACCCCCAGCTTGGCTTTTCAAAATCACTTTTTAAAGACTCTCTGCTGATGCAGCATTCACTTTCCTTTCAGATTAATTCTATCTGTGCTGGCAGGAGCAAGAGGGAAAAATAACCCCAAAATGACCATTTTGAGCAGCAACTCACAGGATTCTTCCTGGAGAAGTTTTAAACCAGGAGTGTATCTTGTTCTACAGGGATCTCTGTCAACTTCTCTTTTTATGCATTTAATGTTCTTCCCCAGCGATAGCCTAAGGGTGCTTTCACTAAACAATTAATGTAAGGCATCTCCTGGGAACCTAATGGGTATTTAGCAATAAGTTCACTTCCAGTGAATTGTATAATGTGATATTTTGACAATGGATATAGCGAGGTTCTTGAAAGGTGAAGTTTTCTCCAAAGAAGCACTAAAATATCTAACAGAACTTCTGATAGCATTTTGTGGGGTGGAATGGGATAGAGAGTGGGTCGGAAGGAATAGGGAATTTAGCAGAGTGTTAGTGCTGTTGTACAGTATGTTCTTTAATTTTAGTGTCATCCTGTAATAATGTTCACTTTCACTAATACAATGTACAAGTCGTAATCTATTAGCGAAAATAAAATTTGCTGTGACATTTGATATGAAAGCCGCTAGCAATGAAGGATGTAGTACTGCAAGTGATATTTGTATTATGTTAATAAAAAATGATATTAACATATGAAACTAATACTAGGCAAGGAAAAGTGTTTAATATTAAGGCTTGAAATGCAGAAAGTAACATGAAATCTCCAGTCTGGTCTGATGTTGCTGTGTTCAGAATCACACTGAGGAGACTGTAGGCAGCAAGTTTTTTAAAAGGCGATTTTTAATTGTCGAAAGTAATTCCAAGAGTTACCACAACAATAATTTAGTATATTAATCCAGTCATTTAAACATAGAAGGTGGCATTTTTAAATACAAAAAATTGCAGGGCATGCATCCAGCACTGGATATTTCCCTACTAGAATTAGTTTCACTGTGCAATCCAAATAAAACTAAAACTTCAAAGATGGGGCGTAGAATTTTATGGCATTTATCTGTGGTGTGACAGCTTGCAAACTGCAAAATATGTCCAGCACTGTAGGACTGTGTGTGCAACATTTTTACAGAGCCAGTCTTCTATAGGATACAGTGTGATATGATTTCACAAAAAATAAGTTGCAGATAGGTATGCACATAAAATCAGCTCATTTTTTTCTATTTATGCACTTGAAACAGAACAGATTGGAGAGGTTGTTTTATTATTATGCTTTTTTCTAAGAGAACCATGTTATAGTAGAACTGAATAAATCTGAATCTAAGATACATTTCCATCAAGACACACATACACAGACAAATAGAATGAAAAGGAAACAGATGAAGAGAAAACTGGACTTATTTTTTTTTACAGTGTTATTCCCAAAAGAAAAATTAAAGTTTTACTTTAACCTTTCATTGTTCTCATGCACAAAATAACAAACAACCTACAAACAATGAAACTATAAGAAACAAAACAAAAGCAAGAAAAAAGTTCTCAACTCAGTTAACCCATTTAACTCACTTTTATAGATTATATCTTTTCTTTTGCTAATAAATTTAAAAATAAGAGTTATAGATCTGAGTGGACTCTATTTACTGGTTCACTGTAGATTTTCAGTTATGATGTAATATTGATTTCATTTTCCTTTTAAAACAGTTTTCCAAGGTATTCAGTGTGAACTCTATGTGATGTCTAACATCAGAGGCATACAGCAAACTGTTGGAAAAGTGCTTTGTTTCACAGGGTTCTGTCTTTCCTTCTCAGGCTTTATGGTAAAATTGGGCTTGTTATCATATTTTGCAGATTTTAATTTTTTTTTTTCAAATATGGGAAACAATATGTTGAGATTTAACAAGGACATATCTAAGCAATGAAAGCATGCAAGTTTTGTTATTTTTATAGGAGCTATTGCCTTTAAAAGCAATGATAGTTCTAATGTTTAGCATTAATTCTATTAAAAATGCAATAAAACATAGCTTTTATATGCACTTTTTTTATTTTACTCAGTTTTCAAAATCGGAATATAAATCATAGGCTTACAGCAGCCCTCATCTTGATCTCTTAAATTTTTAAAGATTATCTCAATTAGGACTAAACTAATATATGGTCAAATACACACTCAACAGAACAACAAAAAATGCAGGAAGTTAAAATAACTGCAGAGGCTTTTTCCTGAGCTGAGTACATGGTTATTAAAGTAGCACCCTTACAGCAATAATTTCTGTTCAATAAATGTAGCCTAAGGATTTCCAAGTAATGAATTTTCCTAGCTGAAACTGTAAATGAAGACTCATTCCTTTCTATAAAAAACGTCAGATTCTGGGCCAGTGGAAATTGGTGTGGTTCTGTTAACACCACAGAACTCTGCTGATTTATGCAGACCAACAAATTGGGACCATTTGTCTTGTAAAACACCTCTATTTGCAGGACAGAATCCAGCAGAGTTGTCCCTTGCCATACAAACGTTTCTCAGGCTGTATTTGCAGGCTGATTTATCAGCTCAGCATTACAATGCACTGCTTTAACGTTCGTGAGTGCAGCATTAGGCTATGTGCTAAACACAAGCATAAATAACAGTTGATGCCCAGAGCCTTAAACCTGTGCATATATATTCAGCTTCAGCCTCTCGACCTTAATGATCCACTCAGAATTGCACATGAACACAGCATTTGTAGCCTTATGCTCTAACAGATTTCTGTCTGCTTATTTTTGTAGAGGCAGTTAATCAGGGTAAATATGGAGTGTCTTAGCTGAAGGCTGTAGGATTGCTCAGGATTCAGATATCTGAATGTTTCAGGGGGTCCACATTTAAGGCAGATTGCTCACCAGTACAGGGTTTGCTGTTGAGAAAGTATTTGACTGCAGAGAGGTAACAGAGATACTTTACTGCTTGAAATTATTTTCTTGAACTTATTTTAAAATCCTCACTCTTTATTCTTTCTTCTTACGTCCTTCTTTATTCTCTAGCAAGTGGTAGAGTCAAAATAGAGCCAAGGTGGACTTCAAATCATAAAATGATTGGGGTTGGAAAAGATTTTTATGGTCATCATGTCCCATCATTAACTCACCATTGCCAAGTCCCCAAATCAATTATGGGTGACAGGTGCCATATCTACACATTTTTTGAACAATTTCAGGGATGGTGACTCCTCTGCTTCCCTGGGAAGCCTGTTCCAGTGCCTGGCCCCATTTTCAGTGAAAAAACTTTTCCTACACCAGTCCAAACTTTCCCTGGTGTAACTTGAGGCCATTTCCTCTTGTCTTACCACTTGTTACTTGAGAGACCAAGCCCCACCTGGCTACAACCTCCTGTCAGGAAGTTGTAGAAACTTGCAGGTTTCCCCCATTGAGCCTTCTTTCCTCCAGATTAAACACCCCCAAATTCCCGAGCTGCTCCTCATCAGACTTCTGCTCCAGACACTTCCTCAATTCCATTTTCTGTCTCTGTCCTTCTCTGGAGCATTTCAATACATTTCAGACCCTCTGAAACCCACACCTACTATCCTTTTTGTTCCCTCAATCAACATCCAATGTTGCCTAAATCTCTTCTTCATGGCTGTTCCCTGGAGCATTCTTATCTTCATTTTCTGTTTGAGTCTCACTGGATCTTTATTCTGAGTGGCTCAGCAGTTAGGCAGAAGAGCATCCAATTTCTCCTGCTTGTTTACAAATCTTAAAACTGGAGACTCTCTTTACTGAGAGATCTCCAAAGTAAACTTCTTCTATCTCCGGACAACACTCTTAGGATGTCAGTAAAGATGAATGATTGACATGGGTGAGAGGCATGGGGCAGAAAACTCTCCCCTATGGCTGTTATAGGGAAAGTCCTTAATAGGAACTGCTTCAGTGGGGTTGGAAAGGCTGAGAGCAAGAAGGGGAACAGCTCTGAGTCTGAAAACTCCAAGAGAAAGACCTGCGTTCCACTTGATACCATTTCTGCCTTATCAGTTGGCCTTTTCTTATTACATGTCGCAGAATCACAAAATGACAGAATGGGTAATGTTGGAAGGGACCAAAGTGGGTCCTTCACCTTGTCCAACCTCCCTGCTCCAGCAGGGCCATCCTAGAGCACAAGGCAGAGGATTACATCCAGATGGTTCTGGAATATCTGGAATAAAGGGTGAGGAAGACTCCACACCCTTTCTGGACAATCAGTTCAGGGCTCAGTCACTGCACAGGAAGGAAGTTCTGCCTCATGTCCAGGTGGCACTTCCCATGCATGTAAATTTATTTTGTAGTGCACCTTCTTGTCAGATAACTATGAGGTGTTGTCCTTTAAAATTAAATAAATAAATAAATGAATAAAAATAAGGCCCTTCACTAGGAATACTCTGGTTTTCCTCTAATTTTTTGAACAAGTTACATGCTATGGAAAGTTACCATGATGTGCTAAGTTATTGTCTTGCTTATGGTAATAATATTCTTCTTACATTCCTTTACAAAATAGAGTCAGATATATTGTTAACCACTTTGCAGGAAGCTGAATGCTGTATGTGAAATATTACATTTAATTGCCAAGCTAATAAAAACCGAGATAGAGTTCCAACTAAACCTCTGTTCCTCTCTGTCCATTTCTATCAGAGATTGAGTACTTAGAAGAACAAAACACATTACTGGAATTAAAATTTTAAAAATGCACTGCTGCAGTTTAAAGAGAGCAGGAAGAACCATACAAATAAGCTGTCGGTATTGTTTTTTCTTTTTTCATTACATTGGAAAAAGAAACTTTGCAGATGACATTGCTGCTTATTAATTATTTCATCTATTCATAATTTATTTTTAAAAGACACATTAACTACTTTCTCTATTAAACACACCACAGATTCCTCAGTGTTACTGACAGCAAGTTGCCCTTTTTGGGGCAACAGCATCACTTTAAGGAACCTGGAAGATATTTTCTAATCTTATGAAAAATATGGGAATTTTTTAAGCTACCTACAGTACTTCTGATGTATGTCTTCATATCAAAATGTGGCATGAAAATTTGAAATAGTGTGATAATTCACAATAAATATGTGGTTCTTGACTGTAAAACCAGTTAATATTAATTTGAATTTGCATATTAATAAATTATAAGTGTGTTTATTAATTTACTAATAAGAAATATGTGGTTGAACTCTGCTTCAGAGTTAATGAAAAATTACCAAATAATAAGTGCCAGAGAGAATACAAAATAGGGAACGCAGTGTTTTTCTAGTGAAGACCTGAAAATATACTTTTACGCAGAGTATCTTTGCAAAAACACTCTTCTCAAGCTTGTCACAATAAGAGTATTGATGCTTTAATAAAAATGTAAACCTGAATGTATTCCTCACTGAGATGCTTTATAATCAAATCTGCTTCCTTTTCCTTTTGAAGTAACTGAAGACTTTTTCAGTCTCCAGAGGGAAGCATCCCACCTTAGCTCAACCAAGGCATCAAATCACTTATTTGGAACATGGGAAGAAAAATTCCAGCACCTGGGCTGAATCAGGCAGCACAGAGACAACCTGGGTGTCCCCTGTCCCAGGTTATCACCTTAGCCCTGGACTCTGGGCTGTTCTCCAGCATTCCTATACCTGGACAGAAATCCTCTCCTGGACCTGAAAAACTCTTCCCAAAGCAAGATGTGTTGACAAAGTTGTTTTCCTAGAGTATATTTTTGTTATTAACAAATCACCCTGTTATATATAACTTAGTTATAAACTCTTCTGCTATCTGTTGTGCCTGAAGCTAAGCTTATATGTAAAATTTTCCAAACTGGGACTGAAAATGAGGGCAGTCAGGACCCTGATGTGATGCACTGTGAGTAATTTCATTGCCTTTAATGGTGCATGTAAATTTTCACATAACCAAAGGCTTGATGAGTTATGACTTACACTTTCCAAGTAAAAGTCCATCCTCTGAAAGGTCCAGTTATCCCAGCTCTTAGGCTAACAGCAAACACTCAAGGGGTGGTGGCACCAAAGGCTGATGGTAGCCTACAGCTCTTGACTCTGTTGTGCCAGGAAAGAAATAAGTTCTGGAAAGGGTTTTCCTTAATCATTCCCTGAAGAAGTGAGTGTCTCTCTCCCTCTTTTCCCTGACTAGAGGACAACTCAGAGTTATCCACCTCTTCAGGCCAAAATTAGCCTTTGTGAGCTCTCCCCTGAGGATCTGTTTATGTGCACACACAGAGACATAAACAGAAATGCTTTTCCTCCATAAAGCCCTGAGAATATCAAGTTACTTTGCTTTCCTCTGCTTTAATACCACTGTTGTCCTTCCAAAAACTTTCATAGAATCATAGTATGGTTTGGGTTGGGAGGAATTTTAAAGATCATCTTGTTCCAATCCCTTCCATGGGCAGTGATGCCTTCCGCTACCACAGGTTGTTCCAAACCCTATCCAACCTAGGCTTGAACACTTCCAGGGATGGGGCATCCAACTTTTCTGGTAGCACTGTAAAGGCAGCTGTTGACAGGTCACATTGCTCACTGCTGAATCAGGACCACTTTGGATAAGTCACTTAGGTTATCTTGGAAAATTCCTATGCAATTTCAAAGAAAGTGATGGAAAAAAGTGAGATCGGGGACAATTTAGGGACAAATGGAACCCACTAAAATGAATGAATGTGAACTTCAGCGTGACCACTCTGGGTATCTGAAT